>JARFIW010001141.1:4132500-4676351 GCA_036346225.1 Platerodrilus igneus | reverse complement strand
TGAGAAGCAACAGACATAAAATGCCACAGTTACCGCTACTGGCGAAGATGGCGTAGAAATGATTAGCACAGCGTTTAACAACCGTATGGCTAGCTATCGCATAAATAACGCCAGCGTCGACGATGGAGTGTCCGAGTTTCTTTGGAAGCAGAAAGAGCGATTTATTCGATTAATAAATGAAAAAGAATACAACATACAGCAGTAAAAGTCTACTGCGAACTCTACGGCGTTTACACCAAAATGGGGAAGAGACTACCGATGTGAAATCCTTTAACACAAAAATGTGGTTATAACGTCTTCTAGTAATCTGGAAAATACGTACGAGGTCTTAAGCGAAACCATGCGAACAAAATCAGAGGAATTTGAAACATGCGAGTCCGGTTGGTCTTTGGAAAAGTGCTCTATTTAGAAATAAATATTAATAAGTATGACCCGATATGACAAGTTCTAGGTTGAAAATAAAAAATTGTAAATATGTATTTAGAAATGTGGTTTACAAAATTTAAACTGTATTAGTAAAAATTGTCTGTAATAAAAAGTTTTAAGAATGGTTTTTAGATTTTCTTTAGGTATAAGCTGCAGGAAATTTATAATTTAGAGGGTGTGTAAAATGGTAAGGAGTGGTTCGATTTTAAATCTATTTACAGATTCGGATTCTACATAAAATTCTAGACTAAGAAGATGTATCGCATGTATAAAAAAATGTTTAAGGACGGTCGGAAATCGCTACAGGTAAGAAATCTTAAAATTGGGGTAGCTCCCTGGGGTGATGCATTCTAAAAAATTCCTAGAAATTTGGGTAGCTGAGAAAATTTAATATTAATTGATACCAAACAAGATAGGTTTATCTCGAAAGATGCAATGGCTAGACGAAGAAAACTATTTGTTAGGTTTGCTTATAGAGCAAATAGCAAAATTAGAAGATCAGGACTTTAAAGGGGTATAACTTTGCAGGGCGTGGTCCGATTTCAAATCTGTTTACAGATTTGGATTCTACATAAAATTTTAGACTAACAAGATGTATCGCATGACTAAAAAAATTTATAAGAACGCTCAAAAGTTGCTACAGGTAAGAAATCTTAAAATCAGGGTAGCTCTTGGGGATGATGCAATCTAAAAATTCTAGAGATTCGGGTAGTTGAGAAAATTCTAATATTAATTGATACCAAACAAGGTAGGTTTATCTCGTGGGTGGAAATGTGGAGAAAGATTTATCTCGCGGATGGAAAGAATGCGGGTGTGATGTAATCAAAATGGTTGTGGGGGTGTCCGAGCAAGGAGGAGAGCAAGGAGGAGTCAGGAGGAGATTCATCTCCCTCATTTACTCCTTATGGGAATTTACATGTAAATTGGTCCAGATGTGTGTGGAAATGAGGGAAGCTGGTGGAAATGAGGTTCTGGGTTCACTGAAAATGGTCTACTAGTGGTATTCATCAATTACTTTATGTCTCAATATTGATAAATTTGTGGTAATGCCATACAGCTATAGTATCTCCCCAATAGTATTTGACTATTCACTTGGCAACAATAGAATTTCACGTGTATCATCCGTTAAGGACTTGGCTATAACGCTTTTTCGCAATCTTTCATTTAAGTACCATGTAGATAGGCTTCCTGATCCGTAATAAAACTTTGACTTCGAATGTCTTAGATCTTTATATTTTGCTCTAGTTTGTAGTATGTTAGAATATCGTTCCATGATCTGGTCGTCTTCGACATTTAATTCATATTCACATTAATGATTCTTTACTATGTATTTTTAAAATTCTTTATTGTGTATTTTTATTCTAGTAATAGCTTATTGAGACTACATAATTGGATTTTTAATCTATTTGAGTCGATTGGAAATAAATAAATAAATATAAGTGATGAGTTTAAAAACTTTCGCTGGTAAAATTTGAGTATCAACTATCCATTGATAAGGTAACTTAAATACTTGCTATTTTATTTAAGTTATTTTCATTAACATCGGCGTTTAATAAACTCCATTCTGAACGGACCTGTACCTTGACGACGTTCTAAAATACTAGAACAGGTAGAATGGCTTGCGCGTTTCAATGAGCTAAATAGCTGAACTATAGGTTTAACCAAATTAGTGGGGTCTTTAGTGAGGAACCAGACTAAGACAGGTCCCCGAAAGAGGGCAACAGCTTTTTCGGTACTTAGAGTGGCAAAGACCTTAGGGGTCGGTATGGCATTCTAAGACACACTACTGCGATGTGGAAGACAACGGGAAACCACGACATTACCTCCCAAGTACACTGCGTACAAAAAGTATTAGTAAACATGATGGCATTCTCTGAAGCAAAAATTCTGGAGGTAAAATAGTCCCCCATTCGGATCTTCGGGAAGGGACTATTTCGGGGGATATGATCCAAAAGTATAGAAGAAGATCTGTGAACATTTTGCGAGTCGGAGCGTGGAATGTCAGAAGTATGAAACAAGTAGGCAAGCTAGAGAACCTGCTCGAAATGGATAGGTTAGCACTAGACAAACTAGGAATCAGCGAAGTCCGCTGGCCAGAGGCGGGGAATTTTTGGAGTGGAAATTTCAGGGTAATTCATACAGGATCAGAGGAAGGAAATTCCGGTGTGGGGATAGTTATGCGAAAAAAGATAGGACGACGTGTAGAAAACTACTTACAAAAGAACGAAAGAGTACTCATGGTTAGATTTGAATTTAAACCGTAAATACAGCAATAATACAAGAATACATGCCCACCACTAGCTACAGTAAGGAAGAGGTAGAAGCAATCTACAAAGATATCGGAAACATACTAAGATACGTAAAAGGACATGAAAATTTAATAATTACGGGGGATTTTAATGCAGTGGTAAGTGAGGGTAGAGAAGGAACGCGAGTAGGTTATTTGGGTTGGGCACGAGAAATGACAGGGGAAATAGGCTGGTAGAATTTTGCGACAAGAACAACTTAACCATCACAAATACATTATTTCAACATCATGCTAGAAGTCGATATACGTGGAAGATGCCAGGAGATATAGGAAGATATCAAATAGATTACATTCTTGTTAGACAACGGTTTAGAAATCAAGTAAAAGACTGTAGAAGCTACCCGGAAGCAGATGTAGACACTGACCACAACATCGTAATTATGAAGGCCGCACTTAAATTTAAAAATCTGAAATAGAGGAACGGAAAAAGGCACTTTGACTTTGAGAAACTAAAAGATAAAGATATCCATGAAAGATTTGAAAAAAGTCAAATATATTGCTGAAAGGTATCGGGAAAATTTCTGATACTAAGGAAGTAGAAACAGAATGGGATAACATTAAATCCAACTTAGACATGGCGGCCAGAGATATTCTGGGGTATGCACAAAAAGAAAATAAGAAACCATGGATAACAAAGGATATCATGAATTTAATAGAAAAAAGAAGAAAATACAAAAATAGATCAAACGAAATAGGAAAACAGAGATACAAAGCTTTAAAATGGGAAATTATTTGCAAATGCCGGAAAGCTAAAGAACAGTGAATTGATGAAAAGTGCAAAGAGGTACAAACTAAGATGGAAATAGGAAAAACAGAGGAAGCATACAAATTAATTAGAATTAATTTTAGGGATATAAAACCATATAGCAAAAATATAAGGGACGCGGGAGGAAACATCATTATAGAAAATGTAGAGAAAGTAGCTAGATGGCAGGAATATATAGGGAATTTATATTCAGGAGGAACTAACAGCATTAGAACAGGAATCAGACATTGAAAATGATGACTTAGAGATAAGTTTGAGTTAGCATTAAAGAGTCTGAAAAATTGTAAGGGTACAGATAAGGTGCAAGCAGAAACTCTAAAATCCGCTGGACAAGCAGTAACAGAATGTCTCTTCCGACTTGTAAGCTATATGTATGAGATGTTCGAGATACCCAAAGATTTCAAACGTAACATCATAATAACTATACCAAAAGAAAGAGCCGTGGATAGATGTGAAAATTTTCGAACAATAAGTTTGACAGCACACGTTTTAAAAATATATATAGCTCTCAGGGTGTTAATGGAGAAAACAATAGCGAAAGGGGAAAGCGTATATATAGGGTTTGTAGATCTGAAAAAAGCATTCCACAATGTAAAATCGAAAAAATTGTTCGAAATACTCAAAAAGATTGGAATGAGTTTTAGGGATAGACGGATAGTACATTGCTTATACAAAGTGCAAACAGCGGTAATAGAATTAGAGTAAGAAAGCAGAGAAGTAAATATTGGGAAATGGATGAGACAAGGATGTGCCTTATCCCCATTAACTTTTAACTTGTTCATAGAACAGGCAATGAATACTGTAATATGCAGGAAGACATTTGAAATTAATATGCTTGGACAAAATATTGATATTCTTAGATTTACAGATGATATAGCGGAATTAGCATCTAGCAAAGAAGAGTTAGAAGCTGCTCTTAATGAAATGGAAACAGTTCTAATGGAAAGATATGGTATGAAAGTTAACAAAAATTAACTAAAGTTCTAGTATGCAAAACAGGGGAAAATAAATAAAAAACAAGAATACAAATAGGCAACGAGAACTTGCAAGAGGTTAATGATTTCTCCTATCTAAGAAGTCAAATAACGCAAGATGGGAAAAGCACAAAAGATATAAAACAAAGATTAGCACAAGGTCGTGCTATATTTAACAAGAAAAAGCATCTACTGTGCTCAAAGATAACAAACATAGAAACAAAGAAAAGATTGTTTAAAACATATGTGTGGAGCACAGGACTGTATGGCTGTGAAGCCTGAGCAGTAGGAGAAGCAGACAAGAAAAAGTTAGAGGCCTTTGAAATGTGGTGCTACAGATGTATAATGAAGATATAATGGACAGACAAAGTTAAGAACGAAGAAGTACTAGAAATGGTAGGGGAAGAAAAAATATATGCAAAACAGTAAAAAATAGGAGATATAAGATAATAGGCCACATACTAAGACATGAGGGAATAGTGCAAAATATATTAGAAGCAGAGATAGGAAAAAAGAGAAGTACAAGTAGACCTAGGTTAGACTACTGCACACAGATAGTGAAAGATGTAGACTGAGAATTTCAGGGAAATGTGTAGGTTAGCTCAGAATAGAAATCAATGTAGGTACGCTTCCAACCAGTCGCATGATGGAAAAGCTAATGACAAAAATAATAACTGTACTTAAACATGGTGATTATTATAAACGACTACAGATATTGGTTTTGCAATACTCTCAACTAAATATCTAAGTGTTGGGGAATCCATGGTAGACACAGGCTGCTTAACTCCCTTCACATACCACTAAATGTCGATGAAATAGGGCATACAATTTGAAAACAATAGAAGGGAATCGAGCTGTATATAGGCTGGTTTCGCAAAAATACACCCTCGTTCGGATGAGAGGTAAAATGGAGGTCCCGTGTGTGAGTATTGTCACGCACGTTAAAGATCCCTACCTTGCTTGGAACAGCAAGGATTCGGCAAAATTCAAAATTTTCCAGGTAAAAAAAAAACACGCTTCCTGGCCAATGTAGTACCTTCGGGTGGAGCATTGGAAAATCACATGTAATGTATATAGGCTGGTGTGAGAATTGCAGGGAACATAAATAAGCTGTGATACAAGTTCAACCAGTTTCAAGACGTAAAACACAATGACGAAAAAATAAGTGCTCTTAAATCTGATGATTATTATATACAACTACAGGTGTTGGTTGTGAAATATTTTCAACTAATGTTGAATGCGCGAAAAGATAAATTGGAAAACTATTAATTCGACAAAGGTTCAAATGCTGGGGGAACTTGGCAGTCAAAGGCTGCTTACCCCCCTTTACCTACCATTGAATATCTGGGAAATAAAGTATATAACTGTAAAAAAATAGAAGGTGTCCGAACTGCATCTATCAAAAAAGAACAGCAGCTATGTTCAAAGACAACGAACATAGAAACCAGAAGAAAACTATTCAAAGGATAGTCTGGAGCACAGCGCAGTACATCTATGAAATAGGGCCAGTAGGAAAAGCAGACAGAAAGAGATAGAAGCCTTCTGGAGTATTGCGCTTCAGATGTATGAGGATGGTAGCATGGACAGACAAAGTTATTAACAAATAGATTGTAGAAATAATAGAGAAATAAAGATATCTGTGGAAAACGAATAAAAATAGTAGAAATAGGACAGGATACGTTCTAAGGCATATCTGGGGAATGTCACTGGATATATTACAAGCAGAGATAGGAAAAGATAGGTAGAGGTAGACCGAGATCAGACTTTCGCACACAGATAGTGATAGATTCAGACTGTGCAAAATTCAGGGAAATGTGTAGGTTGGTGCAGACTAAGAAATAATGAGGGTACGCATCCAACCAGTTCTACTACTGAAGACCTAATGATAATGATGATTAATAAACTACCAAAACATTTAGGATTTTTGCCAACGTCGTGTTAATTAAGAAATATTCATTGTCATTATTTTATGAACTGAAGTAGCTAGATTAACTTTATGAAAGTAATGAACTGACATACTTACTTGTCGAAACATCTTTTACTCATAGGCTTATTGATACCCTGCTAGTGGTAAATCGACTTCAAAATTTCATACTTTAGCAGCATTTTTGGATGTCTTAAATTTGCTAGTTCTGCATTTCCTATAATTCCCATAAGACAACTCGAAAACTAGGACTCATAATGTTTTCTGATGTCGTTGCGATGTTGTATGAAGCCTGAAGGTAATACACTTAGAATAAGTGCTACATATCTATTTATTTGTTATCTAAGCTGATTTCGTATTATTAGGTATGAAGCAGAATGCAAATTATAACTTTCAAGGTACAGTTACGGTGGAAGTTTTATTGATTCGTTTAAAATTTGCTGGCAAAATGATACAGCATAAACCACATTGGTTTGTATAAACTCTCAATGGCGCTAACACTTTTGTTTTTTTAAATTTTACCTAGTTTTCGAAGTACAACTTCTGATATTGGGAATTTTCTTTTCAATGATCTCAATATCTGTATCACATAAACATGTTTCTTTTCCATGCAGATTAATCGTGTAGTGCTACATAGTGTTTCATGTTATTCGAAGGAATCTAAAAATTCTTCACGTAATATGAATATCTCTTCATGCATATATACATGATAAAGTTTAAATAAAAATTATTTTTGAAAAAGAACAGCTTTTATTTACATATTTTTATAACAACAATATGACTTGGTTTCTAGATTATCTTTTACTTAAACAACTTATTAGATTTTAGTCTTGTTTAACAGCTTAGGTACATAGCTTCTGCGTTCAATAAACTTTTTTAGAAACTACAACACACACTGTTTGGCGGAGACTACAGGGTGTCTGCGAATAAAAGTGCAAAAAATAAACCTGTCGAGTGTTTACACAGGGGCAAAAGAACATCGACACGATATGTCGGAATGAATTTTGCATCCTACATCAACATGTTGGCCAACTGCCCCGACATGAAATACTTTTTGATTACGTTATGCCGACAAGTAAACCGACATGGTGTGTCCTTTCGAAAACTAGATTTAAGTACATCGTATTTGTCAGCATTCTTGTGATAAAGTAACATATTTTAAACCTAATTTGCCAAATAATTTCTTACTATGTATATATTAAATATTTTAAAATCATTTTCTAATTATTTATTTTGATGTATACCGAGTAACTTGTAACGCGATGCGTTACGCTAAAGATCAACTATATAGGATATAAATAATATTTAATCTTGAATGGACTAATTTGTTATGGGAGCACCCTGTAGAATCTTAATTTTATATAAAATGGTGTTTAAAAAACCACACTTGCACACGGATTTACCGTATTTTTATTCTAATTAAACTGAAAAACACAAATATAATCGTTTTATTTCTACAAATATATAGGAAAACTTGAAAAACAGCTTGCAAATTATTTTAAAAACCACAAGAACGTAAGTAAACTAATCATAACCACAGATTTACATAGTAAAAGAATGTTATTTTTAAGTAAACTTTAGATTTATAAAATAACCGTGGATTTGTTATGTATGCATTCTTAATTGAGTTCTAGGAAGTTGCGAAATAAATTCCATGCAATATGACATCATATTAATAGACACTGTTGTAATTAGCATAAAAAGGGAAGTCACACACTTTATTACAAGGTCTTAACTAGACATTAAATAAGCAGAATACAGAAGATAGGATTACACAGATAAAGTTATTGTATCGTGATAATAAACTGAACGCGTGGGAATGATAAAGCACTTTATACATTGTAGTAACATAGACACTGGCCATAATAAAATAAGATTTATAGTGAGAATAAAGGGTTTTATTGAATAAAACCAAAATATTATTACAGACAGTCTTATAGAAATCGGTCACCTGAACACATCGAAAATATAGCGATATAATAGAGCCAAAAGGGGATTTTAATGTTAGATCTCCAACTGGAGTAATTTAAGGGGGAGTTTGGGATTGATACAAATGAATAACTTGTTAACAGAGATGTGAAGGTAGAATTTCAAGTGATACTAGTGGGTGTTTATATACAGATTTGACTGAGTGTATACAAGCTCCAAAAAAAAAACTGTGTGACATGCCCGAAACGCAAATATGCGACAAGTGACATAAAAAATTAAACTACTGCTGTATGTGGAAATGTATTTTCACTTACGCGTCAGTGCGGATTTAATGTCAAAAGATCAATTAAAACAGAGGTTGGACCAGGTGAGTCATTCCTATATTTAACTGGAAACTTTGTAGCTTGGTTGGTGCAAGGGAGTCTTCTGTGTTGGAACATTAAGGCAAGGATTGTAACATTGGGGTTCTTGGATACTCTCACTGTATGTAGTGCGAAGAAATTTTATTTGTAGAAATTTAATTATGCATAGATGAACTAGAATGTAATGATAGATGGTTGTAATTTATGCAGCAAGGAATTAATTTTAAGGTGAAATAAGCATTGGATCGCACGAATTAGTGATGAAGGAAGTGAATAGTGATTTGAAATTTATTAGTGAAATGTAGGATAATAATGAGATAAAAACTTACGTATTCTGGAAAGGAAATTGATATAGAATTAAGTGAAAATTTAACCTGTTTCTGTTGTTTAAGGACATTACCAAATTGCGAATAGCTTTGATGGCATAGGATTAATTTTTTTTTGAAGGTTTCTAGAATATTTTTATTTTAGCGAGACCTGGCCAGATTATAATATAAGATTTACTTTTAGAAAAGTTTATTTATATATACATGCATGTCAACGTATTTTATGTTAATAGAGATTAATTTTTATTTAATTCATTTAGCAAATAAGTAGTTAGGCTCTGTAAAGGATATCAAGCTACTCAGTGCTGGTCATTTCTGGAAGGAGTATTTTAGTTTGACAGAGAAACTTGACGGCCGAGTGGAGTTGTATGCGGAATAACCGTCTTTCACATAGAATAGGACATCACGAAGCTTGCGGTGACAGACTATCTGGCGATCCTCAATATTGACAAAGACAAGACCTTTCAGGCTAAGTGTTACTGTGATATAGAATTTTTAATTTGAATGCGAGATATTTATCATTTTTGTAATTACTTATTTTTCTTTATTATCTTTTCGCATTTATCCATATGAACCCACTCCAGCATCACTGCAGTTAACTGAAGCAGCCTTTTATTTTTACGGGATTCCCGCCTCTTCAAGGCAAATCAAAATTTAAATTGTTTAAACGCATATCTCACCCGTAACAGTAAATATTTCACACGTAAAAAACTTTATCTCACTAACCACTACCACCAAATCTTCTGCTTATAATATTGTACGCCAAACTGAGAGCAGGTGAAATTAAGTTTATTGGCCGATTGTGTTGTATCTATAAAACAAAATGTACACGTCTTCCTATAGGTAGATGATTGGACGCAAATGAGTTATAGTATATTATTCAACGGACGGGGTATGTTAGCCCTTACTCATCCAGAAGATTTGCGTCGCGAGTCCCCTATGGTGAGTGGCGTAATACGAATGGGAAATGGCGATAACTCGCGAGTGGAATACTATACTTTACTCACAACTACACAAATGCTCACGATTAGATATTTTCTCAACGTTTATAATATCACAAACACTGACAAGTACAAATTTATTTGTCAAAGTGTAACAGTCGACTTCGTATGATACAAAAATTATGCCTAGCGAATTATAAAAAATGAAGGTTTGTACTGATTGGTCAGAGGTATTGGATTATGATCATAACTCACGACTTGGATGTTTCTGATTGGTTAAAGGTGTTGGATTATGGATTCATATACACCTACAGAATAATTAGTACTATTATTGACCCATTCTTATGTGTGTAAGAACTGCATTACTGGATAGTCGTAGGAAAAATACTTTTCTCATATGCAATGTTTTACGGATGTTAAATTTACATCTTCAATCTAGCCACTAATTGAAACCCTTGCATGCAATTCGATTAGTTCAAGCATCTGGATTCATTAAAAACTTTATAGTTTTCTCTCCTGAAATCAGATTGAAATAGCGTATCTGAAACGTGAGTTTAATAGAAAATTTTAAATCGTGCCCTACTTTTATAATTGCATTAGGTAGAGTTTTCTTTTTACTTCTGTAAATTTTTAGCAAAGGAAGTGACGATAATTTATTTCAGCGCTATGCCATTATGTATAAAATATATCTAATCACTTTACCACATCATCAAATTAAATTATAGTACACTTCATTTATACCCTTTATGAACAAACAAATGCTGTGCTAATTTTATATGATTTTTGCCTCACTTATCTACCAATTTGCTTTCTGATTATTCGTTTCTCTCTGAACATAAATTCTTCAACATCGCGACGCTTCTGCAACACCGACGCTTGCGCGAATTTTAGAAGTAGACCTTAGGTACACCTAAAATTCTGACCAGTTTAATCAGAACCGCGTTGAGCTTTGCCGAAAAAGTGCTTATTAAGAAAACCAGACGCGCGTCTATTGAGTTTTCGACAAAACACAACTGGAGAATTTGCTTAAAAGTTTTGTTAAGTATTGACGTAACTCAATATAGGTGATATGGAATTCGTGGTGATATAATTCTGAAATTAATTTTAAATAATTCTTTCAGAAGCTGGAATACTTTGTAAGTAGCTTGTTATAAGTAAAGAAGATTATTAGCTGAGATGCTCATTATATGACACTCATAAATTGTGAAATATTAAGTCGAAACATTTGGAATTTTAGAGCGATATTGAAAACCTAAAAGTGACGAAAAAAGTGTCCAAATATCTATATTACATTTGCATACAGTTAGTATTACGGATTCATTAATTAAACTGAAGCTTTATTATTATAAATTTGCCATTAGCCATGTTGTTAATTTATTTTGTATCAGATAATACACGCGTATGGAGTTTTAATGGGTTTGATCGTGCATAATTGATATTCCTTGTAGAATGAAAATATCATTTGTAGTCAGCAACAGATACCGTTTGATTTGTTGTCATTATCGTGTTTAAATTTGGTTTAGGCGATTCAAAGTTGGTAGTGTTCAACGTGATAAGAATACCAAAGGTATCTTGAAACAGAACGATTTGCTAAATTAGAAGCCAAGGACAATTATAATGTTTTGCGCCATAATAAGGCAATTTAATGCTTATTATTGAAGGTCTACGTGCTGTACAATCAGACAATCCCCTTGTACAAATTTCTAAAAAAAAAAGTTATAGAAAAAGTGAAGCTAACCTCAATTTGACGCAAGGGTCGTCGATAATGTGACATATTACGTTCTTTAGCAATTGAACTTTATAAGATAAATATAATGTGACATTTTAATATAGGTTTAAAAATAATAAATTTTGTAGCTGCACGATATTGTGTTTTTCATGGCATATTGTATTAGTTTTGAATATAAGTTTGTTCAATTTGTTTTCAATTCCTGTTCTCATTATTGAGGAAATCTGTTTTTGTTATATTCGTGTGTATGCATCATTATTATTGAACTTTGTCGTATATCGTGCTGATTAGCGTTGGTTACTAGTTTTTGATTTCTGGGCTAATTTGTTTTCTTGTAGAATTAAAGAGTTTTATTGACGGTTTGGTATTTTACTAATTTTAAATGTTAATCTGTTCTTACGTACAGTTGTGGCCCAGAAATCTAGTCGTTAATTCACAGAGAACGTCGACTGTACCAACGAGAATAGTTCCCGACTAATTTAGTGGAAGGGGTGGTGTAAGTATTCGAAGAGGGTTCCTGACTACTATCGTGTGGGAAACACCAGTCTCAATCTTAAATATCTTGGACGCCATCTAATCTTGAAATACAGGTGTTCATAGGGATATGCCCAAGAAGAAATAATAAGAGGATATTAAAGCCCGAGATCAGGAAAGTGATTATGACCTATAATTCAGATGAGAAATAATTAAGTACACTAACTTAAAACTAACGTAATGATAAAAGCACTAATATAACTGTTTGAAACTGCTAACTGAAAAAACAAGTTCCCTAGATTACCTGCATATTAATCACAACTCTAGGTAATGGCAATAATATCTTTTAGCATATATAAGGGCTAAAAAATCATTGCCTTTACGTTAGTTGTGAAACCAAGTGTATGAAACTCTTTAGTTTTGCACAATATAAAATTTAAGCACACGTACATACAAACATTCTTAAACAAATGCCAAATATATCAAAATTACTGATCTTAAGTGAAAATGTTTTCGGCGAACAGTTATTTCTAATTTCTTAAAACTAATAATAAGAACATACTTTGGGTAGATTTATAGGTTTCTACAGTTAATAAAGCTGACTACAGGTTATAGTTTCAAAATTTGCATTATAAATTCGTCAGAAATATTTAAATTGTAAATACCTCGAAAACAACTAAAATCAATTATCTCCTGGACTCAATCGAATCAATTTAACGCGATCTTACTGGAAATTCTGCGACTTCGTTAAAACTTGGACGTTCCTCAATCAATATGCCTTTCCAACATAAAATTTTTACTAGTTTAGGAGTCAATTCTCCCTCAAAGTAAACTTCGCCAACCTGGTAGGATATAATTTCAAAATTTAGCTGATTACTCACAATAATCAAACACGATATCTAATAATTTAAAGGATTACTGTATCTTTAGGTTGGCTGTTATCTCTTTTAATGTTCTTCTCGAAGTTTTCAGCAGAAGTATCTTTTTTTATAAAACAACCCGAAATTATCTTTGACATAATTTGGAAAATGAATTAAGGCTACAAATTTAAATTACTTTTGTTCTTTTTCTCTATCTAGAATACGTAAAATTATCTTCTTAAAACATTAATCTGAACCAATGAAATAACTTTACCATTTCCTAAATCTGTGTAAGTTAGTGTGTGAACATTCATCGTCCCATAACCATGATACCATTCCTAACTTTAAAACCACCATACTGGACTTGGCAATCCTTGAATATGAACAATATAAATTACAATAGCAAACTAAAATAATACTTCCTTACATCAAGAATGCATGTACCCTAAAAATTATATATCTTAAAATAAGTATCTCTAACTTTATTGGTTGGATTTGCCAATACAAAAACCATTAAAAAAAGTGATTATAAACGTTTCAAAGGAATGTTGTTATGTAATTGTGCCCACTAAAACAAATCTTTCTTTTCTTTGGGGAGTTCCTGTATGAAAATATAGCCCAGGGTAAACTAGAAAGAAAATGGCTAAGAGTGGAAAAGGAAACTCCTATAAGGACGATGTGACTAGCTCTGAAATATTATTTTTGTGCTGATGCATGAGAATAGTCGCGGCTGATTTTGTTATGTATGTCTCAAATAAAAACTGTAAACGGAGGTGCCACAGTATTTAGAACCTCAATTATCGTAAAAGCAAAAAGTTCTGGGAAAGCGTAGAAATCTCCGAACCACAAACTTCTATTATTGCTTAAGTTGCACCTGAAAGAAAATATCATTAATTATAACAGACAACACTATTTGTGTTCCAAATCAAAAAGTAATATAGTTACAAAAATCAAAGTAAAATTTCAAAGCCACAATAACATTTCTTGTCAAACTCTTTAATTAATTCCTTTCACCATGTGTTCAATGCAGATAAATTGTAAAACACTTGCTGAAAAATCGCCAAAAACCACTTCTTCTATGAGTATCTCTACGAAATTATTATATAAAGGTTTATATGTTTATAATATATCCTACACTTTAAATAAAATTTATTTCACCTCTTTCCTTTAATTAAATCTACTTAAACTTTAGATCTTTCAATATCTGATAAGAAGAAATAAGAACGACCAAAGTTCTAACCAAGCTTATTAATGAAAATTAAGAATTAAAGTAGTTTACATATTTACAGTTTGATAAATAAAAAACAAGAGTAAAAAGCTTCTTATGAAATTTTTTGTGAAGCATACTAATAATTTTGGCAATGATTTGACCAGTTAACCCTTTCGCTCACTGTGATCACAATTGTGGACACAGAATTGATTAACTTTCAATAAGAATTCCATTCAGATTTTATCCATTTATTCACAAAGACCACACTTGTGGTTATATCAAACATACGTGTATTAGACATTTGGCACCATCTTGAAACCCAAAATATAACCTTTATTAATAATTGTGCAGTTGCAGGTTTCTACTCAACCAATCCTGTATGCAGAGTTCTGTTTCATATTATTTGACAGTTTGGTGGAATAGTATATTGTGCAACGAGTGCAGAAAGTAACCTATTCCATACTACGTGCGGAATAGGTTATAATAGGTAATATTCTGCACGAGTAGCACACTATACTTTTTGTACGATCACTATAATAAAATACAAAACTATATATTTTTTATTTAATAAACATTAATAGGTTAGGTATATAAAAATAAATTATTTATGGCTGCAAAAATTTATGTTTACTCTACTGCAATTGGCAATATTAATTGCAGATACATTTTCATGAATTTTCACAGATTTTTCTATTGTCTGCGTAGAAATAGATATTCCACTAGTAGACGCTCCTTCGTTTACTACAGAATGTAGAATATAACTTTCCGCTGTTGTGGTTGACTTTCATCCACCGTGTCGCTTAAGAGTTGTTATATCGGCCCCAGAGTCGACCAGTATCGTGGCTGATGAACGACGAAAAGAATGGTTCGTGTAGTTTTTGGAATCTGGCAACTTAAAAAATTGAGCAACTTGGTGTGCCATATTATCAAATTTGTTTATGCCCAGACATTGCACAGTCCGCTTGCCCTTCTGGTAATTTGTGAAAAAGTAGTCATGAGATATATTTGGTGGGTAAAGGTTAGCATATTGTTGAAATACTTTATAAAACTATCCTGTCAATGCAAATTTTTTAGGAAGTTTTGTCTTTATCTTCATTATGTTTATTAAAACGGCAGAGCCCAAGTTTTGAATGTTTTCCCGTCTGAATGCACCTGTTATTCCCAATACCAAAGCAGTCTACAAAATAAATGAAATAAGATTTGACAAAAAAATTACTGTTAAATAGTGTACCCTTGTAAGTAGATACACGTCATCAGGGGCTTCATGTAAAAATTGATTAATTTTTTCGATTGTGAGGATTTTCGATTTTTTTGCAACATATCCCTCAGATTTCCTCTTGAGAAATGCACGTAGTTTTTGATAACGTGAAATATCTAAATCTTCCCTTACTGACAATGTCGAGCACAACATTGAGTAGATTGACCACATCGTTCAAGATTTGAAAGAGTTACATATCTTTGCGACGTATGCCATTAAAACAGTTTTTGAAATCGAATGCACTTTGTTCTTTTGCCGCCACTCTATGAATCGCGAATACGTCAAATTATATTTACTTAAGGAAGTTTGAGATAATAACTCTTTGCTAATATTGTTTGCTGCGGCTGAAATATGTGGAGGAGTATTGTTATCACTACTGCCTCGACTACTGCTGTCCATTTTTGTAAACAAATTTACATCTATAGTTAACACTTTCAATAATCTGACTGAAATAGGATTTGAATTCAGGTAACTTGATTAGACAATAATAATTTATCAGTTCGTCGTTGATGGCTAATGGACATACGTCGAAATAAATTAATGGAGATATTAGAGAGTGTTTTTATTTATGCTTTTTAAAAATTATAGGACATTGATTTTAAACACCAATGTACAACAGTGCGGGAATGACAGTGAGGAAAAATATTCCCGCACAGTTCCGTCAGTTCAGTGCATGTGTACGGAATTGACAACTTTGATGTTTAAAAATTAGTACAGAATATGACACTTTCTGTATTGATCGTAGAAAAATTTATTTACTGCACTATTACCTCTGTGTTTTTAGAACAACAGTTCAAAGTTGCATTGTCTATTTGCTGGATATTATTTTTCTAGTTGAAAAAGTGTCCACGTTTATGGTCATTGTGAACAAAGTACTGTGAAATAATGGGAGGTAAATATTGTAACTATTTCTAAAATGTTGCGTGATTCACCTATTTTTATTAAAGTGCGATCAAACACCATCTAATTTATTTTTATTGCCTTGGGTGAAACAGCAAAGATAAGGCACTAAAAGCGAAGTCGCTGTACCAAATGTTGATTGGGAGTGGGATAACGTAAGAACCGAACCATCTAAATTTCTCTCAGAAGTTTAACCATAGATGTTGTTTTATCCGTACTAACCGTGGGTACTTCTGGAGACTTCCGGACCAACTCTGAACTCTACTTCAGCTGGATGAGACTAACGGGTTTCTAGTAATAGGAAAATGTCAGACGCTACTAAACTCAAAAATTTTACATAAGCAAGGCAGCCTTACTAAAGAGAGCGTAGGAACTTTAATAACGACTATACGCATCTAAAGCACAGAGGCTAAGATCATTATATTTAAACAATATTATTTGTGAAGGAAAAGTAATCATATTTCAAATATGTACCAGATCACAATTTGCGTCTGAGCATGTAGCATGTAAAAATAGCAACAGGTATGAGGGTACATAATATTGTATAAGAACTTAAACTCATCGATACGCACTACTTATTTTGCATATTCTATAAGGTTTACAAGAGTTGTTGAATGCATAGTTTTATACGTACAAATTTTACCATATTATTATTTTTTAATACTCCGTTAAAGAAATGAATTTATAAAAAGTCTGAAGAAAGTAACGTAAGTACATCTATTTAAATAAGGGCTATTCTCTTCAAGTTACAGATATTTACAATTGACATAACAAACACAAATTCTGTTTTATCTTGGCTGAAGATGAAATTTGTATCAACTTATTACACTCCATATTAATGACAGTTATCCTAAATGATATAAATTATCATAGTCAGATCTGAGTAGGATGTACACCTAATTTTTATTAAACCTTTAAGAGTTCTTAAATTATTATATTGTTTGATTTTACAATTATTTTCATAAGATGATCAGATAAGATTCTAAGACAGATTTTAAATAAATTATTGCACTATTAGATTTTAATTTAATGAAACTAACTTCAAGATTATCACAGCAAAATTTCTAAAGAGTAAAATTACTTTTGAAATTATTTTCTCGAAAGCATAATCATAATTAGGTTAATTTCTTCTCATTTTTACGTATACAGATATTTTTTAGGATGATAGTAATTAAATATGGCGGAAACTTAATAAACATGGAAATCCAAAATAATGAAATTTATATAGATGAGTTTGACTTACCGATCAAGTTGACACTAAGTTTAAATAACATTATTGTAATGCAAAATGGTATTATTAAACTGTAACATTCTAACCTGACCAATAGTTTCTTCTTATAGATGAGACCATATCAACAAAATGGCTCCTACATGAACAGCCGTGTTCAGGGATCAACTACGAAAGAAATCGCCACTCAAACTTGTTAATTAAAACTTCTATATTTAGTAAGGGATGAAATTTTGGAACATCACGAGATAGATTTTGGGCCTATGGGAGCTTCTTTTTAAAAACATTTATTTCCAAAAACACTTCTATCAAATTTATTTCAATACAGTAATTACAAAAATGGTTTATTTCTTCTATAACAACTTGTACGTTATGTCATTAACGTGACTTAATTTAGTTGACAATAAAAATGATCAAAGTTAATATTTTAACAATCAATAATTATCAATGAGTAGCTTAAACTACCAACAATGTTAAAGTTACGAAGTTCGAAGACTGACTGTCGATCAGGGACTCCTCACAGTATTTATGAAGCCTCTGGTCTCACTTCATCTTGTGGAAAAGTGCAGATCTTGCTGGCTGCAGTTTCTTGATACTCGTACAATGTCTTATTCTAAGTAATTTTAATTAAGTCTGCTTTATTGCAGTTCATTGCTTCTGCACCTGCAGTATCAGGTTGCGTCTGAAATACAAAATAGTTGTTTTCTTCCTTATTTCTGACATGAACTCTGATTAAGCTTTAATTTTAACCTTCATTTAATACAATGTAACATGCTATTGCAAAGACATAATAATTACATTTATTCTTATATGTGTTTTTAATATGGGGGATATGTAACTCACGCAATTATAATATAACTATCCTGGAGTAATTTTTATATTGCAGAAGTTAAAGAATTATGCATAAAATAAATATTGTGCTGAAATAATTAAATTGAATTAGATATAAATTCACACAGATAGATTTTACAAACCATGCTGTCTTTTTCGTCACATAATCCACGAGAACTCAAACACAAATAATTTTAATAGGCTATCCTGGGATTGCATTTATACTTACAAACTTTTAGAAACATGTTGCTTACATGGATGTTCAAATACGACTAGTTCCGATTATGGAAAAAACAATTTGTATTGAAACGAACGTCTAACACGGCACGTGCAGGGTTGACTATACCAGATATAACTACATATGAATAGGTGTTTTATAGTCAAACGACATTTTCAACTTCAACAAATAATTTTCAAGATGATCTTTTAATGTTTTTACAATTCTAAAAAAAGGACTAACAAATGTTACCTTGGAACATTTGAATATGAATACATAATTTGCTTTCAACAAATAAAACCTAATACTGATACAATATACAGGGCGATATACCAATAGTTATCAAAATTAAAGCTTTCTAAACCACTTTATGGATTAGTAAAATAAAAATGCTTCAACATAACATAATTGTTATACGTTTCAAAATACATACTAGCATTTTTATAGATTTCTTTGCGAAAATCCAATAACAGACGAAAAACTTTTAAAATCATCTAGCACCTTGTAATGTAACCTACATGGTCACGGCACCACTGTAATGTAACCTACTTGCGAACAAACAAACGCCCTCTCTTGACAATACCTGGCTTTGTGATTTAGTCGTCTAATGGCAGTGGATAGTAACCCCTACGTTGTGTGACCTAAACATAACTTAAATATATACACTGAGGTGGTGTTAAGGCGGAAAGGTTTGACACAAAAGTATAGTAGTTATCAACCCTATTTTTAATATTATACGATAACATCAAAATTACGTTAACAGCAATTATACATGAATTACAAGAGCAAATAGTGCCGAACTCCCTGGGTTATCGCTAAGGAAAGAGTATCGGCAGATAAAACCTCAACAACCCCGCGCTTCTAACTGCATAAATACACCTCTCCAAAGATCGGGTAATGAACAAGCACCTTGGGCACTTTTAACAGTTCCCAAGCATTATACATACGACAAGTAAAGAAATGTTAGTGTAGTACAGCTAGTCTTTTATGGAAGGTACAGGGACGGCTGAGCCATTACTACCCGGCTAAAGTTGAAGAGAAATAACACCACAAACATAGGACCTTGTCTAACAATGTTCAACCCCGTATGGACATAAAATATTAGTAAATTCAACAAAGACCCAAATAGACGCACTTACCAAACAAACCATTAACAGTTTCCAGCTCGTTTAGCAATATGCTTTACAATGACTAACTTGAATTCTATCATTTTCATAAACACCACTACAAGTACATTGACGAAACATTTATAAATAAACACGAAGTTAAACTTGAACGTATGCTATTATAGTACCAAACAAAGGACACTAATAAATTGAATGGACTATCTCCAACATAGTTATAATGCAAACGCGTTTATTTAACGGGGTTATAGCAGAGGTTTGCTATAATCACATCGTAACAAGAATCAATAAATTTCAATATAAGTTACCGATAGAATTGTAAGTTATAGACATCAGATATCACATCAAACTAACTTACGGTTAGGTTTTAAAATTGAAACATGAAATATGCAGTTATAAACACACAACTAAAACTGAAAATAAAACAATTACATAATCATCACCAGTTATTAGAACATGGAAAACAAATTAAAAAATATGTTGGTAACAAATGCATACCATATTCAACAATACAAAAGCCCAGATTTAGGATCTGTAAACTTTCATAAATGCATATTTATAGAATATATTCAATGTAGCAAGCAAACGTTAAAAATTATCTATTATGATTGCATCAGCTAAATAAACGTGCATTTAAAAATTATATAGATCAAGTGGAATAAAAAGTACAAACAAAAATATGCACGACAACTTTATCATTAATTCAAGTACTATCTTACAACACAAACAAATAACATCAAATAATTACTAAAGCTTTGATGCAATCAGATAACTTAAAAATAAAATATAATAAAAAACATTATCTTTATTTTAAAAAAAGAAGCTTTTAACCATCCATTTTGAAATGTTGAAGTCAAGTCCAAAACACTGGTTAAAATCTGTCAACGGGAGAACTCGCCCATGTCCCCCGCGGGGTGCGTTCAGAAACCCATACGTAGTTACTGTGCTGTTCAAAAAATCCTTTGAATATCGAAATATACACTGCAATATTTGCAATAGTTATCAACCAATGAGAATTGACTTCGGAAATACTTCGGATCATTACAACCTTTCAGATAGTAGTGCTCTATGTGATATTGCTGTGTTACAGAATGATAGTTGGGAACCCGACAATGAAATAGAAATAGATGGTATGTAAACTGATCTTGTTAGCAATAACTGACCAGCTATATTGTAGTAGAAGCAGCTTACGATGGGTTTGAAGAGTAAATTGTGAATAATTTACTCGACAAAGGATTTGAAGATCAAGCAAAGTGCAAACAACTCTTATTAATGGCTCAAAAAATATATAGCCCAAGAATCAAAAGATGGAAAAGTAAGTAGTGGAAATATCACAACAACCAAGATCTGGAGAAAAGCAAACAAAAAGTAAACGTCTTTCAAGGAAGGAAACAGACATCACAAAACCTGTGATTGTTACCAGTTACTGCAAACGCAGCAAATTTTTTTGCAAACAATTATGTAAAATGCGGTAACAAAACTACGATAGCTAGCTAGGAGAGAAAAATGGACTGTATATAAAATTAAGTGACAATTTAACAAACAACATATAATTACTGGTTTTAATCAAGCATTTACTAAAAGCACTCACCTGGTGTTTATGAAGCTGTGGTAACGAAACAAACGATGTATCATCTACTATTCTTTTTGCGGGTGTAGCGAAGCACATTTATGACGACAGCGGTGTTGTGAAGAAAAGCGGTCATGTAATTAATTTGTTCTACGTCGAACGTGCAAAACAACGATACGGTCTGGTCTGTTCGAACGATAAATCAATTCTCTGTTGCTTCGTAGATTTTCCAATCACTACACTGTATCCACATGCGGAATAACACAGAGTTTTATCATTCGCGGCACTTGTTGGCGTGTACTTGTAGTAAACATGAAAATTTACCCTAATAAATTCAAATATACCGAGGCAAACGTAAATAATCAACAAACTCAATAAAAAATAAAATATAACTATAAAATATTTGCAATATAAACGGAACAAATGATCTGCCGGAAAAAACTAAGATAAGCAGGATGTTACGTGTCTGACACCTCCATTGGGTAGTACAAGACACAAATGCCTGAAATTGTATACTTGAAAAATCCACTGCATTTCTTCTCTCAGTATTTTACTAAACATTTATATGAGTAAAATAAAATTAAATAAAAACCCTTTACCACAAAAAATATTTAAATTACTAGATACGTATTTCGACCACTATGTGGTCATCATCAGTAGGAAACCTCTTAAAAAAAAAAATCGTGCCACAGTGTTCCTATAGATTATCATTTATATGAGGTTATGGTTGATATTACAAATTTGTAGGCGGTGCAGCATTCCACACGATTTAACCTTACAAATATTCAAGAGCTAAAGGTATATGTGGAAATACATATCATAATGGGCAATACTCGTCCTGGGCTAAAAAATTATTGGGAACCCAGACTACAAATTCCCTTGGTAGCAGACAACATGCCAGTCAACAGGTTTCATAAGTTACGTCAGAATGTTTATTGTGTAAACAACGAAGAAAAGCCAATAGCATAAGAACAAAGTGTTTAGCTCTCACATTAGAAAGTCACTTGAGTGTTGATGAAGAGATGGTTCCGTTTAAAGGCCAGTTGAATGTGAAGCAGTATGTAAAGGGCAAACTTTGCCTTTGGGGAGTCAAGGTTTTTGCACCTTGTGGCACCAACGAACTACTTTACGATTTTATCTTGTATCAAGGTTCTTTACTTCTGGAGGAGATACCAAAACCCTTCAAGGTCTGCGTCAGGAAACATTGTGGCATACAGCTGACGCCTACTTTACTCCTCTGCGGTGCGTGGGTTCTTTACATTTTAGAAATGTTAAGAGTTTTATGAGTAAACCAGTGTTTTAAATATTTATCATAGAAACGACTTTGAATATAGGAAAAAATTATTAAAGACACTTAGATAAATTTGGCATTATTTGTGAGAGCTTAAATTTAATTTACGGAAAAAATCTCTAAAAAATCGGTTTACGAGTTTTAGTTACGACTCGACAAATGAAACTATCAAAGGCTAGATTTATTTAATGAACACGTAAGCGAAATATTCCACAAAGAAATTTTCACAAGTTTATTTAAATAAAAATATTTTAATATTTAAACCAGAAAAATATTTTGGGCGTCGAAATATTAAATAAATTAGCAAAAATCACTACAAGGTAAATGTTTTAAAAGTTAAGGTTAATACGAATTACGAATGTGTTCTAATGAAACCTATCTAAACGAAATTTTGATGCAAAAAGAAGCATTTTTTTCGGCATTGGCAAAATAGAGTCATTTAAATAAGATTTTCCTTCAAGTAGGCGCAAATCTCGTGGAACATTCGCAAAGCCACAAGTGTAATTAAATTACATTAAAACCCTAATTATTAGCTATTGCTTAAAGAAAAACGTGTTATAACATAAGAAAACTGACATTTTTATATTATTTCAATGTATTATGCAATAGGTTAGGCGCTGCCAACAATATATTCTAAAGTGTAAAAATCTATAAAGGTTTTACAAGGAACGTATTATTCACAAGCGAAATTGAAAGTTATTTTCTCGACAGGTAGTAGAATTGATATATTTTTAATTCAGAAAGTAGCTATAAAATATGAAAGATGGAATCGGCAAAACAATTATTACTGCAGACAAAAAATTTTTAATTATTAAAAATTCTAATATTTTATGTAATAGAAACCGACCACTAGTTTGGGTGGTCAATTATTACGTTATGAGATGGGCGTAAATTATTGCGTTAATCCCGGGAGTAATTTATTACACCCCAAATGTGGTCGCAAATTAGTGCCGCCAAATGGTTACAGATTTACATGCAAGAAAGGAATTAAATAATATGCAAAAGGCCTACCTTGATTAATAGCTATAGCTACGGCAGGGTGGCTCCGTGGCGTAGTTGGTATGCATGTGTCTACTATGCTCAAGTTCCGAGTTCAAATCCCGACACGACTCGCTTGAAAAATGTTAGACGAGCATTTTTTACAAAAATACGCGCTCATTCGGATAAGATGTAATATATAGGTTCCGTGTATGTGTTGTCACGCACGGTAAAATCTCCACCTTGTTTGGAACAGCAAGCGTTCGGCAAAATTCAAAATTTCCAGGTAAAAAAAACTCGTTTCTTGGCCTATGTAGTACCTTCGGGTGGAGCATTGGAAAATCAAATGTAGTGTAGTCAAGCCAACGGCGGTTCCGTGGCGTAGTTAACATGCATGTGACAACTACGCTCAAAGTCCGAGGTTCGAGTCCCAACATGGTCTGCTTGAAAAATGTTAGGCGAGTATTCTCCACAAAAATATGACCTCGTTCGGATGAGATGTAAAATGTGGGTCCCATGTCAGAGTGCTGGCACGAACGTTAAAGATCCCTACCTTGCTTGGAACAGCAAGAGTTCGGCAACATTTAAAATTATCAGGTAAAAATCTTGCTTCCTAGCCACCCAGCCAAATTAGTACTTTCGGGTGGAGCATTCGAAAATCAAATGAAGTGTAGCCAAGGTAAGGCGGCTCCGTGGCGTAGTTATTATGTGGGAGAGTATTATGCCTAAGGCCCCGGGATCGAATCCCGACAGCATTTTTTACAAAAACACGCACTCGTTCGGATCAAATGTAATATATAAGTTTCTGTGTGTGTGTGTGTGTGTGTGTGTGTGTGTCTGTGTGTGTGTGTGTGTGTTGTCACGCACGTTAAAGATTCCTACCTTGCTTAAAATAGCAAGAGTTTGGCAAAACTCAAAATTTTCAGGTGAAAGAAACTTGTTTTCTGGCCAATGTAGTACCTTCGAGTGGAGTATTGGAACATCAAATGTAGTGTAGGCAAGTCAACGGCGGATTCGTGGCGTAGTTAACATGCGTGTGACAACTATGCCCAAAGTCCGAAATTCGAATTCCAACACGGTCTGATTGAAAAATGTTAAGTGAGTATTCTCCACAGAAATATTACCTCGTTCAAATGAAAGGTAAAGTGTAGGTCCCATGTTAGAGTGCTGGCACGTACGTTAAAGAACCCTACCTTGCTTGAAACAGCAAGAGTTCGACAACATTCAAAATTACCAGATAAAAAGTTTGCTTCCTGGTCAAATTAGTACCTTCGGGTGTAGCATTCAAAAATCAAATGCTGTGGAGCCAAGGCAAGGCGGCTCAGTGGCGTAGTTGGTATGCGGGAGAACACTATGCCCAAGGTCTCGGGATCAAATCCCGAAATAGTCCGCTTAAAAAATGTTAGGCGAGCATTTTTTACAAGAATATGTCCTTGTTCAGATGAGAGGTAAAATGTAAGTCCCGTGTGGGTGTTGTCACGCACGTTAATGGTACCTTGCTTGGAATAGTAAGGGTTCCAGGATAAAAAACTCGGTTCCTGACTAATATAATACTGGGTGGAGTATTGGAAAATCAAATGTAGTGTAGCCAAGGCAACGGCAATTCCGTGGGGTAGTTAATATGCGCATGCCTACTATTCCCAAAGTCTCAGGTTCGAATTCCGACACGTTACGCTTGAAAAGTGTTAGGTGAGCATTCTCCACAAAAACACGTCCTCGTTCGGATGAGAGATAAAATGCAGGTCCCATGTGTGAATGCTGACACGTACGTTAAAGATCCCTATCTTGCAAGAGTTCGACAAAATTCAAATTTTTTAGGTAAAAAACTTGCTTCCTGACTAATTTAGTACATTCGGGATCAAATGCCGACATAGTCCGCTTGAAAAATGTTAGGCGAGCATATTTCACAAAAATATGTCCTCGTTCGGATGAGAGGTGAAATGGAGGTCCCGTGTGTGAATGTTGTCATGCACGTTAAAGATCTTTACCTAGTTTGAAAGAGCAAGGATTCGGCAAAAATTCATAATTTGCAGGTAAGAAACCCGCTTCCTGGCCAATAGTACCTTCGGGTGGAGCTTTAAAAAATCAAATGTAGTGTAGCCAAGGCAAAGCGGCTCCGTGCCGCAGTTGGTAACAGGTGACTACCATGCCCAAGGTACCGGTATCGAATCCCAACACGGCTCGCTTAAAAAATGTTAGGCGAGCAGTTTTTACAAAAATGTATCCTCGTTCGGATGATATGTTAAATTAGGTCCCCTGTGCGATGTGTTTTCATGCACGTTAAAAATTTGTTACGTTCAAAACCCTGCAAATAATTTTTCCTGCATTTATTTTTAAAATGCCCTAAAATTCCACAACAAGCTCAATTTCCCGCCATTTGAATTAGTATTATTTAATAAAATTTCTCAAGTAATTACTCTATACAAAAGTTTGCTTTATAAAATCAAACAGCTGCTTAGGATACTTTACGCTACAAAATAGTTGCAATTTTTTCTAGCACCTGCAGTGATTACATTTTAATTTAAAGGTGAATATAAATGCACAGCTTTCTTCTAAAAGATAAGACTTTACCATCTGCCTACATCTGCTTACAATGGACTTGTTGTCTGGTATTCTGCAGCTGTTAAGATGTTACAAAGTAACAAAATTGTTCTCCTTTGTTCAAAACTCTTTGATAATGACGTTATCTGCTTGTTGGCAAACTGCTACAGTTTGTATTTTGGCAGCTGTTGTCTGGAAATTTTGCACACATAGTTATTCGGCGATATCTTTGAAAATCAAATACCCTACCCCCATACATGATTCTGGCCCTATAAAATAGAGACCGTGCTTTGAAAGAGATGATTATTAAAGATTAAAGATTAAAGACAACATCTCCTTACCGGAGATAGCCGTTGTAAAGTCGCGCTATTAGACATGCTCTCTGTGCTTGTATAAGTGAAGTTGGTGGTTCCAGCATGCAGTCAGCCCATAGAGAAATGCAGCCGCATTTTTTCAGCGTTAAGATGAGACCAGCACGAAGCTGATTGTGCCTGGTACAGTTTTTTTTATTTCCATAATTCTTTTATGCTGCTGTGAAGAAAAGACTTTTTATTTGCTGCTATTGCTTATAATTATCCGATAAATTGGCACCACCCCGTTACAAAACTTACATGCACAATGCACGAACAACTAAGTTATTATTCTGTACATTAAAAATCGATTAATTAATGTTTATGTTGGAATCCGTTTTTATTGTTCCTTTTGTCTTTCTGAACTTATTTAATATATGATTAATTTAAGTTAGGGTGGCTAATTGTTAATGTTATATTATTTCTGAGGAGGTGCACTTCACAAAGCAGCATGTACATATAATTTAGGTATATTATTTTTTTCCAGATTTTCTGTACAGTTTATGCTTAATTTTCTTTTATATGTATTTAAGGTGAACCATTAAGTAGGTATTTAGATTATAAGATGTTATATTTGCTTACCAATTTTTATATGTTATGACGCTTTGTTTACAAGCACGATTACGCAACATGTATTTTATTGCTTTGCAAATAGTCTTCTAAGATTCGATGTTGTCAATAGAGTATCTCAGAGGTTTCCAATGCGTTTTTATTTTCACTCACGCCCCTCTACGACGTTTTTCAGCTAGCCCAAATTCTACCTTTCTGTCCCTGTTTTGTTGCGGTGTTCGGCGTAAACTATTTCTCTACTTACTTTTACTGTTTTCTTTTGTGTTTGCGCGGAATACCGTAACAGATTTCTACCTTGCTTGGAACAGCAAGGGTTCAGCAAAATTTCATAATTTGCAGGTAAAAAAATTCGCTTTCTGGCCAATATAGTATCTTCGGGTAGAACGTTGGGAAATAATCAAATGCAGTGTCGTTAAAACATCCCTCGCTATTTGTTTCTAGTCAAAAATCACCGCCGTCGTCTTCAAGTAGATCATGGTTTGTGAAGGTCCGTTACTTACGTTTGATTCAAATTCTTTTAGGGAACACATGCTTGTGGGGGTTAGATATGGGACAGGTAAAGAATTTTACAAGAACACTTCCGGCAATACATGTAGTAATCTAAATATATAATTGTTCTATAAAAGCTTCCACATTTGGATTATAAAATCCCCTATTCCTAACATAAAAGCGAATACTTTGTACAGTCAAAAGACGTAACAATCACTGGTTAGTAAAACTTATTAAATTTAAGATAACGGATGGTTGTCTTCTGGAGTAGGCGTCTGTTGTTGTTTTTAAAATTCGCTATGGTCAAAACAAAAGCAAACTTGAGACCGCGGTATGATGGCTCTGCTATTATAGAGTAGAGCCAGAGTAGAAGGTAAACAAATATGGTGAAAAAAATTAGTGGTTATGAACAGAACATCGTAGATAGTTATTAATTATTTGTGTTTTGGCAAAAAAGTATATTACTGCTAATTACAAATCTGGACGTTTTTAAGCATGGTTTTGATTATTAATTTATTTCGCCACTGAAAAAGAGGAAATTAACTGCTTTCACTTAATATACATTCGACCGGACTGGTTTTCCGAATTGCTACATATACTGGTGAATGATGATGCATTTTAGTTCGCACATTCTCCGGGTCTCATGTTTGATTCTGTGAGCTGTACTTAAGGTAAAATATCTGTTAGAAAATCTTTCATAATTAAACTTCCTCGAGTAATATAGATGTTTCATTTATACAATTTCCAGTAATAAAAGTTCTATATTTTATTTACCTTACTAAAATACTGTTTTCAAAGTTAGTACGTTTACAGCAAACCTTCACATCTTGAATGAAGATGTTCAGAGATGAAATTTTCTTCGTTTCCTTTTCAATAAGGTGGCAAATCGAAGATTATTGTCATGCAAAAAAAGTTTGCCTGTTTTTAAAAAATATATTTAGTGTACATTTTCTGTAAAACATACATCGAAGCATGGAAAACGAACAGATATCTTTTCTGAACGGAAATGCGATAAAACAAAGTATAGCAAACAACAGTTTCGCTAATCTCTTCCGAACGAATATGCGATAACACAAGAGATCTGTTTCGTATCGTTTACCATGCAATCGTCCTATAAAAGAAACGTGCAACCTATATATTTCAACAAGCACCCTACTAATTTTCTATGGTCCAAACTACATTTATACACAATTTGGTGTATTATTTCTCATTTATGCCTGGATATAAATCCTTCAATATCACGACGCTCTCCCAAAACACCGACGCTTGCGCGAATTTTTGATGTGGACCTTGTTTGTGCACACCTAAATTCTGACCAGTTTAATCGGAATCGCGTTAAGATTTTGCAGGAAGTCACACATAAAAGAAAGCGCTCGTTGTTTGTTGTTTTCAGTAAGAACGTTCACAACTTTGGCCAAAAATTATTTCCTTTAAAATATTCATCTGAATTAAAGCATTGATGGAACAATTTCACTGATTTCAATAAATTGAGAATGGCATAATTCTGAAATTATATTTAAATAATTCTTTCAGACAGGAAAACCCGTGAGTATTCTAATATTTGAAAAATCTAGTAATAGTTAAGATAATATCACGTTTAACTATGACAAGTTAATAACTTCTGAAACTTACAATTAATTGATATTAGAATTTTCTGAAAATTTGACATATGCAGAAATCGGTTTCCAAGTTTCTTTTACATTATCTTAAAGTTATGGAGAACGATTTGGTAATCAAGCACGCGTACAATCAGAAAATTCATAAGTTGCTGATTTCTATTATATACCATAGCACTAGAACAGGGTGTCCACCCTGTTATAATGAGTATTGTGCAACGAAAACTTATCATATTTAAGTAAAGCTGTTATTTCTTGTAGTATGAGAATATTATTTGTCTTGTGATCATTAACAGGTAGCAATTTAACTTGTGCTGTTTATAGTGTTGATAGAACTAAACGTGACGAGAAAATCAAAGATACCTTGGAACAGTAAAAATGATTAAATTAGAAGTCAGGGACAGTGTAGTGTTATAATAAAACATTTTTATAATTGTCTTTTAATAACGATTTTTTATTAATTAACCGTTTGTAAGAATTATCGTAGTCTTGGGTTGGTATGGAATCAAATAACAATGTCGAATCTCACTTTGCGTTATTGAACTTTCATTAATTGTCAAACACCAAATTAATTTCAGTTTAAGTACTTAAAGTTTTGTTGCAATTGAAACAATAACAAGTTAAAAATGTTTACACAAGATTTGAAATATTTTTGCTAAAAGATACTTTAGCATCGGCCATAGCTTAGAAGATGGAGACATGGAGTAGTCATAACAGCGAGCCGTGGAGAAGTTCTGCAAATATTTTCGGATTCTTCTGTTAATATCATTTTCTCGCAAAATCTGAAACCGACTGTACAATGTTTTCGCAAGTAGGTCTTTTGTTCAAAGTTAAAATGCGTATGAAGTGAAAAACGCTATCGAAAAACAACCATCGAGTTTCCTAAGAAATTAGGGAACATTTAAATGTTAGCAGAGGAACAAATTTCAACATTAGTAGTATGTGATTTAACATGGGAAATTTTAAGGTTCGTTCTAGTCATTTTTGTCAGATACAAAGGTTGTAACAATTTTTTTTGACGAGTGCAAATCACCAAAAATTTATTAGTTAAATACGTCTTTTTGTCTGTTCCATTAAAAAAATAAACATCGTCATTTAAATAAATATCCGTATTGGGATCATGTAGCCCAACTACAATACAGAGATGCTAGTTTGGTTGCTAACAACAGGCGTTAACTATTTGTATACACATTTCAATGCCAAACAACTTTGATATAATGTGCGCAACGTGTCAACGACTCACTCTGGCTGGGGCACCTGACACGAAAACAACATGGAGAACCTTAGAGTCTCAGCCAGTAATTTACGTATGGCTTTACGTCTATATGAAAGCTCAAGTGTAATAAGCACTTGAAGTAGTGTTTTTTAATAATGCGCTCTTCTTTTGTCTTATCTTGTTTTATTTTATTTCATCATGTCTTTTCTTTTCGTTTACGCTCATCAAGTTTACCATTTAATGTGAGCATTTATCAATTTGATTGTAATATTCTAAATTTAACAAGAACGTACTTCAATGTGGCGATAATAATTTTTGGTCTAATATGAACGTCCTACAACTTTACCGTAATACTTGGATTTAATAAAATGTTCTGTAATGAAGTCGTAATATTTGAGATTTAACCGGAATGTTCTTCAATTTAATAGCAGTTCCTTTGTTTCAATCTAAACGTTCCATAATTAACATTTACGAAAATCTTTTAATTGCTATGATGAATTTACAAGTAATAATGTGGATAATTACACTCAAGATAATTGTTTGGATAACGAACTAAATGCAGTAATAGACGGAAGCTTTGCATTTTTTGTTTTTTGTTTTTGTTTGTTCCTTTATTGCGTAGAGGAAATGCGCTTTAAGCTCGTATAATTGGGTTCAAGAAGTACGCAGTTGGTTGCTTTCAGTATAACATGTGAACGGCGACGTCATTTGTTTGTCCAGCAACAGTATGTATACACACCTGGTTTAATACAATGTAACGCTGTCGCACAAACAAGAACCTGTTGAAACGAGGTAGGCGCTCTTTTTTATTTTTACATGACGTCCGCATTTGGCCAACATTGATACAAGGCAACACTTGAAAAATAACTTTGTGATGGCCTATAAATATTATTTTGTTTAACAAACTATAAAGGACTGTTGATGTTTTTTTATTGTCAATATTAAATCCAGCGTAATAACCGTTATTATTATTAACGAACTTAAGCACCTCAATTGAGTTCTGATTAAAGTTTCATTTATGTGTAATTATAATTAAAGCTTTTGAACGTTGAATTATTAGATTTTTGATATTTTCATATAAACTTGTAAGCCTAATAACGGATCTGATATTTTGAGAATTGATTTGAGTTAATTTTGTAGTAAAAAGAAATGTTTAACATATTTGATATTTTATTCGAATTTATTATTCTACATCTGTGTAGAAGAAACTATAGTAACATTTTTGATATGTAAATTTTGTACATACAACTTTTTATCATGAAGCAACTTTTAATTAAAGAATCACCATTTAATTCATTTAATTAATTGTTTTATTTTGAACAAAGCGAGTTCAAAAATAGGGTAATTAGATCAAGGAACAAAAGGCATAAATACCTTCGATATAATGATATTTGTAGCTTCTATTTGACGAAAAAGCTCTGATAGCTGTTTCAGAAATTGATGCCTAATATTTGTGTCTATAAAAGTGAGTGCATAATTAATCTTTACAGCTTTTTTATTATAAGGTATCAAGAGTAGACCTCTTGTGTCCTCCTTTGTTAATTTATTTCAATTTTCTTTACAGCTCCTGCGTAAGCAGTTAACACGATATTCCTCTCTAAGGACTCCCAAGTCCCCTTAGGGAAACTCTGTGTTTAAAATTTAATCACTTGGTGGCGCCCTCCCTAAACCCCTATTTTGGTATAAATTCAGTCATAGTAAGTAAATAATGTTTTGTAAAAAGAACCACGACCAATCCTCATAAGCTCTACCTGAGAAATAGACTCCCAGCATAGTCGGAAGATAGTTGCGTTCCATCATTTTAAGAAAATCCTTTCCTTAAAGTTCACTGGTTCCATCAGAGAATATTAAGGAACTCACGGGTTACTTTAATTATTCAATCAACCAATTAACCATAAGCGACAAATTTTGTAAGAAGGTCATTCACCCTACCAATGACGTGCTACATGCAGTCTCCACCTACGATACCATATAACCCTATGACACGTCACTGTCTAAATTATAGCTTATATATACCATCTTGTTAGAAAATATAAAGCTTACTTACATATACTTTTCAGAACAAAGAAACATATTCCAAGAATCATGAAAGTGTTTTATTAGCAACGCATATATAATTGATGCATGTACATTGCGCTTATGTCTAATACAATATTTATTTAGTTTTACATATATTTATAACTATATCATTTACTTATATCTAAATTAACATATATTTAAATTAATATATAACTAATGATTACAAATATCTAAATTATATCTAAATTAAAACCTTGCAATGTAAATTTGAACTTGAGATTATATCAGTTTGCGCAACAGTATATATAAAGGGTTTGCAGAAACAGAGGACTATTCATCGATACTTGGAGCAGTACAACAAGTATTAAATAACAATGTCACCTTAAATCTGCACAATAGTTTTCTTCAACTAAGTATTCTTGAGTCTCCGACATGGTTCATGCTCTCGATACTCCTGATCTGGACGTTAAATTGTTGGTGGTATGTAACAAGCAATAACCGAAATTGATATTCTCCTTGTTTAACTTTCTAGTACCGGGATGTTGTAGTGCTTCAAATTCTGCACATTGTGCAGTGATAAGTATCGATGAATAGTCCTTTGTTTCTGCAAACCTTTTACATATACTGTTGCGCAAACTGGTATAATCTCTTGCAAGTACAGGTTTAAAAGAGGCATTATGGCGGCCGCCATCCCGCCCATCCGCCTGCCTGCCCACTCGCCCCACTGAATGGAGATGATCCAAACTCGAAACATAATTTTATGACTATTGTCAAAAATTTAACATAAATAAAGGAAGTCGGTCTCTTTTTTGTTCAACAGAACGAGTATCATTTCACAAAGCTTCATACTGGGCACAAAACAAATTCACTTTCAACGGTTCTACGAAACCACTCTGACATTAGTTTTACGTATACCAATGTTTTTAATTTAAAATTTTACCTTTATCTTGGGATTAGCTTTGAAAATTATCTTGGGATTTTACTTCTATCGTGAATTTATCTCGGGAAAATATCTTTTTGTTCTTATAATTATACAAAATTTGTTATGAATTTTAATTTATTGATGTTTTGAAACCAAGAATCATGTGATTTGGGCAAAAAGTAAAAATTGTAAGAAGGAACATTACTGGTTTTAGCCAAACAATTTGTTCGGACAGTTAAATTATTGAAATATTTGTTTGATTCGAACGCCAAACGGGCAGGGTAGGGCTTGGATACTTACCTATATTTTGGTAAATATCTTTTGTAGAATGTCACATATATTAAAATGTTTTTTTTTAAGAAAATTGAATAGTAGTTAGTTAAAGTAAGTTATGTATAGAAGTAAAGGAATTCCTTTCTTTCTTAAATCCGGTTCTGGTTATTTTACTATATATTAGTCACATTGTAAGATTAGAATGATTTTAATGTGTGTAGATACGTTAATATACCATGAGAATTTTTTATCGCTCTCGGGGAATGTAATATGGACATGCGTTATTAAAGTAACGAAGTTCTCTTTGATTGTAACATATCAGTCGATTTGAATAAGTTAACCCTGAGAGTGACAAATAAGTGCTGAGGCAATGGTGGTAACGCGAACCCTTTCAGTACCGGAATTTACGAACGTGACTGTGTTTTTGAGGAGGTACGTTATCGTGTGTGTTCCGATGTACTCTCCGAAATTATCGCTCTAACCTTTCCTACCTTTCCTTATAGGGTATTACCGAGACATAGGGGGTAATATTATCATTAAATCTGCTGAAAACCAAACCACCGAAACTTTGCGAAATTGATTCCTAGCAGGACTCTGATTAGTTGGTTCCGCTGCAGGAAGCCATGTACGGTAAGTGATAAAGATTTTATAATTTTATATATAGAAATTTGTATAGTTATGTAAGAAAGATAGAGAATCTTAACATAGTTTAATGCTAATAGTGTGCCCAATATTCCTTTTATATTCCAAACAATGAAAGTTTTTGCTTGTATAAAGAGTGACTAAAAAGTTACTGCTTTTCTATGATCGTAGATAAAAAACATTTTATTAATTTTTGCGTTTGAAGGCATAATTAGTTATTTGTAAAAACTTAGTCCTCTTATCACTCCCTTTCTATCTACCGATCTCATAATAAAGTTATATCGAGGACTACGTACATTTTCGGGCTCTACAGTTTAGACCTTGACAAATGAGTAATGGGTTCTACGCTAAAACGAAGTATATTACTACTTAATAAATCCGAACAGAATTGAAACATTATCTACAACCTACAATTTTATACTAATTTTCAGGATATTGGGATGGATGAGTTAGTGCTCTATGTTTGATGATAAAATCTGTGTCAAATATCGTAGCCATTTACTCAAAAGGAAACCAATCCTTTATGAGCAAACAAAATCATTGTAACAGACATCTACGCACTATTATATCAATAATTTGTTTTTGAGTTAAACAATTTGTATTCATTAAACAACTAACTTCTATATTTTCATTTAAATTACTATTGATTTCATTTAGTTACACGCCGACCCTTAAATAACACTGACATTAGACTTCATAAAGGTTTGGCGATTGTTTATTACAACACGCACATTCTGGGATAATCTAGGCGTTTTTTATTGAAAAATTAAATTCAAAGAATTTTTACTATGAGAAAAGTGTATAGCATGTGCCATCTGGTTTTTATCTTTTACTGTTAATTAACTTAGATTGTGTATTTATGACGTTGAATAATACACACTGGTGATATTCTAATAAAGCTAATGTCGATTTTGGTACGATTAGTTGTTGTAAGTAATCAGTTACGATAAAAGTTTTAGATTACTGTAAGCATTGGTAATGCGATTTTCTTGATCGAACTATTATAATTAAAAATTCAGAATTCTAGGACATCACGCCTAATTGGTCCAACATTTTATACAATTCCTAAATACCAAATTTGCACGAACCAAAATTCTAACTCGACTAGAAGTTCAGATAAGACATATCCTAAGAAATTTAAGTAGTCTGTTATGTAAGGAAAAGTGTTCCACAGTGAAACGTTCAGGTTTAAAATAAGACGAAAAAATATCATCTCTCGCCATATCGGGAACAAAAGTTATGCAACATTTTCACTCTTTAAACAAATATACATCATCATACCAACCGCAATTTAGTCAGTACTACAAATCAGTTTGCAAAAAGAGGTAATGGTTACTATCCGCGTGCTCTTATAAAGGCAATTTTAAGTTTGTTCATATAAATTATTGGGTGATTATAATTGCGGCAAAAGGCCTGATATTTTACAATGTAAGTAAGTTTTTGTAATGTTTTTATTTATATCATGTTTAATTGCACTAAATTTATGTTTGAGGTTACACAGGCTACAGTGAAACATAAGTGTTTTATTGTGGACCAGTATGTTTCAGTCTGCCTCACATATGTTTCACCGAGTTCTATACTATGTCTTACATTTGTGTCTGTGCTACAGATAGCACAAAATCGTACACGAAAAATTGCTTTTGGTTTCACCACTGCAGAAGATGTAATAGATAGTATGAATATCTTCCAGAAAATCTAACTTTCCATTGTAACCAATGATTCGTATAAAATAAAATTAAAATTTTATTTAATATCCATTTTACAGCACACTTAAGCACTAACATCTTTAGAAATAACGTTGTTGTGGTTTTCTATTATTAACGTTTCACATAATTTAAGAATTAACATCTTTAGAAGTAATGTTATCATTTTATTTTGCTGAAGTTTTGTAGAATTTATGTAATAACTACATAGTGGGTTTATCTAATTAAGCAATCTCGCAGTTGTCATTTTGTGAGCAGTAATCATGATTCCATGTTAAAAATTATGAAGCGACTTTTAGATCTTATGTTTTATTCCTAGGAAGCTCGTCCCGAAGCCTAGATGTTCGTGGTATACGTGATATTACTTGTTTTTGATTTGTTAAAAAAAGGTTTCTTCAATAGACGAATAAGTTAAATCTGTTACATTCTTTGTTTGCCGAAATGAAATCATTTGCATAACATTCGATTATTACTAGAAATTTCCTTGGGTTGAATATTTGCTTTCAAGGATTTATAAACTTCTTTAATACATATATATTTCAAATGTTCTAGAGCCAAACAAAGTATTATAGAAGCTTTATTAAATGTATTGAGCTTTCAGTATTTGTTTCTAGAGAGCAACCATATGATACTTAACAACTTTTGTTTGCTTATGTTGTAAATTCGAATCATAAATAACTTGCTATCGTTGTTTAAAGCAACTTTATAATAGGTATATTTTTACATTGGAAAGTATCTTTGTTTTAAAAACCGACACGCTAACTAGTAAATAAGGCTGATCTGATTTTCATATTTGGACCACTGTTAATTCCGTTAATAACTTAAAGATCTAAGATCTTATCGTGGTTCAAAAGTGACTAGTAAATATTTTGTCCTTTATCATGTAAAGTAAAAGATAACTTTTTTGTTAGACTAAACTCTTTACACTTCGGAATTATTGAATTTAATTTTCGTAATTGTTTGTTTAACAACGAGTGAAACTAGATTCGGAATAGTTAAGTACTATTAAATCAAAATATTCTAAAGACATCAAACAAAAAGATTTCTTTATCTACACGTTATAGATATGTCTATTTTTTTTTTGTTCAATAATAAAATTTATTAAACAGTTAATATATATTTTTATGCGAGTGCACATTGAGGTGATCTTGATGTACACGAGTGTTTATGGTAAAATTGTAAAAATCTTCATAGATTCATCAAAATATTATAATTCTGACATGCAAAAATCTCCATTTGCATTATACTTACTTGTGTTTTTATTTCAGGCATACTCTATTCATAGTCAATCTTTTGTTATTAGAAATACTTACCTTAGGGTTACTACACTATTCCTAGGGTAATGATAACTAGCGTATAATCAGGTGTAGTGGCGTTTAATTTTAATTCTTTCATATCTTAGTTTTACAATGAACCCCCTGGTCATCGCTAAAACATTGAAATAAAGTCTAAAGCTAGAAAATAGACTTTAATCATCTTGGCCAGGGGCAAAAGTTGTTTACAGTAATACAATGCAAAAAAATTGGACTACGAAGTACCGTTACGAAATATAATACAAATTCCCAAAAACTGAACAAACATAAAATGATAGGTTTGGTACTGTTTAGGTGTTTTAAAAAACGTCATTTTTAAATTAGTATTCGTTCTCTAGAGGTATGTAGCTTATCAAGAATGACGCCGTTCAATTCGCATAATGTTTTGACATTCTATACCAATTTGAAGGTGACTTATTTCCAAAATGAAAGCTTATCTAGTGGTTCAAGAGTTTATAATTTAGACAAAACGTCAACTACAATTGTCCAGAATCATAATAAAAGAATTGCAAAAAAAGAAATTAAACAATTCAATAGGTACACAATCGGCAAAAGAGGGCACAATGTTTTTACATGCAGCATAATAATGCTCTGGGAATAGAATGCCGCTCCGATAATTTTTCCACGCAAGAATTAAAAATTAAACGATTGGTCCCCCTTACGATACATTAGGACTTGTCTACTTCGGGGTGGATGTGTTCTGAAATATTTTCTCAAGTTATAGATCATTTTGTTAAATTTACATTATCGGGTAACCATGAGAGCCACATTTCTCTAACTACTATAGACAAAGCTCGAAAGAACGTTGTTACAATATTAACTCTACCACTCCGTTATAGTCATAGGATTTAAGTGTTTACGCCTCTTTCAAAGTTCACTACAATTCCGCAGCAGACAGTTGCTTCTTTATCATCCAGGGATGCCGATAACTAAATACTAAGTTGCTGAATGTGTCGGAACCGGTTATGATCGCTCGATGACACTAAGTAACATAAAATCCGGCTTCAAAAGAACTGGAATTTTTCCATTTGGCAGAAATGTGTTCAATGCGAGTGATTGTATGACTTCTGCCGTTACAGAGGGACCTACTGTAGACGTGCAAGAAGCTTAATCTTTTAACGTCAATGAGTCTGCATTAAGCAACTTCAACAAAGAAATTCACGGACCCAAACAAAAGCAGGATTTTGTTTCATCTGAACTATTCAGGGGTTATTTCAAGGTTTCTGAAAGGAAAAAAGGAAACTAATAGATGGAATGGAAAAAGTATGATCGCCACAAATAGGCTGGGAAAAAATACGACAGAAGAGAACAAAACGAAAAAAGGCAACAAGCACACGTGTGAAGAATACTAAACGCAAACTGGCGGAATCATCTGTGAAAATGATGAAGTATTGTCCATTCACTGAGAAACAGAGGACTGGATTCCTCAAGTTGATCCAAATGGTTTCGACGATCTTCTGCGCTCCCAAAAATTGAAAACATTGTCCTGTTAGATTTTAAAGTTAAAGAAAAGATCAACAAAACATTTACCACATTGGACAAGTCGTAGGAAATGAAGACGCAAACGGTGCCATAGAAATTATTTCGTTTCAGTAAGCATCCAAAGATAGCTGATAAATTTGGTTTGTCGATGGTACCTGATATTGCGACCGTCACTTAAAGTGCTATTAAAATGATCTTACCGAAGCCAAATAGACATGGAAAACCAATGTCAGGTAGATTTGTTTTGTTTTGAAATTAGCTTTGACAACATCGATGTATAATAAAGGATCTGCTTTAACAACTCTCTATCTTAATAAGAGTTTTTATATTTCTTTTATTTAGAATAATTATATTTTTGTGTCTGAATTGTTTAACTCTGGTTCGCTTTTGCTTATTTTTATATTTATTTTAGTTTACAATGCTGTGGTTTGTTGTTTGTGATTTTCGTGAATAAAACAAATTTTATTTGATTAATAAATGTTGTTTTATAGTATCTCACTAGGATTCCACAGTAAAACAAATAAACTTTGTTTAATAAAAATCGCATTTAAAAAATAATGTAGTGTTTACTTACATTTTTTTTATAATTATATTGAAGTTGTTAGATTTATTGACCAAAACCTCATTTTTAGGTAGAGCCATATATTGTGCATCTGAAAATAAAAAAAACGCTTTCACTCTCCCCTATTAACAATAAAAAGCGATACATTGCCTTTCGAAAATGACAATTGCTTCGCGAAGCAAAGCCGAAAGCGTCAATCATTTGAAAACAACAATATCACTTTCCTTCGAATTGCACACAATTTTTTTCTTGCACAATTACATTTTGGGTAAAAAAGTAACAGCTAGCATTTTCTATTAAGAGCATTTGCATAATAATCAAGTACTGCTTTAACGCAAATTTGAAAAAGTATATCCGACTTACTTAATACTTCATTCATTTTAGAAATTTCTTCTTAATGGTTTCTTGAACTCAATTTTGTGACGTGTTACTTTGACATGCATCAAACCCTTTTAGTATTTAATTTTTATATATAATTCGGCAAATGTTCAAGTGCTGGGGGAACTTGGCAGCCACAGACTGCTTACCTCCCTTCACATACCGCTGAATATTGGGGAAATATAGTATATAACTGTAAAACAATAGAAGGGGACCGAAAGTAACAAGAAAGAACAGCGGCTATCTTCAAAGACAACAAACATAGAAACGGGAAGAAAATTAATAAAAGTATAAATGTCGAGCACAGTACAGTATGTCTATGAAACAGGGGCAGTAGGAAAAGCAGACAGAAAGAGGTAGAAGCCTTCTGGAATGTTGTGCTTCAGATGTATGAGGATGATTGCTTGGACAGACAAAGCTAATAACAAATATGTTATAGAAATAGTAGATATCTGTGGAAAACAAAAAAAATAGGAGAAATAAATGGGCAGAAAACGTTTTAAGACATTTTTGAGGAGTAGTATGGGATATATTACAAGCAGAGATAGGAAGAAAGAGGTAGAGGTAGACCTAGATCGGACCATCGCACGCAGAAAGTGATAGATGCAACTATGCAAATTTCAGGGAAATGTTAGGTTAGTTCAGAATAGGAAACAATGAGGGTACGTGTCTAACCAGTTCCATGATGATGATGTAATTCTACTAAAGCATCATGTTTAAATTATGCGTACTTTTTTAACATATACATAACTTCCGGTAGAAAATTGAGCAATTGGCTGACAACGGTCGCGTAGCCGTCAACGGTCAACGGGAATAGACTTTTAATGCGAATAGGGGACACTGAAGGGACACTACCTTGAGGTAGTGGACTGTACATAAGAAAACCTTTTCCTTTCCCTTTTCATTCCTATATCTAACTTTTCTCTATATCTATCTAGTTGCAGCAGTACTTCATTGTATTGCATCGACATTATATGGTGTTAAATAGATTATACAGTATCTATTATGTTAATTAGTCATTTTATCTTTGTGTGATTTTTTGCTCGAGTGCGCCACGAGGCGCAATTCATACCCATTTAAAAATCATCAAATTGACTTTAAAATGTTACATTTAAATATAACGTACTATCTGTCGCAGATCACACAAACTTTTTCACTAGTTTGAATTATATTGCTAAAGTTTCCTTTAAAGTAGCCTTCTGTTACATTGAAACTCATCTTTATTCGCAACGTGTCAAGTGCATATGTTTTCGGTAATGTTCCTAATAAAATTATCGAAAATTGTAGACAGTCTCCGGTGTATAAATTAGCGTTTGGTAAATTTAAATCTGAGACTATATCATAAGGCTTTTTTCCAATGACATTCATGTCTATTATTTAATCGAAGCATTTGTCTCTGTTGTATCACAAAAATAACCAGAAACTAGTAGCTTCATGTGGTGTTAAGGTTAAGTACCTTCTATAAATAGATAAGTAGTTAATAGTCCCGTTATTGGTAACAGTAAATATATAACCATTGTACATTTTTAATTTGATATAATTATTATCATAATGCATATTGTCTTCTATATTCTAAATCTCCTTCCGTACAATCGCCTATAATGCGTTAGTAAAACTAGTATAGAATTTGAGAATACGTAACATTTCTAAAATGTAGGCAATCTACATATCGTCCAGGAGTAAAGCAAACAGCTGTCGATCATTGTCATATATTATTCCTTCATGCAGGCTGTGAAGGGTATGGGTAGCTAAAATAGGTACCCTTATCCTAACTTTATCTACATACAATATGACAGCCAGATGAAATGTACTGTAACGATAAAGCAAGTTTCTGTGGTACGACCAAGCAAACGTTACTTTGAAAAACCGAAGAATATTGGTTACAAACTGTGCTATAAATATCAACATTTCTACTAAAGGTATATCATCCTACCATTACCTACCACTTACGTAAAAAAGAGAAAGCGCGTTTTTCATTATAAGGACTTGTAACTGTAATAGGACTTTGTTTTAAATAGCATAAAATAACCAACGCGGCGTAGCGCTTATCTAGTGAACTTGTTCAACCAATACAGTTATAAAATTGTTTTCTGAAGAAATTATCACGAAAATTCCATATAGAACAGAAATAAATCTAAACATACGTTTATTTTGCAAAGATAAAACAGCTGATTTACCTAATTACCATTAAACTAGCAATATTCAGGAAATTCCAAATTATTAAAAATACATGCCTAGATAAGGAACCAGAAAGAATATAAGCAAGTGAACTCGTAAACTAAATAAAGGACGAGCAGCGTTGGTTGCCTAACAGAGCTAACCTAAACTGATAAAAGTAGGTAAGGACGAGTGCATTTAGCTACCTAACTGAGTTGACTTAAAATAATAGAAGAGGGGCAACTTATATTATTAAATAAATAGAACCTGAAATGGTTTTTAAAGTAAGAAAACAGTAAATTTTCAAATATGAAATAAAGCGTAGCAATCTAAAGTAACTGCTTTAGCAATATCCTGAATTTCTGAAAAGTATTGTTTTCATCCGCCACATTATAAGAGTAATGTATGTTATAATGCAACATTCAGCGACTGGCGTACATAAGATTTGTAATTGGAGTTAAACTGATCTAACATAGGTTAGAGTGTTGTTAAGATGCGAACTAAATTAATATGTCTTTGAGGCGCAATTTAGCCTAAACTAGATTGATACCACAAGACGCTCTAACCAAGGTTAGGGAGGCACTAAAGTACTATATGTTTTAGGACTAGTTGTACCTAGCACCGAGCACTTTAAAAAACATAGCTGCAATTTTTAAAGATTTTCAATACGCCGTTACTTCCACCAGTTTTACAAGGGTATTGTAGACGTGGCGCTTGTTTATGTGTAGCTGGCATCTACATCAGCACTAGCACCAGCAACAAAAATTACTTAAGAAATATGCTCAACTTTATTTAGATGACGACAACTTGACCTAAATTCCTGCTGTTAACAATATTTCAAACGTAACCTACGTGCTTTGCACCTAGCACTAAAATTTTTCAAGCAGTTTTGGCTCGAATGGATCTCTGGATTTTGGAATCTGGTGCAATTTTAGAACTTTATATTGAATTTTCCAATTTTCAATCCTTAAAGTAATTTGACACGATACAAGTTTCTTCTACCTGAAGATCTAAGCCTCCTTACAAATCCTAACAAGGTAGGAATACTTAAATTACGTGACAACATACACACACACACACACACACACACACCACATTTACACAAACATTCATATACATACATACACACGGAAAGTGATTTCTCGCGAATAAACCAAAACGGAAGAAAAAAAAAGAGCAAGAAAACCAACAGTAATAGCCCAATCAAGACACGGCGGTCAAGCACCAAGAAATGTTAAGGAACAATAAAGCTGAGGGAAAACAAATTGTATTTCAACGTGTGGTAACCATAAATTGTTTAAGAAAAATAATCGAAGAAAATAAACGCTAAATAGACCGAAATGTCAATTAAGTTGCAGTTTCTGAAGAAAAGAAGGAAGGTCTAGTAAGCACATACCACAGGAAGAAGATCGATAGTTAAACTAAGATAGCAGGAGGACTGACAGTAAACGAAACCAGGCAAAGGAAAATCAAATTGATATCAAGAGTGAAAGGAAAGAAAGAAAAAGATATTTAGAAATGAGCACAAAATCCGAAAAGGAAATATTACAGGAAGGCAGAGGCACCATATAAATTTGGTACGCGAGGGCTAAGAACGGGGTTTACGTTTACGTCACGAAAAACAAAACAAAGCGAGATCATGGATATCAAGGTTTGGTAGGATGTGCGTGTGGAGAAACAGTTTTTCGGAAATGGGAATATAGGAATACACATTTTTGAAATGTCCAGGATAAGGGGGAAGGATGTTTAGGATCGGGAATATACGCCGTTTATCTCGGACATTTGTCCGAAATAATTGCCGAAGAGCATGTGCAATAGAACAAACAAGAAAGGAAAGTAGTGCAGTCTAAGATTTCATGTTTGGACGTTCAGGTGGCACAGGAAAGTTTTGGAGATTGACATCTCAGTGACGCTGGTTGTCACGAACTTAAGAAGCAAGCTAGCGTTGAGAGAACGGTTAGTTAATACGTTCGGCAGGATTGACTTGAGAATGTTAAGAGCTGTAAAAGAGATTGGGGTGTGAAATGAAGAGAGGAAATTCAATGAAGTAACAACCGCTAAGGGGATATAGGAATGACCTTTGATGCAACAAAAGGGAATCGACTGATCACAAAAGATAATTTGCGAAGTCAACTGTTCAATGTTGTGAGCAGCACAAGCAGGACAACGTCGAATGTATCGTGCGACGTCAACTTTGAGACGGGACCAGTAATATCTTTGGAGAGGACGAGCAGAAGTTTTGTGCACCGCACAGTATGAGGATTACAGTGAAGGAATATCGGATGTTTACGCTGCTCGGAAGGTACGACATTTTTTCAATCCGCCGTAGAATCGGTACCGATAAAAGTTGTATTACGACAGAAAAGAATATTGTTCACTACGGACCAGAGTGGATTACGTCTAGGATATTTAGGGACACTTTGAAATAGGGTCGCGAGTAGGAAGGCTGACTTTAAGGTAAGTACTAGCCGCAAGAGAAACAGGTTCAAGGATAGGTACTTAACGAGAAAGAGTAACAGGTATGACATGATCTTTACCCCTGGGGTGCAGAATAGAAAACTTATATCGTCGGAGACGGGGAGACCAACGAGCTAAACGTCTAGATGGACCTGAAAGTTTTTTAGCCAAATGAGCGAATGATGGTCAGGGAGCGCCTTTAATATACGAATGGAATATTTCAATAGCCAAAAAAACTGCTAAGCATTTTTTTTCACTAGCAGAATAGTTGCGTTCGGGTTTACAAAGGGAGCCACTGATACAACCAACGACTTTCTCACCTTCAGGGGAGTTTTGACTTATAATAGCACCTAAACCAAAATATGAAACACCTCTTTGGATCATAAGTAGTAGGTAGAAGTCGGGACAGAAAAGGATGGGGGCGGAAACTAAATGACTGAATCAGGAGTCTAAAAAAAGGAACATTGTTCCGGGTAAGATTAGAAAGTGGAAAAGTAAGAGTAGAAAATTTTGGGATGAAGTGTCGATTCTGCCTGTCTTCAGGAACAGAGAACAGAAGAAGGATATTGAAGATGATCAAAAATGTATAAGGGTTGACAAGTAAACCATCTCGGTTAACGGCATAACCGAGGTAACGCAGATCGAGAAGACAAATAATATTTATCTTGACGAACGGTAAGACCAGCCGAAAGGAGATGGAAGAGTACTAAGTTGAGAACTCGGATGTGTTCGTCAAAGGAGAAGATAGCGATGATGACATCGTTTAGATATGCGAAACAGAAGTATTCCAGGTCAGAACCGATAACCTGATCGATAAGCCGTTTGACAACAGAATTATGGAGGCCAAAAAATATTTAACAAAATGGATAAATGCTTCTCTTAGGTACCACATAAAGCAGTAATGGGTTTTGAATTGAGAGATAAATAAATTTTCCGGTAGGCGGAATGAATATCTAAGGAGGGGAAACGGGCGTCGTGGAGACGGTCTAGAATGGTGGAGATAACGAAGGCGGGTTGGTATATCTTTGGGTTATTTGGTTGACCTTACGAAAGTCGATGCAAGTCCTACACGACTCATCCTTTTTCTTAATGAAAGCAATGGGGCTAGACCATGGACCGGAACATGTTCAACACTTCGAGGCGGAGCATTTCGTCAAGTTCGGAATGAACGGCTTTGAAAAGCGTAGGAGAAAGAGAATAGTACCATTGTTCGATAGGTTCTGCCCAAGTACGAATATGATGTACTGAAGTAGTGCAACCAAGATCAATAGACTGTCCAGAAAAAGCGGCAGTAATTAAAGAGTCTACACAAAGTTTGTACTAGGAAATAAGTTCAAAAATGGCATGCGTACGATCGGAAGTGATGATAGCTAAAGAAGAAGGGGAAGCACAAGTCCATAAATCGTCGCGGAATTAACACAGACTTCCAAAGATCAACACCAAGGATGAGCTGGTGGAAGCTTCAGGAATTACGAGGATATCCAAAGTAGTGACCAAATTAAGAATTATCTGCTAATCTACAGAAAAAGGGAGAAGAGGTGTAAACAGTTAAATTAAGGAACGCAAAGGATACCAACTGGTACCACCAAGAATAGTACGAGTGGCTCATAGGCCAACAAAGTGTAAAGGAGATACCTAAATTCGAACATTCAGATAAAGACGTTCGTCACCACGAACACTAGCACACATCGAGATCCGAAGAAGTCTTCAAGACTAAAGAAAGAATAGGGTCTGCGTGTTGGTCCGTAAACTCTACCGCAGGTTTAACGATTTTTTTAGTTACGACAGTTTTACCGAGTAAGCCCTTTTGCCCGGAACCAAACAGTACAATACTTCTGGGTGTGTACAATGTGAAGAGATGTGTCTCGTCTGGTCACAATTAAAGCAGGTCACCTCACTAGTAAAAGTAAACGACGAAATAGGGATGGTGACAGAAGAAACATTATTCCGTGTGGTAGCTGACGGAAGATTAGTGACAGGAGTTTGCACACCTGGTATAACCGATGAAATTACCGCACAATACGATCTATATGCAAGAGGGGGTTACAATGGACTTGAAATAGAACTAGAGGGTGGTGGACGGAAACTGTCTATCGAGTACATGCTAAATCTTATCTTTTTCACTAGCGGTAGTAAGTATTGAACACAAGTAAATTCTACCAGCGATAAAACTGATTGGTAGAAAGGGGTTAAATTGCGTCGCAAAATCTGAAACTGTTGAATTTCAGATAGCGGATTAGATAATCGCAAAAATATGTTCTGCACCGTGGCCACGTATAAACCAACAGTTTCGATAGGACCCATGGTTCTAGGAATTATTTGTCCATCAGACGTTTATTGTAATCGACGGGTAAAAAGTCTTCTTTAGTAAATCGACCAAATCTTGGCAACAAGTAAGGAAACACTGGTGTGTGCTAAAAATAAGCAGGGCGTTCTCGCTAAGTAATTCAGAGGCGAAAACAAAATGCTGTTGAACAGAAATATTGCGTGAGATTCTGAGTTCTTTTATACAAATTATAAATGCCGGTAGGAACCTATACTTGAAAATGGACTATTTAATTTAGAAATCGTGTATCATTATCAGGAATAATAATATTTATATTAGTGGAGGTAGTTATTTTTGTTTCGGAATCAGTAGAAGTTGTAAGAGGGTGATGAGTTTGTGGGCTGGAAGCAGGTCGCAGAGTCAAATAAAAAAAAAGTGACAGGAGTCGATGTTTATTGCGTCAACATCAGAGCAAATGATTTGTAAAAGAAAGCAAGAATTTATTTTTTCCAAGAGCTTCATCATTGGGGTTTATTATATCATCTTTCTACATTTTTACTCGCGTAGTGCATGACAATAAAAAACATCACCTATAAATGGGCATAGAAATATTCCATATAAACGTAGACCTTATAACGTTAACTGTAACGTTAACTCTTTACTACATAATATGTTGCAATAAACAATATTAAATGTATTCAAATTTACACGGGAAAAAATTTTTCCGGCGCGTCAAATGCGTCTCTAATTCTAAAACAAACAGTTACTCCGTGGTTATCCTAATCCCGGTACGTCTTTTATCTCAGGGTAAGGTCCAAATGTCCCCTTGTTTGGTTTGCGTTACCTCTCCTATCAACGAAGCGTCGATATTTTGTAGAACGGTAAAGGAATAAGCAACAAAATGGAAGGGACCACTTTGTCGACTGTCGAAACTCTACACTTGAGGAAGGCCGATAGTAAGGTCTGCTTATTTCGACGCATTAGCTACCACGAACCATCGTTCCTCTGAAATAGTTTAATGTTCTGACGCAAATTTGTGAGCACCGCTGCACGTTAAGCATGGCAAACGAAATCCTTGCGGCTTTCCAAACCACAAATCATAAATTAATGTCTAGACTTATGTGAGAACCAAGTCTTTTTGTGGTTTTTACGAGACGTTCATCTTAAACACAATAACACTGGAGAATTGCCCGTGCGGGGTCTAAAAACCTCAGAACCCAACTAATACAATAAAAAGTTGAAGGCCCATATAAAAAAAGACGCAACACCCTACATATGACTAGAATCTTACATACTTATTTCTACGTTGCCTATGGCTAACTTCAAATACAATCTACTGAATTTAAGGAACAAAGTATATATTTACAATAATTCCTTTAGGCGCAATCAACACCAGCAGTTAATCAAATACAACAGCTGATCGATAATTGTCAAGTCTACGTATAATTTCAAAACCAATTCACTCGGTTATCCAACAATATAAAAAACAAATATCACACAAAACTTACCCTAATATTCTTATTCTAGTAAATAACAGTATTAAATAAGCCAAAATAGTTTGCTCATTAATTTCTTAATATTTCTGTGATACAAATAAAATCCTGGTACCATAAATAAAGAGAGCTACTTGTTGTCTGTTGCTTTTAATGCCGCAATGTGCTGTAGCGACAAAACGAGAATTTCTGTGTTAAGATCAAATAAGCATAGGTTCAAAAACTTAAGGATGTGGGGTAGAATAATCCAGAGAATATATGCTAAAACACCGGACTAAAAATATTAAAATTTTTATCAAAGAACCATCACCTTTCAATTACATACCAGTCACATATAAAGGAGAAAGTTTCTACTATCAAGACCTTGTAACTGACAGATTTGGTTTATAATATTTTATGGCAGAAGTATTCAATGATTTAGCGATACATCGAGCCACTGGCCCATTGATTCGCCGATACAACGACCCGTGCCAGCCAATACTTAAAATATAGAAAACTTGTTTAACGAACGTATCATAACATTGTTTTCTGAAGAGTCTTCACGGAAAGCACATTATAGAACCACAACAACTTTTGAACATATCTCTACCATTCAAACATAACACAACCGCTTTACCTAATGAAAAATAAACTAGGTCATTTAATTATAATAAATATGGAATACTAACGCATCATAGGCAGCTCGTATAATTGAGTAGTTTATCAAACTTGAAGGCACACATGCATTAAAATATGATATAGAGAGTGCAATCTGCAGTACGATATGAAATGTAACATTGAGTGACAACGCTCATATACGAGACTCTTATCTAACCTATCATTTGAACGAGGACGAGTTTTGTGAAAATCGTCGCCTAACATTTTTCAAACAATCTCGGTCAGGAACTAAATTCAGAACTTTGGTGTTGATAGTCACATGCGGACCTGATTAATCCACAGAGCCGCACGTAGTTTCAGAATCGCCTTCCTATGTCTGCGTTTGTGCTCCTACTCGCATATGCAAAAGTAGATAGATGCTTTATTATATTAAAACTCTTGGAAGATAGTAAGAGATTTCATTGTAACAACTCAAATTGTCCTAGTAGAAGTTCTTGTGTCGATCCTTGTTTAAAAAGTGAAATATTAGAAAACCTGAAACTACTCTCGTATTATTATACGTCATGTTCATTTAGTATTAACGTGATGTTACTTTAGTTAAATTCAAAAAATGATTAATTCTAAAAAGTTGTGTAATTTTCAGTGATAACCTCAAAAGTGCTTTCGAAAATATATTTAGTGGATATAGCACATGTTTGTAAACATTTACGTCGTGTCAACTGGTACTGTCATAGAATGAATTTGTTGAGAAAAGTGCATTAAAATAAATTTTCCACAAAATAGTTTAGTTTAAAAATGTGCAGGAAAATGAATTATGTATAAATACGGATTGCAATTTTTTAAACCTCCTCCTGTAAGTAATTTTTCAGTCCTTGACCCTGAATTCGGAAAGTACAGAAACATCTTCTAAACTTCTTTAATAACTTTTGTACCACTAATACATATAACTAAAATTGGAAACATATTGTTTTGAGGAAGATAGACTTTAAACTGTTATGAAATTCCTCGGTTATATATCGTTGCCAGAGGCACACTAACTATCCAAAACTTTTTGATATATTGGGTCGTAATCGTTTAGAAGTTAGAGAACGTAAAACTGACACCTGATAGAACAGAATATAAAATTTCAATGCTTTGCTGGAATTTTTATATTGCTGATATAGGAAACAGGTTTTTAGTTTTACAGGATCGATGGCACGAAAAGAAATTTTAATCTGTTGAGAAATACTGAGCATTCGACAATGTAAAATGGAAAAAAATGTTGGAAATACTCAAAAAGATTGGAATGAGTTTTAGGGATAGGCGGATAGTACATATTATATACAAAGAGCAAACATCAGTAATAGAATTAGAGCAGGAACGTAGAGAAGTAAATAATAGGAAAGGCGTGAGACGGGGTTATGCGCTATTCCCCATTAATTTTAACTTGCACATCGAATAAACAATGAATACTTTCAAATGCAGGAAGGCATTTGGATTTATTATGCAGCGACAAAAGATTGTTATGCTTAGATTTGCAAATGATATAGCGGTATTAGCATCTAGCAAGGAAGAGTTAGAAGCAGCTCTTAATGAAATGGAAACAGCACTAACAGAGAAATACGGTATAATAGCAAGGATGACTGAAAAATCAGAACCACACCTAACGGTAACGTTATTCTCAGGTTAAAAATTCAGTTAAAAATAGATCTAAAGTTTCGTCTTGTAACGTCTTGGCGTATCGGGAAAAAAATCAGATGCAAAAAGAGCAAAATTAATCTTAAACAGCCAGAATTATTATTCATGCACCCTTTATAATGAATTTCATGGATATCTAATATTATTTAATCGTGAGATTCCAATTCTTTTGTTTTTAGAAAGTATACTTTCAGTTAGGGCGGTTAGTATAATTAAAGCAAAAAAATAGATTTTCTTAAAATAAATTGCTGAAATTTAACACAATATTAATATAACGTATGAGTCAGTCAGTAGGATACATGTTGCGACAATGAACACCGCCGAATCATACTAATTAATAAATATAGATAAACACAGGGCGTCATGCAATATACTCAAACCACGAAATTAGAAAGTGATTTATATTAAGATGCATATTAAAATGGAACTTAGGTCGATAACCTATTTAAACCTCAAATAGTGTAAACAAGATATTTATTTAACATAAGTTTCACAACGAAAACATACGATTTAAAGCTGGCTTTAAAATTATTAAGTAAACCGACTATTCGGAATGTTTCATATCATAATTACTCCAAAAATTAAGGTGCTTTTACAAATTTTAGTTAAATAAATTAAATTCGATATTAAATACAAAGGAAACCCCAGTCACACCTTAATGTTCATACCTTGTAGAAAATTACAGATGTTTAGCAGCGAAACCCACCAATATTAAGTTTCAGATAATTAATAGCATTAAATACAAACTGAGATGTTTGTTCACGCTGCATTCACGTGTTTGCAAACACCACACACTTTCCTAATACCCTTTTAGCACAAGAGGGAATGGAAAGTAAATGACAGTAGTTACATCTGACGGAAAAATGAAGCAATTAATTAATGAATTGCGAATTACAAGCACAGACACATGTGCGGGTTGAACAGTGAAACGTTCATAGTCAAATACACATCGTTGATTATGAAATAGTAAATGGGCACTAACGTAGTATGCTCAAGGTTTTTGACAGAACCCACAACACTAATATATGTTGGGACGGTTTGGCTCCCGTCAAACACAATTTGGAAATAAGTACCTGATGACCGGTAAATCTACTCTTGGCTGCGATGGATTTCGTTAGTCAGTTGAATGCATAAACGTAAGTCGTACTTTAGTAGAATTAGACGTTGTTTTTGGGGGTATTTGTGTACGATATTTGTTTTATAAATTAATAACAAACGTATAGTTTTAACTCATTAGAAGTGTAACACCTAGATATTGAAAGTTAATGGCAAATTAGAGGCGCGTTGTAAATTATTATACTAGTTAAGGATCAAGGTTATAATTAATTGCAGATGAACTGATAATGAAATTTTACTGTTTTTGTATGCATTTGTTTACAGGCGCATTCTTAAGTCACTGATGTTAATATTAATGTAAGTAAATTAAAAATTGTTATATGCATACCTCCATTCTGAATGGACCTGCACCTTAAAGAAGTTCTAGATCACTAGAACGGGTAGAATGGCTTAAACGTTCCAGTGACCTATTGAGTCAAACTACAGGTTCAACCAAAGTAGTAGGGTCTTTAGTGAGGAACCAGACTAAGACAGGTCTCCGAAAGATGACAGCGGCTCTTTCGGTACTTAGATTGGCAGAAACAATAGAGGTCGGTATAGCATTCTAAGACATACTACCACAACGTGGAAGGCAATGGAAAACCAACACATTATCTTCCAAGTACACAGCGTACTTAAATTGTATTTAAGATGATAGAATTCTCTGGGGTATAAGATTCCGGTAGTAAAATAGTCCCCAATTGGGATTCCGGGAGGGGACTACTTCGGTGAATGTTATCGGAAAATTTAGAAAAAGAATCGGGAACATTCTGCGAGTCGGAGTGTGGAATGTCGTAAGTATGAAGCAAGTACGTAAGCTAGATAACTTAAAAATTAAAATGGATAGGTTAGCATTACACATAGTGGGGATCAGCGAAGTTCAGTGGCCAGAGACGAAGGATTTTTGAAGCGGAGACTTCATGGTAATTCGTACACGAGCAGAGGAAGGAAATTCGGGTGTGGGGATAGTTGTGTGAAAAAATATAGGACACTGTGTAGAAGATTATTTACAAAAGAACGAAAGAATAAACATGGTTAGATTAGAATCTAAACCGGTAAATACAGTAATAATACATGTAATACAAGTATACATGCCCACCTCTAGCTACAGTGACGAAGAGGTAGAAGCGATCCACAAAGACATCGAAGACATATTAAGATACGTAAAAGGACATGAAAATTTAATAATTACGGGGGATTTTAATGCCGTGGTAGGTGAGTGTAGGGAAGGAGCAATAGTAGGTTTATTTAGCTAGGCACGAGAAACGACAGGGGAAATAGGCTGGTAGAATTTTGCGATAAGAACAATTTAATTATCACAAACACATTATGCCGGGGAATATAGCAAGATATCAAATAGAGTATATTCTTGTTAGACAACGGTTTAAGAATCAAGTAAAAAACTGTAGAAGCTAGTCAGAAGCAGATATAGACACTGACCACAACATCGTAATTATGAAAATTGCTCTTAAATCTAGAAATTTGAAAAAAAGAAACGGAAAAAGGCATTTTGACTTTGAAAAACTAAAAGGTAAAAATATCCACGAAAGATTGGAAAAAAAGTCAAACGAATTGCTGAAAGATATCGGGAAAATTTCAGAATGGAATAAAATTAAATCCAGCTTAGCCATGACAGCCAGAGATATTCTGGGGTATACACAACAAGAAAATAAGAAACCATTGATAACAAATGATATCCTGAATTTAATAGAAGAAAAACGAAAACACAAAAGTAGATCAGATGAAACAGGAAAACAGAGATACAAAGCCATAAAATGGGAAATTATTCGCAATGCAGGAGAGCTAAAGAACAATGGATTGATGAAAAGTGCAAAGACGTACAAACCAAGGTGGAAATAGGAAAGGCAGACGAAGCATACAAGCTAATTATAATTTTAGGGATATAAAACTGTGTAGCAAAAATATAAAAGACGCGATAGGAAACGTCATTATAGAAAATGTAGAGAAAGTGGTTAGATGGCAGGAATATATAAGTAACCTATATGCAGGAGAGGAACTAACAGTATTAGAACAAGAATCAGACATGGAAAAGGATGACATGGGATATCCTATACTTAGAGATGAGTTTGAATTAGCATTAAAGGGTCTGATAAATGGTAAGGCTCCGGATAAAGGTAAGGTACAAGCAGAAACTCTAAAAGCCGCTGGACAAGCAGTAACAGAACATCTCTTCCAACTTGTAAGCTATATGTATGAGACAGGCGAGATACCTTACATGTGATTTTCCAATGCTCCACCCGAAGGCACTACATTGGCCAGGAAGCGAGTTTTTTACCTGAAAAAGTTTGATTTTTGCCGAACCCTTGCTGTTCCAAGCAAGGTATGGATCTTTAACGTGCGTGACAACCCTCACACACGGGACCTCCATTTTACCTCTCATCCGAACGAGGTCGTATTTTTGTGAAAAATGCTCGCCTAACCTTGGGCGTAGTAGTTACACGCATACCATCTACGCCACGGAGCCGCCACAGGCGAGATACCCAAAGATTTTAAACGTAACATCATAGTTACTATACCAAAAAAAGAGAGACGAAGATAGATGTGAAAATTTTCGCACAATAAGTTTGACAGCACACGCGCCAAAAATACTAACTAGAATTGTAGAAAGACGAATGGAAAAACGAGCTGAGGAAACCTAGAATAAGATCAATTTGGGTTTAGACGAAACATGGGAACACGGGAGGCTATTTTAGCTCCGAGGGAAAAGCGAGTATGTAGGGTTTGTAGATCTGGAAAAAGCATTCGACAATGTAAAATGGAAAAAAGTGTTCGAAATACACAAAAAGATTGGAATGAGTTTTAGGAACAGACGGATAATACATAGCTTATACAAAGAGCAAACAGCGGTAATAGAATTTGAGCAGGAACGTAAAGAAGTAAATATTAGGAAAGGTGTGAGACAGGGTGTGTCCTATTTCCATTAATTTTTAACTTGTACATCGAAGAGGTAATGAATACTGTCAAATGTAGGAAGAGATTTGGAATTACTATGCACGGACAGGAGATTGATATGCTTAGATTTGCAGATGATATAGCGGTACTAGCATCTAGCAAGGAACAGTTAGAAGCTGCTCTTAATAAAATGTAAACAGTTCTAACAGAGAGAAAGTATGAAGATTAACAAAAGTAAAACTAAACTACTAGTATGCGAAGAGGGAGAAAATAAATCAAAAACAAGGATACAAATAGGTAACGAGAACTTACAAGAGGTTAAGGATTTCTGCTACCTAGGAAGCCAAATAACGCGATATGCAAAGAACGCAAAAGATATAAAACAAAGATTAGCACAAGGTCGTGCTACATTTGACAAGAAAAAGAAGGTACTGTGTTCAAAGACAACAAACATAGAAACAAGGAAGAGATTGATTAAAACATATGTGTGGAGCACAGCACTGAACGGCTGTGAAACTTGGACAGTAGGAAAAGCGAACAGGAAAAGGATAGAAGCCTTTGAAAAGTGCTGCTACAGACTGTAGTGTAACCGGCCTGAAGGCTGTCCAAACGCCCTCTATGAATGGCGCACTGGGCTCCATGATCTAGCATCTAGTGGCAGTGGCTCGACGACACCTACGTTGTGTTCTTATAATGTAACCCAAACACTGACAAGATGGCGTTAAGGCGGGACAGTTTGAAATAAAACTACAGTATTTTCCTAACTGAATTTTAATCAAAATAATAACCCCTAAATAGGTCATTCGCATGAAAGAAATAAAAAATGATATTTAAAGCAAACAGTGCCGTACTCAACCTGAGCGATTGGGGAAAGAGCACGGCAGAGAAAACCCCAAACTGCCCTCACACTTCCAACTGCATTTGGCACATCTCAATAAGGACGAGTAACGCACAAGTACCCAGATCACCAACATTGAATTTAACGGGATGTCAACTGTTACCCAGGCATATCTCACGTGACAACTGAAGAAACGTTAGTGTAAACCAGCTAGTCTTTTCTGGTAGGTACTGAGGTCGGCGAGGCCAATAACTACCCAGCTAAAGTTGAAGAGGGGGGACACCAGGAAGATAACCTGCACCTTGACTACCAATAATATTCCTCCCCGCACGGACATAAAATGTTAGTAATATTCACCAAAGCTCGATCACACGCGCCCACATACATACATTAACAGTTTCCAGCCCGTGTTACAAAATATTTCACAAAGGCTAGCTGACTTCCTATTATTTGCAAGAGTAAAACTATAAGTACCATAATAAAGACGACATGAAATCGCTGAAATGAACTTATGGTATGATTGCGCATAGTTAAAAAGGCGCTGGTTATTTAATAGACTATCTCCAACATAGTCATAAATGCAAACGCGTAAGGCACGTGATGGTCGGTCATACCAGCGGTTGAGTTTACTTACATCACAACAATTATCCCAAACGTTAAATACTAGTTAATTGTATAGGAACATCGGCTAGATAATAGGATATACAAAAACAACAAAATATATAATGATGTTTAAACCGAGATATGAGCAATGCAGTGGAATATGTGGTTAATAAGATGAAATAAAACAATTTCACATAAAATAAAAAATGTCAAATGCATCACCAATATCAAACATTATAAAACGTGGGCAGCAAAAACATATCAAAATTTTATAGCACAAATACGAAGCCCAGATTCAGGCGCTAAATGTTTATATAAAAGCACGTTAGTTAAAATATACATGAAATCTAGTGAGCAAACGTTAAAAATTATTCATTATAATTGCATCGCATACCTTTTGAAAAAATTAAACAACATCGAAACATTGTAAAGTTACCAACAAAAAAAAATATACACCACATCGTTATGGTTAAATTCAATTACTATCGATTCGGTAACAGGTGCAATGAAATTGGAGTTACAACTCTGTATTAAATACTAAATAAACATTATTTCAAATAAACAAATATTAGTTTTACCCTGCTTCAGATACTAAATGAACAATTCAGCTAAATAAATATTAGCTTTCAGTTGTTAAACCAAACAAGTCATTTACACAATAAACGTGCAATAAAAACGTAAATCACGTATATTAAGCATCGCAAGTAAAACAACCGGGAAGGCAGCATTTGTATACATCAATCTCAAAAAGCAACAGGTAATCATAAAAATATTCCCTTCAATGGTTAACTAACTAACGGTTTTACAATAAAAATCCACCTCACATGCAAAAGAAAGCTCTGATTACAAGATGTAATCAGATTACCTTAAATAACAACAACATTATAAACTTAAAAACATTACCTTTAATAAAACCAGCCAAGTGAAGCTTTTTCGACCTCTCATTTTGAAAACTAAAGAACAAGTGCTTTTCAAACCTGTCGATTCTAGTTTGATCACCCATACGCATGCTCCCCTTCTACTCTAAATTCTGACATCCCGGAATGCGTTCAGAAACCTGCAAGTGGTCACGTAGCTACTAACAAATACCTTCGAATATCGAAATGTACACTATAATATTTGTAATAATTATCGACCAATGAGAAAGCGGCTAAGAAACACCATGGATCACTTCAAGACGCATGATGAAGATATCATGGACAAAGTTAAGAACAAAGAGGTGCTAGAAATGGTAAAAGAAGAAAGAAATATGTGGAAAACCGTAAAAAATAGGAGATATATGATTATCGGCCCTATACTAAGGCATGAAGGAATAGTGCGGAATATATTAGACGCAGAGATAGGAAAAAAGAGAGGTAGGGGTAGACCTAGGTTCGACTATTGTACACAGATGGTTAAAGATCTAGGCTGTGGGAATTTTAGGTAAATCTGTAGATTAGCTCAGAATAAAAATCAACCAGTTCCAAGAGGGATAACTTAATAACGAAAAAAATAATTGTACTTAAACCTGAGAGTTATTATAAGCAACTACAGGTATTGTGGTTTTGCAATATTCTCAACTAATGTTAATTGTGCAAAAGCATTTACTAAAAAGCTATTAATTCGGGAAATGTCTAAGTGTATGGGGTTCTTGGCAGCCACAGACTGCTTAACCCCTTTCACATACTATTGAATCTCTATCAAATAGGACATATGATTAGAAAACAACAGAAGCGGAACCGAGCTGTATTTAGCTTGTGGAAATTTCAGGGAACTATGTAGGTTAGCTCAAAATAGAAATAGGTGGCGGTACGTGTTCAACCTGTTTTAAGACGACGGAAATTTCAGGGAAATGAGTAGGTTAGCTCCGAATAGGAAACAATGGGGGTACGCATCTAACCGTTCCAGAATGGATGATATGCATACCTGTTTGCAGGAATGATGAAATAATGTTGGACTAAAATAAATTTAGGTGCTGTTGTGAGTTAAGACTTGTTGTTTTATTTGTTCAGACATATAGGCGACATTTTGTAAAAAAACCTATATTTCACCAAGAGAGTAAAGTAATAAAGATCCTCGAGAATTATTAGTCGTCTGCAGGATTATTAGACTAGAGCAAACGAGTTGGCGTCCATAAACCCGACAGTAATTGAAAATCTTTTAAGATAAGTGTTATTGGTAACCTAGCTTAAAATTGCACCTAGTAAATTGTTATATTTTTTAAATTTTGTTGTTCTATTCTCTTATTTACTTTTATAGGGGCTCACCCCGTACTTCTGTAGTTAGCAGAAGCACTCTTATTTTGTTACGAGATTCCCACCTCTTTTATTCCAAATTTAATAATTTTATGCTTCATTTACACTTATCACTTAGCTTATCAGAACTGGTAAGTCACACATCCTGAGAATATTGGGTTGGAAGGTTTTTCATCTTCCGAGTTGAAGGATTGAGTTTGATATAAAAATTTTATTGGTAAAAATATCTGCGCTAGATAATTATGATTGTAAAAAATTCCGCTGTTCGGATGGGACAAAAGGTTAATCCTAAGACAGAAATTCTACCAACAATAAATTTTAGATCTTCGGTTTTTGGGGTGTTAAGAAACAATATAATTTCAGGAAAGATTGGAATCTTTGAGTGGGATGAATGGTTAATTGTGGGGTAAAAACTCTGCCAGAAATGAGATCTACAAAAAAATTAGCGTTACACTATTAAACAATCTTAAAGGGTTTTAATTTGGTTTTCTTTAATATAAATTTCTCTGAGTACAATGTGACCTGTTGTATCCTAGTGCTATGACTGAAAAATCATTAAGAGTAATTCGAGTTAAACCATATAATAACAAAGCTATTCATTTAACTTTAATAAATTAAACTATTAACAATTGATTGTTTATGTTTATAGAATATGTACATCCCTTGCTTGCTGAATGCGGGCTTATTGAAGTTAATTTATTCTTTTTATTGCTCTGTTGTAGCTACGTTCATAAAAGAAAATTGTGCGTCTAACATTAAAATAAAGCGAGAAGGAGCACTACGTCTTCTTTTCGATAAAATACTTTTCCATTTGTTCTTTTGTCTCTTTCTATTGTTAGTTATAACTGATCATCACCTCATTCCTCATTATTATTATTCTTCACATCTTTTTTTATGTAATTGATTTCCCCCTTTTTCCATTTGCTGTTTTAGGTTTTGAAGCCCTGCCTATTTTCTAATTTACTTTATTTTAAATGGTTTCTTTTCTCCCTTTTACCTCTTCATTTTTTGTTTTCCACGCTACAATAAGATTTGACACCTAGCTCGCGCTTCCATAGTTAAGAGATCCAAGAGGAGTCTAATCATATACCTCTTCCAAGAGAGAGTAGAAATAGCCGGTCTGAAAAAACACCGCTTGACGGGGAATTAAGCTTTATGTGTGATAAACACGGTTTTGAGACAGGAAAAGAGATAATCACATTGGGAATCGGTATTTTCGGCGACTTCGGTCTCTGCGGCTATGTCGTGCATTGCGGGTAATCTAAAAAAGCCATGGTTTTCTCGAACATAGAAACCGAACGGGTGGTGCGAGGGAGAAAGACGATCGAGGTGGATTACAAAATTAGCTTCGTGGCTTTATAAAATACCCAATATGCACGGGAAAACTCGATAATCGATATAGAACCTGAACTTAACAACGATTCCACTTAGCAGGTTTATTTTTCGAGAAAGTTGTGGGTATAGTTACACGAAACTTTCGACTTCTGTCAAAGCCGGTTCGCAGACGTGAACGAACGCATCCGAAGCGTTAGCGTCAATCCAAGGCATCGCAATTTTTCTGAATTCGAAAACTACAGTGCTATAATATGCGTAATATCTGTTGTAAGTGTTAAAAATTGATTTAGAATCTAATTTTGTACCGATTTCGAAAGAAGATGTCTATTTTTAACGAAGAAATATTAAATTTCATCCATCGCCGCGATTGAACTCGTCCGAATAATATTCAATCGTGAATTTCTCTGTAAATCGAAGAATTTATGCGTGATGTTAGAAAATACATGCGTAGAACCATCGCCATTTCAATAAACGTCCGGCACGATAGCATACACGGGATCCCGGGTCCGATGCCGACGTCATTCAATTTTTATGACCTATCAAAAAACAACGGAATAGGAAATCGCGTACGAATCGATTACCGTTTGGTTTCACATTTGCAAATTATCCGTCATTCAAGTTATTGAATCTAAGATTACGGTGCTATTAAGTATTTGGTACATACTCAAGGGTGCAAGTGTATTATTTGTCTCATGATATTAAAAATGAATTTATTAGTTTGTGTGCTACTCAAGTGATTAAAAAAATTCTTGAAGAACAAGCTAAATAGTATGCAGTAATTGTTGGCGCGACACCCGATTTAGTACATGTTGAACAGACTGCATTTTTAATAAGACCTAACTCAACAAGAAAGCCAACCATACCAAGTCGAAGAAAGACTGTTGTGCTTCACTGATTGTGCAAAAAAGGTGGTGAAGCTATAGCCAAACTAATTATGAATAAGTTGCACGAACGTAGAATTCCATTGAAAAACTGTAAAGGTCAAGGGCATGACAATGGCAGCAATATGAATGGAGTCTATAAAGGAGCCCAGACTGTAATACTTTCAGCCAATAGTGAAGCTGTTTATTCTGCTTGTGCATGTCAATCTTTAAATATCTGTGGCGAACAAGCGGCACAGAGTTGTACAGCTGTAATTACCTTTTTTGGATCTGTCCAAAAATTATACAATATCTTTAGCTCCAGCCCCCAAATTTGGAAAATTTTAAATAGAGAATACCTAGTTCTCTTCACTCAATGTCAAGGACACGCTGGTCCGCTAGAGTCGATAGTGTCAACCCAGTTGCTGCGCATCTTCCAGGTATCTTAGAAGCGTTTGACGAATTAAGAACGATAAGCTAGACGGCAGAATATCGACGAGATGTGGAGGGACTAAAAACATATTTCAAAACTTATAACTGCCTTCTCCTAGAATCTATTTGGTTTAAGATTTTAAAATCTATAGACATTGTAAACCTCGTATTACAACACCATGGTGACACAATGGATGTTGCGTCAAAAAATTTAAGTACTTTGGTAGAAGATTTAGATGATTTTTGTAATGAAGGTTGGAATCCAATATTTAGTGAAGCTCGGGTAGTGGCTAAAAACCTAGATTAACCTCATCTTCAAGAAGAACAAAAAAGAACAAAATAACGAAAAAGACAAGCTGATGAAGAAAACGACGATAGTACTCATGATGATCCTGATCCAAAAACAGTTTCTAAACAATAACTGTTATATGTTATCTTGAACAGTGTCATAGGAAATATGACAGTTCGCTTTGAATCAGTTCGCTCTTTGTGTAGCAATTTTTCTGTATGACGGTCGTACTAAGATAAGTAATCAGATCCCAAAACAAGCAACTTCTCTAGTACAGCAATATCCAAAGGATTTAGGAGTTGAGTTTTGTGATGAATTGTATAATCTTAAATTAGTATATTTAGCCAACTTCGTTGAGAAAACGCTATCACCGTAGGATCTTCTCGAAAGTACCAAAACTTTGAATCTGGAAATTTTATTTCCTAATCTTAATGTGGCACTTCTGATATTTGCCACAATCCCCACTACAGTTGCTAGTGCAGCGCGCCTTTTTCACGTGTTAAGTACAGTAAAAAATGTTTTACGTTCCACAATGTGTCAAGATAGAATATCAAGCTTAGGCTTGTTGGCAGTGGAGACAGAACTTTTCAAATATACCAACTTGGATGCTATCATCGATGAATTTGCCCTCAAAAAAACTAGAAAGGTTATATTGTAACTTCAGAAGTAGAAGAAATTTTAAGTACTATATTTAAATATTTTATTTTCTATTTTCTAGTATCCTAGTTGATAACATATCACTTATTTTGCACTTCTATAGTTTGTAATTATTAGTATATGTGTATACAGGGTGGCATTAGTTTTATGTCATTAATTTAAGGTGGGGTGTAGAGACCGATAAGACAAACAAAAATTGTTAATAAACTTGAGGTCTAGAGCAAATAGTTTAACTACATAAATAGACACACAGGAAAAGAATTAAAATTGTTTTAAAACCACTCGAATGCTGAGTCAGGTCACAAATAAAATGTATAAGTCCGTCATGCTTTAAAGTCGACCAATTAAGTTATGACTTTCAGTCTTCAGAAAACTTAAATTAGTGAAAAAAAAAAGTATTTTTGCTGCCAAACAAAATAACCCGATGTACTTTCGCTGCTACTAAAAAAAGTTTAAAATTTTTCTAAAATTCCTATGTTTAGATAATAATCACAACAAAAAATAATATTCCATAATGCTGATGTGGTCGACTGTATTTTCTTTCTGACATTCCTAATGCGTTTGTTGCAACTTAGTGTTTATGCAGAATACGATATCCTACTTTAGGTTGAATGTACTTTTTTATTACATTGCTCGTTACCAAAGTTAGATGTTGTAGTTGTGCGTGTGTTCTGTGTTTCCCCTACGTGCTTAAGTAATACATTTAAATGCCGTTTTGAGATTTAATTGTAATTGGATATAGGTAATTGGAGGTTCTTGTCGGGCTAGTATATTAATGAGTTATTTTTTCAAAATTCGAAAACCCGAGAATTATACCAACAATGAACTTGCACATACGGTGGAAATTTCGAACCCTTATGGTGAAATCATTTCAGTGCGTGTTGTGATTAAAGATAGCACTTGTAAACATATGAGAAACTAGCAGTCCTAAAACTCTTACTTAAGTTGCCCTAGGTCGGGCATTTAAAAAGTGCTCGAGGAGAAAAATGCTTCATAGGTTAGCTAATCAATCTCTCACCTCATAAATTTAATGACATAAAACTAATGCCACCCTGTATACATGTATATATATATATATATATATATATATATATATATATATATATATATATATATATATATATGTGTCCATTTCGAATGGACCTGCACCTTGCCCAAGTTCTAGATTACTAGAACAGGTGAAATGGCTTGCGTGTTCTAATGAGCTAAAGAGCCAAACTACAGGTCCAACCAAAGTAGTAGGGTCGTTAGTAAGGAACCAGACTAAGACAGGTCCCCGAAAGAGGGCATCGGCTCTTTCGGTACTTAGATTGGCAGAGACCATAGAGGTCGGTATGGCAGTCTAAGACACACTACCGCGATGTGGAAGGCAACGGGAAACCACCACAATACCTCCCAAGTACACAGCGTACCTAAATTATAATAAAATGATGGCATTCTCTGGGGTAAAAGATTCCGGAGTTAAAATAGTCCCCAATTCGGATCTCCGGGAGGGGACTACTTCGGAGGATGCGATCGGAAAGTTAAGAATAAGAGTCGGGAACATTTTGCGAGTCGGAGCGTGGAATTTTAGAACTATGAAGCAAGTGGGTAAGCTAAAGAACCTAAAAATCGAAATGAATAGGTTATCATTAGACATAATAGAGATCAGCGAAGTTCGGTGGCCAGAGGCGGGGGATTTTTGGAATGGAGACTTCAGGGTAATTCATACACGAGCCGAGGAAGGAAATTTAGGTGTGGGGATAGTTATGCGGAAAAAGATAGGATACTGTGTAGAAAATTACTTACAAAAGAATGAAAGAGTACTCATGGTTAGATTAGAATCTAAACCGGTAAACACAGTAATAATACAAGTATACAGGCCCACCTCTAGCTACAGTGACGAAGAGGTAGAAGCAATCTACAAAGATATCGAAGACATATTAAGACACGTAAAAGGACATGAAAATTTAATAATTACGGGGGATTTTAATGCAGTGGTAGGTGAGGGTAGGGAAGGAGCGATAGTAGGTTTATTTGGTTTAGGCACTAGAAACGACAGAAGAAATAGGCTGGTAGGATTTTGCGACAAGAACAATTTAATCATTACAAACACATTATTTCAACATCATGCTAGAAGACGATATACGTGGAAGATGCCAGGAGATATAGGAAGATATCAAATAGATTACATTCTTGTTAGACAACGGTTTAGAAATCAAGTAAAAGACTGTAGAAGCTACCCAGAAGCAGATATAGACACTGACCACAACATCGTAATTATGAAGGCCGCACATAAATTTAAAAATTTGAAAAAAGAAACGGAAAAAGGCACTTGGACCTACAGAAACTAAAAGAGAAAGAAATTCAAGAAAGATTCAAAAAAAGGTCAAAGGAATTGCTCAAAGATATCGGGAAAATATCTGATACTAAGGAAGTAGAAACAGAATGGAATAACATTAAATCCAGCCTCGACATGGCGGTCAGAGATATTCTGGGGTATACACAAAAAGTAAATAAGAAACCATGGATAACAAAGGATATCCTGAATTTAATAGAAGAAAGACGAAAATACAAAAATAAATCAGACGAAACAGGAAAACCGAGATACAAAGCCATAAAATGGGAAATTATTCGAAAATGCAGGAAAGCTAAAGAACAATGGATTGATGAAAAGTGCAAAGAGGTACAAACTAAGATGGAAGTAGGAAAGACAGATGAAGCATACAAACTAATTAGAATCAATTTTAGGGATATAGAACCGTATAGCAAAAATATAAGGGACGCGGGAGGAAATGTCATTATAGAAAATGTAGAAAAAGTGGGTAGATGACAAGAATATATAGGGAATTTATATGCAGGAGAAGACATTGAAAATGATGACTTGGGATATCCTATACTTAGAGATGAATTTGAAATAGCATTAAAGAGTCTGAAAAATGGTAAGGCGCCGGGTACAGATAAGGTGCAAGCGGAGACTCTAAAAGCCGCTGGTCAAGCAGTAACAGAACGTCTCTTCCAACTCGTAAGCTATATGTGCGAGACAGGCGAGATACCCAAAGATTTCAAACGTAGCATCATGGTAACTAAACCAAAAAAGAAAGGTGCGGATAAATGTGAAAATTTTCGAACAATAAGTTTGACAGCACACGTGTCAAAAATATTAACTAGAATTGTGCAAAGACGAATGGAATAAATACTAGTTGAAGACGTATTTGGGTTTAGGCGAAACATGGGAACACGGGAGGCTATCTTAGCTCTGAGGGTGATAATGGAGAAAACAATAGAAAAAGGGGAAAGCGTGTATATAGGGTTTGTAGATCTGGAAAAGCATTTGACAACGTAAAATGGAAAAAATGTTCGAAATACTCAAAAGATTGGAATGAGTTATAGGATAGACGGATAGTACATAGCTTATACAAAGAGCAAACAGGAGTAATAGAATTAGAGCAGGAACGTAGAGAAGTAAACATCAGGAAAGGGGTAAGACAGGGATGTTTCCTATCCCCACTAATTTTTAACTTGTACATTGAGGAGGCAATGAATACTGTCAAATGCAGGAAGACATTTGGAATTACTATGCAGTGACAAAAAATAGATATGCTTAGATTTGCAGATGATATAGCGGTATTAGCATCTAGCAAGTAAGAGTTAGAAGCTGCTCTCAATGAAATGGAAACGGTTCTAACAGAGAGATACGGTATGAAAATTAACAAAAGTACTAATTAACTAAAGTACTAGTATGCAAAAGAGGGAAAAATAAATCAAATACAAGAATACAAATATGTAACTCGAACTTACAAGAGGTTAAGGATTTCTGCTACCTAGGAAGCCAAATAACGCAAGATGGGAAAAGCACAAAAGATATAAAACAAAGATTAGCGCAAGGTCGTGCTACATTTAACAAGAAAAAGCAACTACTGTGCTCAAAGACTACAAACATAGAAACAAGGAAAAGATTGCTCAAAACATATGTGTGGAGCACAGCACTGTATGGCTGTGAAGCCTGGACAGTGGGAGAAGCGGACAAGAAAAAGGTAGAAGCCTTTGAAATGTGGTGCTACAGACGTATGATGAAGATATCATGGACAGACAAAGTTAAGAACGAAGAGGTACTAAAATGGTAGGGGAAGAAAGAAATATGTGGAAAACGGTAAAAATAGGAGAGATAGGATGATAGGCCACATACTACGGCATGAAGGAATAGTGCGGAATATACTAAAAGCAGAGATAGGAAAAAAGAGAAGAAGAAGTAGACCTAGGTTAGACTACTGCACACAGATAGTGAAAGATGTAGGCTGTAGGAGTTTCAGGGAAATGCGTAGGCTAGCTCATAAGAGAAATCAATGGAGGTACGCATCCAACCAGTCCCAAGATGGATAAATTAATGACGAAAAAAGTAGCTGCACTTAAACATGATATTTATTATAAGCAACTACAAGCATTGGAGGGGCAATATTCTCGAATAATGATAATTGCGTGAAAGCATTTACTGGAAAACTATTATTTCGGCAAATGTCTAAGTGTTGGCGGATCTTGGCAGCCACAGGTTGCTTAAACCCCTTCAATAAATCTCAGTGAAAAAGGGCATAATATTAGAAAACAATAGAAGAAACATGATATTTATTATAAGCAACTACAAGCATTGGATGGGCAATATTCTCGAATTATGGTAATTGCGTGAAAGCATTTACTGGAAAACTATTATTTCGGCAAATGTCTAAGTGTTGGGGGATCTTGGCAGCCACAGGTTGCTTAACCCCCTTCAATAAATCTCTGTAAAATAGGGCATAATATTAGAAAACAATATAAGGGGAACCGAGCTACATTACTGTGTGAGAATTTCAGGGAACCATGTAGGTTAGTTTTGAGACGGGAAACCCAATGACGAAAAAATAAGCGCAGACAAATCTGATGAGTATTATAAACAACTAGTTGTTTGTTGTGAAATATCTGCAACTAATGTTGACTGTGCGAAAAGACATATTGGAAAAAATATTAAAGCAGTAAATGTTCAAGTGCTGGGGGAACTTGGCAGCCTCAGGCTGCTTACCCCCTTTCGCAACCACTGAATGTCGGAGAAATAGGGTATATAATTGTAAAACAATAGAAGGTGACCGAACTGCATCTAACAAGAAAGAACAGCACCTATGATGAAAGACAACAAACATAGAACAAAAAGTTGTTGAAAGCGTATGTGTGGAGCACAGCACAGACAATATGCCTACGAAATATGAGCAGTCTGAAAAGCAGACAGAAGAACAGTAGCGGCCTTTGAAATGCCGTGCTTCAGATGTTCGAGGATGGACAGACAAAGTTAATAACAAATAGGTTATAGAAACAGTAAGGGAACAAGGATATCTTTGGCAAAAAATATGAGAAGTAGAAGGGCATAATACGTTCTAAGGCATTTTTGGGGAATAATATGTGATATATGACAAGCAGAGATAGGAATAAAGAGGCGGATGTAGACCTAGATCAGATAGTGATAGATGCAGACTGTGCAAATTTCGGGGAAATCTGTAGGTTAGTTCAGAATAGGAAACAATGATGGTACGCGTCTAACCAGTCCCAGGACTGAAGACCCAATGATGATGATATATATATATATATATATATATATATATATATATATATATATGGTATAATAAAATAATACACATGTTTAGAATTCAACGTATTACAAATTGGTAAATTATTTTAAACTTGACTTTAACATATTTTACTATTATGAAATTTTTATTCAGTTTAGTTTTGAAGCTCTACAAAATATAAGAACGATATACTTGTAGGATCTTAATGAATCATTCACAATAAATTAGTACGAATGTTTTTTCAGTTAAAGTTTCTTTTCTATAAACATAGACTAATTTCAAACAGTTTATAAATCTTGACTTAATTATAGCTATTAACACATGTATAATAATGCATTAATGTGCTAATGAAGTACCTACCTTTTTTTAGCAACTACTAACTTAAAATATACAGAAATAAAAACTTCAAACAGCTTACTTAACCCATATGAAAACATGAATATCATCGTATCATAACAAATTGATTAATTTAACTATCCTTATTTGACCAAATCTACGTGTAAGAGACTAAATTGATCAATTATAAGTATCCAACAAAACTAAGCATATGTCTAGTAGCTTTTGTATTTACAATTGTAGTACTTTTCCTGCTTATAATCCCTTTCAATCAAGCCTACACCAGACGTAAAAATCCACTTAAAAGGAAAAGTGGTTGTATGGATTTAAAGATTAAAAAACAGATCAACATATGTACTTGGTAAAAAAAGTTCAACGACATACAGCTTTTCCTTTTAAGGGTGTCCGTAATGTAATCCTTCGAATTCAACTTATGTTCAATAAAGCATCCACTCCCAGATCTCTTTCATTAAATAACAGCTATTTATTGAATCCCGTGCTTACGTTCGCGTCCAAAAACTTTTTATTAGCAAACCCAAATTAATAAAATCACGGTACTTTAAGTTGCTTAAAGCTTGTCATGGCTTGGCGCTGGTTGTTGGTCGATTATATAACAACGATTTAAAAGCATGATTAATCGACTGTGTTTAAATGATGCCTCTATTATGATTATGAATGGTATATATGTTAAAATGTTCCCTATGGTTTACGCATGTTCTAATTTTTAGGGTTCGTACCACCTGAACTGTTTATTTAACTAATTTACAATAATTTAGGTGTTTTCGCAATGCGTGAGAATGTTTTCGACTCCACGATTATAGGATAATTAGTCGTGGAAAATATGTTGGCGTTTTTCTAATTTGAAATTCTATTGTTTAATTGCGGTTTTTGCTTGCTGGTTGCAAAAGAATGTACTAAGTACTTTACTATTTATTTCTGTATTTTACTTTAATAATATTATTAAATAGTCCCATTGTAAATTGTAAACTAGCTAACTTCTATAACATTTTTCGAATATTTTCTAACTAAGGTTCCTAAACTAGCTAAAATTGATAAATGTTTCTCTTGTATACAAATATAGACATAATTAACGCGCCAGCATTACAAGATATCGGCATCGCGTGAATGTATACTTTGCGGAAAATACGACAGAAGTATAATATAATTAAGCTGAATCTACAATCAAATTCTTCCTGACCATAAAAGTTTTAGAAACGAAAACTACATTTTATAAGCTACAATAAATACTAACTTTAAAATTAGCACGTTATTGAAGTTAGCAGTCTTTATGGAAATGAGAAACGTGAACGAATATTTATATTCATTATTCGCGTTTATGATATTGCAAACACATGAACAAACAAAATAATATTAGCCTTCTAAACGTGACATTTACATTATTTGAATGTTTCCCTTGAGTAATCCTAGTTTCGAAAACGCTTTTATTATTTTGGTATAACAAGCGTACATTTGTGGTTATGTATTTTTGGCGAATAGTAAATACGAATATTCTGTGTAAAATGATATAACCTCAAGTTATTATTCTCAAGATGCGAAGGCATGAATTAATATTACGCAAAATAAAGAATTTTGTATTTTCAATTTCTACATATTTTAGTACGTGCGTAAACTTAAATTTACTTTTCTCTCTCGCGTTTACTCTTTCCCTGTTATCAATGAAGCGAAACCATTCCTTTTTTGTCATTTCATAGACTACAGGCAAGCTTAGGCACTGCTGTTTAGAGAATCTACAACATTAGTAGTTCTTCTGAGAGCGGTTTTAAGTATTTTCTACAATGTCTGTACCGTGTGTCATAGATACTTGTTACGCTCATTTTCTTATTTTTATATTTTCCTCTGTGTGTAAATTTTAATAATATTCTTCGATAAATAGATATTACATTACCATTATTCCAAATTGGTTACGCTCCTCATCTCCTTTAAAAATTTTTCGTCTCTTTTTTTAAATAATTGAATATCACGATAACAATATTTTTGATTGTTCTAGATTATAGTATGTTAAATTAGACAACTACTCCATCCGGCTCTCTTTTGATTTCACAAATTCCAGTTTCGCGTATCTTTACATATGCTTTATATTCAACTTGAAAAGGTGGTTATCAAAATTATTTATAAGTCGCTGTTTGGACTGTGTTACTTTTACCAGATCTTCGCAAATACATCGTTTTCACGGGATGTTCTATTATTAAGGCGAGCAAACACGAATATTCTTCTCTTTGGCCCGTTTGAGAGGTAGACGTGTCGGCGATGATTAACTAAACTTTTATCCGTTTTAGCTCGTTTTGGGTTGGGTTTCGCATTTTCAGGCACAATTTTTGTGGATTCTACGTAATGCCTTGGATTTCTGAGAGTTGATGATCTCCAGTACGTGAAGTTCATAATGCATTAGGGGAGCGCAGAAAGGTGTTGGAAGATCTCGCCTAATGCTAACGCACAGTGGACTTAAACTTTTTACGATTTTCACTTCTACTATTTTTACTAACCTATTAACGCCAACTATTTATAGTTAGTCATATATAGTTTATAGTTATAGAAAAACTTATTATATGAGTACACATAGCGCAAGAAATATTTATTTACCATGCAACGTTGCAATAGTTTCCTGGTCACCAACAGTCAAGTTGTCGCTGCTTATTGACAGTCAATTGTCGTTGCCCATTATCTCAATAATTTTAATAGTGTCTACGAGTTATCGTTCGGGTGGGCGGCTTCTGAAAACATGTAGGCTTGGCTTGATTATTTGTTTAATCAGTACAAGCAAAAATAATTATGTTTCTTACATATATGAAAATAAAAATGACTGATTTTAACAGTTGAAGTAGTTCGAAAGTCTTTGGTAATCTTCGGAACTCTGCGGAAGGCTTGGTGCTTGCTTGTGGAACCAAAACCAATTTAAACACTTATTAAATGAATGTATATACAGCTTGCAGGCGGTGTAAACGTCTTCGGTAGTCTTCGGGTCTCCTCGAATGGCTTCGGAATTTGCTTGTGAGGCCGAGTAGGAACTTGAATAACGGTGGTTAGAAAATATTTACAGTTTGAAAAGGTACAGACGTGTTTGGCGGTCTTCGGAAGGCTTCGTGTTTTACTTGTGGCACAACGTTAAGTTACAAAGAATTATGATTTGAAATTCAAAACTACTTATTGACAATATATACAAGTATAGAGGGTTTAGAAGTCTTCGGTTGTCTTCGGAACTCTGGAAGGCTTCTGAATTTAATTGTGAAGCCCAGTAAGAACTTGGACAGCGATAATTAGAAAATATTTACAGTTTTAAGAAACTCAGACGTCTTCGGCGATCTTCGGTACCCTTCGGCAGACGTCGTGGAAGTGGTGCCTTAGGCTTCGATGAGTACGTTGCCGTTAAACCCTACGGGGGTTTTGTCCCAGAGGTAGACTTGACAGATGCAGTCGACGACATGACAATAATCCACTTCTCGGGATGTACTGGTAGTATAAGCGGTTTGAATACGTTCTTTCGGCGATGGTGGCAGAGGCGACAGAAGCGTGCGGTAGGATTGAACGGATCGCACATCGGTGAGTGTTCTGTGCCTGCTTCCGGTTGGCCTGGTGTAGGGAACGAATCTTACCACCCATACATAGATTATTTAACTAGTCACAATGAATTATAATGGCGTGCCCCAGGTACGGTGGCGGACAGCTTCACTGTCGGAGAATGCGCAGGTTATGGAGAGCACTGCGTGTCGAAGTATAGCAGGCTATGGAGAGCGCTGCTCGCTGAACGTTTTGCAGGCTATGGAAAGCATTGCAAGCAGATTCCTTAGGCTTTGGTGAGCACTAACGAATGTCTTTCGGAGAATTTGAAATTATATTTACACACTTCCATTTCCTATGCTTCGTGTGTTGAAAAATGTTAGTGATGTCTTTAACCAATAGAATTGTGCATTTCGATTTTCAAATGTAAAAGAATCTCCAAATTTAGTTTGACCAATGAGCGTGCTGATTTTTGGGTACCACAAAAAATGAGTTGGAAATTCTCGCGATTCTTAGTTTGTTCTGTGTTCAGCACATGTACTTTGATATAGTCAACTGCAATTCTTCAGTCTGTTCTGTGTTCAGCTCGGGTGCGGTGATATAGTCAACATACGTTAATTCTAGTAATGGTTGTATCAGCAGTGTGCTACTCATGTTTTGTAGTAATGTATCCACATGTGTATTTTAAACTGCGCACCTACTGTAAGCCTGCACTGTACTATTACTACTTCTACAAAGCAAACTACAACAAACATACTGGAAGTATTTACTTCTACATATTTTGATTCTGAAAAATCCCCAATCAGAATATCTTAAATAAAGGAATCGACAAAGGATAATTTTTTATATCAGCGGGACGAATTGTTTTCTTGGGTTTTCCTTGGTTTCTCCCTTTCAATCTGCAATCGTTGCTAGCTACAGCATCCTAGTGTTGTGCCACGGTGGTTCAATGCGACAAACTATACTCGATTTTCAAAAATTATAACACTCGAATTATCACGTTTTAATAATAGACTTTTGTTCGAGAATCCATGTAGGTCTAGATAAAACGAAAACAGTTGACACAATAGATAAATTTGCAATAGTAATTCCTAGGCTAGTTTGTCATTTTACGTCTCACTATTATTAAATTTTTTTATTTTAGTAGCAATGCATGTGTAGTAGTAGTATGCATATGGATAAATTTACACATATACCTAGATTAAGCTATATTTTGTATTGCCAATTGCAATTGCTATAGCGATACTTTATAAATAAAAATTGTTAGCGAATCGGCTATATAAACGTCCGCTTCATCCAACGAGCTTCAGTCTAACCAGTCCGTTCCTTACTTTTCAAGCCGATATCTTCTCTTGCATTTTGCTGTGCTCATGGCTAGATATTTCTTACCACTGTGGCCAAGGGTGGGGTTCAGCAGGTGGCATCTCCACTTTAAAGTGGGGGATTGAAAATGAGTGCGTTCGTTTGTGCTACGTTTGTGCTGGTTTGTGCTGCAAACCCCATCGTTTGTACTACTTCCGTTTTCGAGATATTCAAAAAACAATTTGGGTGTGCTGCTGAATCGTCCGCACTCCCTCTCTTTCAGAAAGCAATATAAAGTGGTGCATTCGTTTGTGCTAGTTTGTGCAGCAAACCCCATCGTTTATGCTACTGCCGTTCTCAAAATATTCAAAAAACAAGTTGAGGTGCTGCTGAAGCGTCCACACCCCCACTCTTTCAGAGGGGAATATCAAGTGGTGCATTCGTTTGTACTACGTTTGTGCTGGTGTGTGCTGCAAACCCCCATCGGTTGTGCGTTATCTTTTTTATCTAGAAATATGCAAATATACCGGGAACAATTTTTTTTCGAAACCAGCCGTGAAACAAAAATTTCCTACGGAATCCAAAAATCATATTTATTTTTAATTAGCCCTCGACTCTGTGGGGACCCCCTCTCTCCCTTGCCTAATTCGCTAGATGTAAAATATCCCAAGCTATACATTGAATTTTTGCTCCAAATCCAATATTTATTAATTTTTCCGAACGTCTATGGAATTTTTGATGGACGTCCATAAATACGTTCTTCAACTAAAGTGGTATGGACGTTTTTTGGCAAGCGTCCTTACATGTGATTTTCCAAAGTTCCACCCGAAGGTACTACATTGGCCAGGAAGCGAGTTTTTTTTACCTGGAAAATTTTGAATTTTGCCGAACCATTGCTATTCCAAGCCAGGTAGGGATCTTTAACGTGCGTGACAACACTCACACACGGGACCTCCATTTTACCTCTCATCCGAAAAATGGTGTATTTTTGTGAAAAATGCTCGCCTAACATTTTTCAAGCGGACCATGTCGGGAATCGAACCCGGGACCTTGAACGAAGTAGTCGCACACATACCACTACGCCACGGAGGCGCCTTTGGCAAAGCTCCATTGGACGTCCGTTTTAGTTTCATTTAATGTACGAATATCCAGTGGAAGTTTGCCAAAGGACGTACATACCACTTTAACTCAAGGACGTCCTATGGACGTCCATCAAAAGTCCATGGGTGTTCGTATATTGAATAGAACTAAAACGGACGTCCACGGGATGCCCATGGAACGTTATGTATTATGTGAGAAAAAGGTGCACCCGTTTGTGCTGGCTTGTGCTACCAATCTCATCGTTTGTGCTACCTTCTTAACTAAATATTTAAAAAGCAACATGGGGTGCAGCTGAAGTATCGGCGCGGTACCACCTCCATGGAGGTGCATAAAAGGTCTGTGCTACGTTTACGCTGCACACCACATCGTTTGTGATACCCCTTTCTTGGGATATCCAAACAACAATTTTAGGGGGCGGCGCTGTAGAAATAAAGTTTATGAAGGTGAATTAGTTGGTTGACAGTGTATCACATTTGTAAAAGTGCTTGTTATCGATGAAATTCAATTTTCTACTAAATTTTAAATTATGCAATACGTAATTTTAAACACCTCCGTATATTACATAAACACTGAAGTTCCTTTTTTCCAGCTTTCAAAACTACGCATTAATTACATAAAATAAACGCTTCCAAACCTCTTTTGCTGAGTGCGCAATACGTCGTTGAGTTCTTAAAGTGAAATGCCTCTACAGTGCACACCATTAGTTCATCAACAGAACATCTGTTACTTTTAAATTAACAACTTTATTTTGAAAAATTGCTGAGCTCTATGTTTCGGTGAGTGTTTAAAATTATATCGTTTTCAATATAGCTATACCTTACTTAAACTTGGTGTTTGATGAGTTTATTTTTTTGTGCTCATTTGAAGAAGTGTAACTGGTGAGTATTGTTACGAACTATTAGGCAACCCGTCAAACACGCAAGCTGTATAACCAAAGTACATTCTACAGAAGTCTCGAATGTTCCAGCAAACACTAGAATATGAGTCATCTATTTAATTATAGGGTATATATAAGATCGCTGATGAGTGTAAAGAAGTTAGTCTATATCAAAATGTCGTATATAAATCATATCGTGTATAGTTAGTTGGTCATTATAATTGTGTTTAGTGTTGTTAAGAAAACTTATGGTTAAGGATTTAGTTTAAGAAGATACTAGTGCTTGTAAATAGCATTAGTGTGATAGTGTTTCATTGTTAATTGGACTAAAAACATCTAATAAATAAGGCCTATACTGTTAATTAGACTTGTGAATAGTGAATAATAAAGACTTTTGTTATAACTTGTTCTAAATGAGTGAAACGCATTCGGTAGCCCACTACAGAACGTATTTCTTCTGAACAAAACATCCTTAAAGCTACCTCTGCAATGCTCACTACTGAGTCAATTGTTAAAGACAATTGTACTGCCATCCTCTTCCGAAGCTAACCTCGAAGAACCCATAGAAAATTGGAGAGGTAAAGGAGTAAAAAGTAGTAAACGAAATAAAAATACTAAAACAAGTGTCTATCTCACAAGGACCCTACTATTTTGCACTATAATGAACTAAGCAAGTCAAAAGCGTCAATAATAGGCATTTTGAAAAATGGCAATACTATTTCGCTTAAACATATCAAGACAGGCGGAAATTTTTACACCTTTATTAATACTTGCTCGTTTGATAGTGCAGTGCATCTGATTTGTACCGCATTTGCACAAACGATGGGATTTGCAGCACAAACCAGCACAAACGTAGCACAAACAAATGCACCACTTTATATCCCCCTCTGAAAGAGTGGGGGTGCGGACGTTTCAGCAGCACCCCAACTTGTTTTTTGAATACCTCGAGAACGGAAGTTGCACAAACGATGGGGTTTGCCGCACAAACCAGTACCAACGTAGCACAAACAAATGCACCACTTTATATCCCCCGCTGAAATAGTGGGGGCGCGGACGTTTCAGTAGCACCACCAACTTTTTTTGACTATCTCGAGAACGGAAGTTGCACAAACGATACGCTTTGCAGCACAAACCAGCACAAATGTAGCACATACGAACGCACCCATTTTCACTCTCTCACGTGAAACTGGGGGTGCCGGTGAAATGCGGCGGCTCCGTGGCGTAGTGGTATGTGTGTGACTACTACGCCCAAGGTCCCGGGTTCGAATCCCGACACGGTCCGCTTGAAAAATGTTAGGCGAGCATTTTTCACAAAAATACACCCTCGTTCGGATGAGAGGTAAAATGGAGGTCCCGTGTGTGAGTGTTGTTACGCACGTTAAAAATCCCTACCTTGCTTGGAACAACAAGGGTTCGGCAAAATTCCAAATTTTCCAGGTAAAAAAACTCGCTTCCTGGCCAATGTAGTATCTTCGGGTGGAGCATTGGAAAATCAAATGTAATGCCGGTGAAATGCACCTACGTTCAGCATTACTAGTGTTGTATCCACAGTAGATACCTTTCCATCCAAATTCACTGTACATAACCAGTCTTTTCATGTCCCTTATACTTAGACGCTGGTTAATGATAGCTGTGGCCAATTAAAAATAGTCATAACACTAGTGATTCCGACAAATTAATAATGTAATTCAAATTAGGGTCACCTGAAAAACGACGAATAATCAATAACAACCTAAAATACCACAATAAAATACAAACTCTCGGGCACTGCATCTTCATCATCAGGTTTTCAATCCTGGGACTGGTTGGACGCGTACTTCCATTGTTTCCTATTCTGAGTCAATCTACATATTTTCGGACAATTCCAACGTCCTACTTGCAAAATATAAATATAATATTGAGGTTTCCAAGGTGTTGTTTTCCAAATTAACAAAGTAATTAATTTTATAAAATTTAAATGTACTTTATTTTGTCAGCTTCGGCAAGTTGTGCTTGTGATGGTTTTGTAAACACGATCATGCCAAAATGTTAATGTTTTACAGTGCATATAATATGATTTTAGAGAAATTAGTGTTTTTTATGACTCGTAGAAAAACAACTGCTAGGTTTTAATCTGCATATATAAATTTAAAAATTGTACTATCATTTATAGTGAGAGAGTAGTAAGACTATGCGGCTTTGAACTCATTGTAGGTCAATCGACTAAAAACGACGTAACTGCGTTGGTTTGTAGGTCAATCGACTAAAAACAACATGACTGTGAACTCAATGTAGTTCAATCAACTAGAAAAGTGCGATACTTTGAACTGATATTGTGTCAGCCTACTAAAATCAACGTTACCTCAAACTAACAATAGGTCATCAAAACTGTTGATGGTGCACAATTTTAATAACTGTTTAGTTAACAGTAGAAACTGCGGAAAGGCAGGCTTGGGTTGAAAAATTTAAAAGTAATCAGCAAATGCTAGATTTAGATCGATTATCAACGAGTCATCAGATATTTTAAAAGTTGATGACGCTTGCGTTCTTCTTCGCAGTTCATGAATCAGTAAAATTTGTTGTTAACATAAATATGAAGCCTTTATTAGTTCGCCGTTATGATATTAGTTGTGTTTTCATTGAGAAATATCTAAAGCATCAAAGTACAAATACGGATTTTAATCATTTTAACAAAAGCATCTACCGCAAGCCATTCACATATTACAAAAATCTAACTGTAAACCAAAAGTATATATAGAATCAATAAACCATAACTTGGGATTTTCAAAAAATTGTTAAACTCCGACTCCCAACAATTATCAAATTTTGGCTTCTTAAAAATTGTTAAATTATTTTAAGCTAGGCTAGGTTGGTTTGGTTTTGGGTCGGTTAGATGAGGTAAGACTGTAGTGTATTAAGTTAGGTTAGATTAGAAACTAATGTTTCTGGTTAGGTTAGCCCCAAAAATTGGGCTAATTTGACCCACAGACCTACTTTCTAAAAAATGTGTAATGTTCAAAACATTTTATTGAAATGTCCATACTGTTTGTACGAAACGTCTTCTACTGATCTCATTAAGGAACACATTCGAATTTCACACAATGCTAATACCAGCAAAAATGTAAGACATCCGTTTTGTCGCTAGACAGACATTGTTTCTAGCAAAATTGAACTACAGGTTCAACTATTACATCAAGGTAGTATCAAAGTAAAAAGAAAAACCGTTCATTACAAAAATCGCAACAAGCCTGCAAACCACAGTTCCTGCTATTCTTAACTGTAATTGTATAATAATCAAGATGATTGGCTAACTGAAGTTTTTACACAAGAAATAAGTTGTATATAAATAGAAATTCTTTACAAAAAACATTTATTGATATTTAAGGTATTATTATTATTATTATTTGCGTCCAACATCGAACTCTCCAATATATCTTCTACAGGCATCAGTAACGTAGAAAATCTGTGTAGCTTTTGTAACCGAGTATGAAACCCATTAATTTAATTCTCACAATTCTTCCGACAATACGACTTGCTCTCCATCGGAATTTAGACTATCTCTCTTTATGTTTTTCACCATCATACATAAAATACCCTCTATCAGGAAAGTGGTGTGACAAACATTATATCAAGAGGATAATTTTCATACTCACAAAAATTTATACAATAATTTGAATTCAAGTGAAAACAATTAGAAAGCCATTTCCCACTACATAAACTATACGTGATATATTCCAGTATTCAACAGATAGAGAAATAGGCTTATAAATCTCTTCTTTGAAACGTTGCATTAAAACCGCTGCATAAACAAATAAACATCATGTATTCCGCGATTCCTTTTAAACAGTAAATGTTATAGATACGCACTCAAATAGATATAATTTTCAGTGAAATCAACTTGCACTGGTGACAGAGCTAGAAAATCGTTTTTTTAAGCAGGAACATTTTTTAGAATGATACAAAAAGCAAATTTATACTATTTCATTTCAATAGTTTAGGGATTTTGATGAGACACTATAAATTTATAAATTCCTTCTTTGATACGTTTTATTAAAACCGCTGTACACGTTCACTGCGACTCTAGAGACATATATCTGGTAAAGCGCATTATGTTCCGGAGGAGACTAGTTACACGATCTATTACTCAGTGACAATATTAACAGTTTAAAAGCTATGAACACGTTCTCTGTGGCACCAGTTACATATAGTTTGCCCCAAGTTGGATTACCAAGCACATATGTCTAGTTCTTTACAAATCCATTGGGGCGGTACCAAACATATGTGTCTTGTAAACATTTTCAATCCAATTGGCCGTAACTTTACAGTTTATTTTAAATTTTAAATTATTTGTGCTAAAATTCATTAAACTAATCCTTAGCGTTAATGTACATAAGTTGCACATGATTTGGTCTAGTAATTAAATAACAAATAATTGGACAAAATAATGTTTATTGAGTATACAAAAAGTGCATTTAATTTGATATTCTACATAAGTTAGAATCTTTTTCATTAAAACAAGAAAGGCCATTGGTGGTCGTTTTTCACAGTCTGCGCAAAAAGAGGAAACTTTTGTTACCTTTTCGTCTGCTTCCCGACTTGACAAGGTGGTCCTTATTAGTTTTTTATAACAGCCTACACAGTTTCTACGACGTTTTTCCGTGGGCCAGTTTCGACTTCAAATGTATGTACCTTTTTAGACGTATGAGTAGGGGTAGTATTTTGAACATTTGTATTTTTTTAATCAAAGCATGCTAATTTTTCTCTAAACTACATAATAATTTACGATTGCCAATCCAAAGAGAAGTTCAAATACTGTTTTTCTATACCAATTTAATCCTTTTCCTAAAGTGGTATAATATGAAGACACTTGGTCGCTAATATCTACAACTTTCTTGGCTTTTATTGTAGTGTATTACATTTGGGCTTTAGAACTTTCGGAAAACACCGGTTTCTTTTACCAGTATCATGCACGCTTAAATCATGCTTTTGTTTATTGGATATCATAAGAATTTGTCGTTTATCCCGTCATTTAATTATTTTAACACCATAATCATTATGAATTCCAATAACTTCATTTTAATGTGGCTGTCTTCCTCCTCTTCAAATAATTTATAGGTAAATAGTTAAAGCTAAAAGCCGAAAGTACATACTTTATCAATGTTCCCTTTCCTTTGGTTTTTCGGACAACTTAATTTGCAAGCCAGTCAATTTCTTTGTATTGCTAATCCTCCAATACACGTACTGTAGTAGGTTATTATTTACTAAACAGCAGTTATTTTGTAGCTTGTCCGATAGCTTACTCCACATTTTGGCAAGTGGTACCGAGTACATCGGTGCCTTTAGAAAGTATAACTTACTATCTTCCAATAAGGTTAAACAGCCTTTTAAGGAATTATACACCTGTTCCGCACTGACATAGTTTCCAATTGTACAGCTGTATATTGTCTTTTACTCCCTGATCCATCTTGTTAGTGCTTTCCAGAGAATACGGAAGCTTAGCTTTAACACCATGGCTAGCGGAAACAAATCGGTCGAACTTTCTTCGTAGATTGCTGTTAAATGTACCACAAATTTCTTTTTGTAGAATAAACATTCTTTTGTTAACAGATGTTTGTTCGGCGTCAGAAAGGTCGCAAATTTTAACCAACATTATATTGTCACAAAATGGTGTGTAGTTGGTGTGTGTAGTCCATCAGTCAGCATCTGTTCGCCTTTGACAAAACAAATATTACCAATATTTGTCACCAGATTATTGTTGCACATATTTTCTACCAGCACCCACAATCCAAATCGCTCATTTGTTGGTTTCACCTTATTCCCAAGAAGTTGAGGAACGTTAATCACCTAGGAGACGCTCGTGTTTACCGTTCTAGCTACTGCCGAATACTAAATTGAATACGAAATATTGCTCCTTATGTACCCTACAGAGTGAGAGCATATATTGCCGAAGATACCCGAATATTTCGGACACCGTCATATCTCTTACAATCTCCTATTTAGGAACAGTTTTGTTATCCGACTTAGGTCGGATGGACTGGGCAGGGGTGCGCATCGATATATGTCCGGCTATATGTCGGATATAAGTAGGATGTTAGGTTTATGAGGCAATTTCACTGTATGATGAAATTTCACCCTACAAGGCAATTTCATCCTATAAGGCAATTTCATCGAGAAATAATAACTTCTGCGCGAACAGTCCTTTTATATGATCTACTCTAGTTGTTATATATTTGTATAGATTTCGTAAATCTATTGTATATATTAGTTTTAAGATTCTATAATTTTTAAGTTCTTCCCTTCTTCCTAATTCTTCCTGCTTCTATCCTGGAGGACAGAGTGTACGTGTTACCTCCCCGTGGTGCTCGCTGGACGGCTAATATTTTGTTGTTTTTATTATCTGCAAAATTTTGTGTAAAGGTTAACCCTGTTTAAAATTTTAAAGGTCGTGTTTTTGAATATTCTAATTAAAGAGTGTGGTTCTTGTTGCTAAACTCGACCTTCCCATTTATATATTTAAAACACATTACATTAGAATGTTTTACATTATTCTAAAAACAGAACATTACTGTTTGAAAATGGTTTTCAATATCAAACACTTATGTCTTATAAAAGGTCAATTTCTAAAATTCCAGCGGTTTTAGATTTCTCGGGAAATGGTCGGTTAAAGCATATGTCTTGGGTAGCGAAAAAAGTTTTAAACATGGAGTTAAATATGGATGAACAAAATGAGAGGTTTGGGACCTTTAAAAAGTGTAACTCGGCAAGGGGTGGTCCTATTTAAAATCTATTTCCAGATTTGCACTCACTAGAAAAATCTAATATTAGTTGATACTAAACAAGGTATATTTATTTTAAACAAAACAAAAATAATCTTTTATTTGTTCCCTAGAGGGTATGTGTGTAAAACGGTAAGAAGTGATCCTATATAAAATCTATTTACAGATTTGGGCTTCCTCGAAAAATCTAATATTAGTTGATACCAAACAAGATATATTTATCTGAAAAGAAACAAAAATAATCTTTTATATATTTGCTAGAGGGTATGTGTGTAAAACGGTAAGGGGTGGTCCTATTTAAAATCTATTTACACATTTGGGCTCCTTAGAACAATCTAATATTAGTTGATACCGAACAAGATATATAAATTAAATAAACAAACAAAAAATTGAAAGGTTCGGGGTTTTATAGGGGTGTAACTTTGTAAGAGGTGGCCTTATTTGAAAAACTCAAACAGATTCGAATTCCCCAGAAAATTCTAGATCATACTTTTGTATCATACCCTAAGAAAAAACGCTCCGAATGTTGTATCTGGTAGATCAGGTGGATTGGGTGGATTCACCTGCTCCAGACTCCCCACAAAGGACCTACTTGTAATAATAATAAAAATCTATCTCTAGTCAATTTTGAGCAAATATATCTATTGCGGTACAAATTGTTTTTAGACCAGTAAAGATTGATAGCTGAAACTGTAAATTATAATTCCAAAAAATCTGTACATTTCATCTGAATCCGTATCTGATCAACCTTTTAGACGAGATTTATCTTTTACTCCTCCAGCATTTATTTGTTGTAAAGCGCATCTGTTGGTTTTTTCAATTATCACAACAATTACTTCTTGACCTATAAAAAGTTTGAAAACATCCATTGTAGTCTTACAAGGTTTTATGATCATCGTAAATTTTCTGCCGCTGGTCATACTCAATTCAGAACATTTTCTTTATTCTTTGGTTTCCAAACATCACTCTGCAGATTTTCTAAAACTAACATATGTGCAAACTCAAAGATTTTGACAATGAAACAAAATTTATCTGATTCTTCGTAAGAGTGTAAGTCTACATCACTTAGATAATTTTTAATATTGAAGCTTCTGGAAACCCTATATTACCATTGGATTCGTCTGAATCGTCAGCGGAACTTGGCGAAGATGCGCTAGACTCATAATCAGGATCTGTATCTGAATGATTTTCAGCAAAGGGATCCTGTGGCCTTTCTATTGCTTCACTTTCGTTATCGGAGATATTAAAATTATCTGCAAATGTTTGGAGCAACGTTTCATTAGTAGGACTAATTTCTGATAAAATTTCATGATCTTGAATTTCAGGTTCCAATATGTCGGTTACCTAAAAGATATGAATGCAAACATAACCTCAATTATTTTCATAAATAAACTATATTTACTTAAATTTTGCATGTTTCAACCAGCTCTTTATTAGAATCGAGCAAACTTAAATTCTCAATATACTCTACACGTGCTAACTCATATAATTTTGTACCACGACTCAACATTTTAGAAGAAATAATACGAGCTGTATGAGTTTTGAATAATACATGCACCAGTCAAATATGCCTGGTATTGTAGTTACCATAATGTATTTCTTGGTTGTGTTACCAGTCGCAAACATCCGGTACGCGTCCAACAGCGGAATTACATCTAGCGCAACGTTACTCTCATAAAGCTACTTACAATATTGTACTAGTATAAATAGTTTTTTAATAGTTACGTTTGCCGGTGAGTAATAAATCTCGTTACTAGGCTCCGCCAGAACGTAATGTCCTATACCAGGTATATGTGTCTGGTATCGCAGTGAACGTGTTAATACTAGTTCAAGGTTGTGAGTAGTTCTGTGACAGTGAAGTAGCACTAAATGTCTTACGCTGTTGGATGCGTATAAGATGTTTTCGATTAGTAACGCAGCCAAATAAATAGGTTATTGTAACTTTGCGGTTTCAGGCACCTTCAACTGGTGAATGTATTTGGTTCTGTAACTGTAAACTCTAAGGTAGGTTATAATGAAGTTAACAGAAAAGTTCACAATGCTTCAATTTAAAGAAAAATTAGTATTTGCTTTGATTGAAGAATACCAAAACTTCAAAATACAACTACCCATATGCCTAAAATGGTACATACATTTGAAGTCGAAATATGTCCTGGAAAAAAACGCCGTAGAGACTGTGTAGAGTGTTACAGTTTGCATAAACGACGTTGAGTGGCTTGCAACCAATTACAAAAATTTAAACGTCTGTGGTTATCATTAGCGTGTAATGTTCGGCTAACGTGTATTTTATACTGTTTGTAATTGTTGCTTTTTAATGCCCTCCAAAATGTAGTACAAGGTAAATGGAAATTAGCAGCTATCTCTCTAGTGGACATCGATAGATTATTATGAACCTAAAAAATGATATTTCACACATTTCTATCCAATACTATAAATAAACAACAAACAGTTCTCTTTACAACTCCCATAACTCCATAACTTGCCCTGGGTTTATTGATGAAACTTTCAAACACAATTAAATCCGATGTGATTTTAAAAGTAAGTTTCATTTGGATGTCGCCTTTCAGGGTATGTTTCTGAATAGGCCTCACACGCATTTCCGCATTCTTCTTGCAAGCTTGTAGCTTATCAAGCTGTTCTTCATTAGAAAATCGCATTTTACTTGTTAGCTACCACAATATTTAAATTAAATGACAATATTACTGGTAATTGTTTTGCCATTGTTTCTTTATGACGGTATCTTGATTGTGCACAAAGCATATTATTGAGAATAATGGATTTCTTAGTATAGTCGAAACCATGAAAGAAGTCGGCTGCGTCATCACTTGTATTCGTCAATGTAGCATTTAGTTCATAAATACTACCCAATAAATATTCCGATTCGGAAGTTTCCGTCAAGCTTCGCGCATCTGCAAACCGTAATGAAGCAAGGTTGCCAATAATATTTTGTTTTCATAGAGGTGTTGCCCATTTTGAACAGACCTGCACCTTGACGACGTTCTAAAATACTAGAACAGGTAGAATGGCTTGCGCGTTCCAATGAGCTAAAGAGCCGAACTATAGGTTTAACCAAATTAGTGGGGTCTTTAGTGAAGAACCTGACTAAGACAGGTCCCCGAAAGAGTACAGCAGCTTTTCGGTACCTAGAGTGGCAGAGACCATAGGGGTCGGTATGACATTCTAAGACACACTACTGCGATGTGGAGGCAAAGGAAACCACCACATTATCTCCCAAGTACACAGCGTACTCAAATTGTTATTAATGATTATGGCATCCTCTGGGGTAAAAATTCCGGAGGCAAAATAGTCCCCTATTCGGATCTCCGGGAGGGACTGCATCAGGAATGTGATCCGAAAGTATAGAAAAGATCCGTGAACATTTTGCGAGTGGGAGTGTGAAATGTCAGAAGTATGAAACAAGTAGGTAAGCTAGAGAACCTGAAACTCGAAATGAATAGGTGAGCCCTAGACATAGTAGGAATCAGCGAAGTCCGCTGGCCAGAGGCGGGGATTTTGGATTGGAGATTTTAGGGTAATTCATACAGGATCAGAGGAAGGAAATTCGGGCATGGGGATAGTTATGCGAAAAAGATAGGACGATATGTAGAAAACTACTTACAAAAGAACGAAAGAGTAATCATGGTTAGATTTGAATCTAACAGTAAATACAGTAATAATACAAGTATACCTGCCCACATCTAGCTACGGTGAGGAAGAGGTAGAGGCGACCTACAACGATATCGAAGACATACTAAGATACGTAAAAGGAATGAAAATTTAATAATTACGGGGGATTTTAATGCATTGGAAGGTGAGTGTAGGGAAGGAGCGATAGTAGGTTTATTTGGTTTAGGCACGAGAAATGACAGGGAAAATAGGCTGGTAGAATTTTGCGACAAGAACAACTTAACCATCACAAATACATTATTTCAACATCATCTTAGAAGACGATACACGTGGAAGATGCCAGTAGATATAGGAAAGTATCAAATAGATTACATTATTGTTAGACAACGGAAATCAGGTAAAAAACTGTAGAAGCTACCCGGAAGCAGATATAGACACAAACTACAAAATCATAATTATGTAGGCCGCACTTAAATATAAAAATCTGAAAAGAGAAACGGAAAAAAACACTTTGACTTTGAGAAGCTAAAAGATAAAGATATCCACGAAAGATGTAAAAAGAGTCAAATGAATTGCTGAAAGATATCGGGAAAATTTCTGATACTAAGGAAGTAGAAACAAAATGGAATAACATTAAATCCAGCTTAGACATGGCGAACAGAGATATTCTGGGGTATACAAAAAAAGAAAACAAGAAACCATGGATAACAAAGGATATCATGAATTTAATAGAAGAAAGAAGAAAATACAAAAATAGATCAGATGAAACAGGAAAACAGAGATACAAAGCCATAAAATGGGAAATTATTCTCAAATGCAGGAAAGCTAAAGAACAATGAATTGACAAAAAGTGCAAAGAGGTACAAACTAAGATGGAAATAGGAAAGACAGACGAAGCATACAAATTAATTAGAATGAATTTTAGGATATAAAACCATATAGCAAAAATATAAGGGACGCGGAGGAAACGTCATTATAGAAAATGTAGAGAAAGTAGCTAGATAGCCGGAATATAAAGAGAATTTATATTCAGGAGAGGAACTAACAGCATTAGAACAGGAATCAGACATTGAAAATGATGACCTGGGATATCTTATACTTTGAGATGAGTTTGAAATAGCATTAAAGAGCCCGAAAAATGGTAATGCGCCGGGTACAGATAAGGTGCAAGCAGAAACTCTAAAATCTGATGGACAAGCAGTATCAGAACGTCTCTTCCGACTTGTAAGCGAGATACCCAAAGATTTCAAACGTAACATCATAGTAACTATACCAAAAAAGAAAGGCGCAGATAGATATGAAGATTTTCGAACAATAAGTTTGACAGCACACGTTTCAAAAATATTAACTAGAAATGTACAAAGACGAATGAAAAAAGAGCTGAAGAAATACTGGGAGAAGATCAACTTGGGTTTAGGCGAAACAGGTGAACACGGGAGGCTATTTTAGATCTGAGGGTGATAATGGAGAAAACAATAGAGAAGGGGGATAGCGTATATATAGGGTTTGTAAATTTGGAAAAAGCATTCGGCAGTGTAAAATGGAAAAAAATGTTCGACATACTCAAAAAGATTGGAATGAATATTATGGATAGACGGATAGTACATAGCTTATACAAAGAGCAAACAGCTGTAATAGAATTAGAGCAAGAAAATAGAGAAGTAAACATTAGGAAAGAGATGAGACAGGGATGTCCTTATCCCCAATAATTTTAACTTGTACATAGAAGAGGCAACTAATACTGTCAAATGCAGGAAAACATTTGGAATTAGTATGCAGAGAGAAAAGATTGATATGCTTAGATTTGCAGATGATATAGCGGTATTAGCATCTAGCAAAGAAAAGTTAGAAGCTGCTCTTAATTAAATGGAAACAGTTCTAACGGAGACATATGGTATGAAAATTAACAAAAATAAAACTAAAGTACTAGTATGCAAAAGAAGGGAAAATAAATCAAAAACCAGAATACAAATAGGTAACGAGAACTTACAAGAGGTTAAGGATTTCTGCTACCTAGGAGGTCAAATAACGCAAGATGGGAAAAGCACAAGGTCGTGATATATTTAACAAGAAAAAGCAACTACTGTGTTCAAAGACCACAAACATAGAAACAAGGAAAATATTGCTTAAAACATATGTGTGGAGCACAGCATTGTATGGCTGTGAAGGAGAAGCAGCCAAGAAAAAAATAGAAGTCTTTGAAATGTGGTGCTACATACGTATAATGAAGATATCGTGGACAGACAAAGTTAAGAACAAAGAGGTACTAGAAATGGTAGGGGAAGAAAGAAATATGCGAAAAACAGCAAAAATAGGAGAGATATGTTGATAGGCCACATACTACGACATGAGGGAATAGCGCCGAGTATATTAGAAGCAGAGATAGGAAAAAAGAGAAGTAGAGATAGACCTAGATTAGACTACTGCATACAGATAGTGAAATATGTAGGAAGTAAGAATTTCAAGGAAATGTGTAGGCTAGCTCAGAATAGAAATCAATGGAGGTACGCTTCCAGCCATTCGCAAGATAATTACTGTACTTAAGCATGGTGATTATTATAAACAAGTAACAGATATTGGTTTTGCAATACTCTCAACTAATGTTAATTGTGCGAAAGGCTTTACTGGAAAACTATTAATATGGCAAATGTCTAAGTGTTGGTGGATCCTTAGTCGTCACAGGCTGCTTAACCCCCTTCACATACCTTACATGTGATTTTCCAATGCTCCACCCAAAGGTACTACATTGGCCAGGAAGCGAGTTTTTTTGCCTGGAAATTTAGAATTTTTCCGAACCCTTGCCGCAAGGTAGGGATCTTTAATGTGCGTGACAACACTCACACACGGGACCCCCATTTAACCTCTCATCCGAACGAGGGCGTAATTTTTGTGAAAAATGCTCACCTGCCATTTTTCAAGCAGTCGGCCGTGTCGGGATTTGAACCCAGGACCTTGGGATCCGTAGTCTTACGCTTACTACATTGATCCACGGCGACGCCTTATATTCCTTCACATACTACTGAATCTCTGTGAAATAGGGCATATAATTAGAAAACAAGAGAAGGGAATCGAGTTGTATATAGGCTGTTGTGAGAATTGCAGTGAGCTGTGTAGGCTAGCTCAGAACATAAATAAGCTGAGGTACCAGTTCAACTAGTTTCAAGACGAAAAAATAAGTGCTCTTAAATCTGATAATTATTATAAACAACTACAGGTGTTGGTTGTGAAATAATTTCAACTAATGTTGATTGTGTGAAACGATGAATTGGAAAACTATTAATTCGACAAAGGTTCAAGTGCGGGAACTTGGCAGCCAAAGGCTGCTTACCCCTTTCACATACAATTGAATATCGAGGATGTAGGGTATATAACTGTAAAACAATAGACGGTGACCGAACTGCATCGAACAAGAAAGAGCAGCAGCTATGTTCAAAGACAACGAACGTAGATACAAGAAGAAAACTGTTCAAAGCATAGTGTGGAGCACAGCACAATACGTCTATGAAATAAGGGCAGTAGGAATAGCAGACGGAAAGAGATAGAAGCCTTCTGGAATGTTGTGCCTCAGATATATGAGGATGGTAGCATAGACAGACAAGGTTAATAACAAATAGGTTGTTGAAATAGTAGAGGAATAAAGATATCAGTGGAAAACGAAAAAATAGGAAATATGGAAGAACAGGATATGTTGTAAGGCATTTCTGTGGAATAGTACGGATATATTACAAGCAGAGAAAGCAAAAGATAGGTAGAGGTAGATCGAGATCAGACTTTCGCACACAAATAGTGATAGTTGCAGACTGTGAAAATTTCAGGGAAATGTGTATGTTGGTTCAGACTAGGAAACAATGAGGGTACGCGTCCAACCAGTTCTAGGACTGAAGACTTGATGATGATGATGAGAGGTGTTGCTTTTACTATTATTAAATTGGCGTCCTCTAGTTTTACGAGTTTAATTAATTCAGTTAAAATAAAACGCATTTTGATAAATTGAGTTACATATATTGATCTGAATAAAAACGTATAATAACTGCAATATAAACTATTTACGGCAGCTGCATTGAAATCTTTCTCGCGGTACGATAACTTTGGCAACCGTGCTTTATGGAAAAATTAACAGTTTGTCTTGATGACATTCTAATAAAATGACTAATGACACCAAACACTTAATTTGCATTAATTCTTTTAAAACCTAAAAAAGTATATTCCATTTATAAAAAAACTAAGAAAGATATCTTATTTTAAAGAAAAAGCATAACTTTACCGAAGGTTAGCCTCTTAAGTATAAAGTTCAAAACATACGGACGCATACTCCTCTCTGTCGTTTTCCCAGATGAACGTGTTCACGTATGTCTTTATTTAAAACACGTACGATAAATCGTATTACTATCTTTATCATATACATTAGTTAAGCTTTTAAATAATCTTAAACGTATGTTTTGAATTGTGTTAGACACCTATGACGTAGGGGACTTCTTTCGGTGTTTCTACTATAACAATATTATAGGGATATTACATTTTTTGAAATAAAATAAAATTCTCTACACAACGGTACAAAAATATAATATGGCGTCCATAGAAATAAGAAAGTTGATGATGGTTTATAATAAATAGTTTCAGCTGCTAGAAAATAAAAAAGTGTCAAGAATGCCGTTCCAGTTTTCTAATATGTTTTCAAATAACAAAGTTATAAATAAAAAACTAAAGTCGACTTTTTTTGATTTTATTACCATAGCACGGAAACAAATGCAGTTAGGTGAAATTTCTTTATGGCATATTGTTCAGCAGAAACATCTGCAGAAGTGCCAAATTTAAACTTACCCACTATCACTTATATTAAATGAGATCCCCATGGCTGCTCTCGAAATTGAAACACCCTGTATAAAAGTATCGTATACCTCGGCATGCGACATGTACGGCGTATCAGTTCTTTAAACTTCCACCCCAGAGCTTAGGGTGGCGTTTCTACCTACATCTACCTTATTTTAATTAAACGGTGTTTGTTTTGATCTACCGATTGCGAGATCTCCAAACAGGACTAATTAGTAATCTGTCTAGGAGTTTAATCATCGCAAGAAAATCTAAACAGTATAGTTTTCTCCATATTTGATCTAGAAACGTAGGCGAACGTAAATAATCAAATAGCCATTATGATTGAAAAAATGCGTACATTTATTCTTAGAACTTGAGAAATGTTTTAGATTCTTAACATACAATGTCTGCTTCTATTGTAGTTCATTGTGTCATGCACCTGCAGTATCAGGTTGCGTCTGGAATACAAAGTAGTTGCTTCCGTTCTCATGTTTGATGAACTTTCATTAACCTTTTATATTATAACCTTCAATTATACAATGTAACATTCTATTTCTTATGACATAATAATTGCATTTAAATTTATATACATATTAATTGGGGATATGTAACCTACGACGAAAGTAAAATTTTACCATTAGGCAAATTTCAGGTTCAAATTAAATTTAAAAGAGTAACACACTTATTGGGGTTATTAGTTGTAAAAGCTCAAGGACCCGTCATGGTAGGCAGAAAGTGGATTAATTCATTAGGTTTACTAAAGTATGTTAAACAAGAGACCACTTTAAATAAGTAGATGTGGTTTCAAGGGTTAGTACCGTAATAGACAAATACATTGAGCTTTTTAAAATAAATTAGGTTGTTACAAATATGAGAAAATAAGTTTAGAAATTAAAGAAATTATAAAACCGATATTTTTAAAACCACGGAGTATTCCATTTGCTTTTAAAATTATAGTAGAACAGGAATTAGATAAATTGGAAAAGTGGATACAATTGTTGAAATCGGAGATAGTGAATGGAAAACTCCATTTTTACCCGTGTTAGAAAGAGACGGTACGATGCGTAATGTTCGGATTATAAGCATACCATTAGTCCCGTTTAAAAGGATGTAAATTACCAGCTACCTGGAGTCGAGGAACTTTTTGCAGCATTACAAGGGGGTGAACAAATTTCTAAATTGGATTTAAGTCAAGCGTACAATCCGTTATGTGTAACAAAGGAAACAGGAAAAATGTTAGCCTGGAATATCCATGAAGGAATATATGCAGTAAAACGTTTACCTTACGGTACTAAATCTGTCTCTGCTATTTTTCAGCACACTATAGAGAAAGTTTTATAAGATACGAAAGGCACCATCAATTTTTTGATGACATTGTAGTCACTGGGAAAGAAGTGCAGGAGCTTTAAATAATTTCGAGAATGTATAATGAAGGGGGACTAACTTTATAAAAGGTCAAATGTAGATTTTTAATTTTTGGAAAGAATTTAAATATTTTGGTAATGTTGTAGATCAACGGAGGTTTAAAAGGATTGCGAAAAGTAGAAGCGATTGTAAAACTACAAAATCCGATAATATCAAAGAAGTAAAGAGTCTGTAGACATAATAAATTGCTATGGGAAATTTATTAACAACTTAGCAAGAATATTAACCCCTCTATACATCCTATTAAAAGAGAACAAAAGTTTGTGTGCACTTACGCTTGTGAAAGCACTTTCAACTAGGCAAAAGAAGCTATTGCATCAGAAAGCGTCTTGATTCATTTTAACCCAGATATACCGGTGCGATTAACACGTAATGCGTCACAGAAATGCATCGAGGGAGTATTGGTACATGTTTTGCCAAACGGTGAACGCCTCATAGGATTCGTTTTAAGGGTATTAAGCAATGCAGAAGAAAAGTATCCCATGGTAGACAAATAGGATCCGGCGATATATTATACTGTGAAGAAGTTTTCACAGTATTTATTAGGTAGGCACTTTAAATTGTTCACCGATCACAAACCGTTGTTGACGTTATTTGAAGATAGAAAAGGGTTTCACCTATAGTGGCGGCTAGATTGCAAAGATGGTCTTTGTATTTATAGTAATACAATTAAATTTATAAAGGGTAAGTAATGAAACCGCAGATATTTTGTCGAGATTTCCATTAAAATATGTTGAATCGGGTCCGGTCGAACAAAATCCGGATGAGACATAACTATTTTGTTGAAAATTCGTTTCCGATTAATGTAAGTAAAATTAGAATCAAATCCAGGAAAGACCCGGAGATCAGTTCGATTATAAGACTACTAAATAACGGTGCGGAGAATTACGTTCCCAAAGTTAAGCAAAAAGCCTTCTTTTTTCAGTGACGAGATGAAGTGACACTAGACCAAGATATTTAAATGTGGGGGTGTCGGGTAGAAGTGTTTAATAAATTTAGAGGGCAGCTATTAAAAGAAATTACACAATACGCACGCGGGGATTGTTAGGATGAAAAGCAAAGCCAGAAATTATTTTTGGTGGCCGCCACTTGATTAAGATATGGAAAATATTGCTAGTAGTTGCACGGTTTGTTCAAAGAGGTTCAGGAGAATCCGTCAAGATGTGAGCTAACATCATGGGCATTTACAAATCACATATTCAAGGGAGTACATATTGATTATTTAGGGCCGTTTAAGGCCAGCTTGGTTTTGTGTAGTTGATACATTTAGTAAATGACCTGCAGTTATTCGAGTACAGTCACTTGATGCTAAAAATACAATAGAGACGTTGCGGGATTATTTAGTCGTTTTAGATTGGTAAAACGTCCAATGCATTTCAAAATTTTTGTAACATTAATAATATTAATTATATTTTGTAACCTCAGTACCACACATGTAGCAATGGTGCGGCTGAAAATTTAGCAAAATTATTTAAAATGGGACTTCAAAAACTCTTTGACAGAAGTTACCGCATGATTTCTATGCAAGTAAATATTTATTTAACTATAGAACAACGGTTCATGCTTCAACAGGAATCACCAGCAAAGATTATGTTTAACAGAGAGTTAAACAGTCGGTTTGATTTATTAAAACCAAATATTAAGCAAGAAGCAGGACAAAGGCAAATTGAATATTTAAATGGAAAGAGAAAGGAAAGCTTTTGTGAAGGGATTTAGTGCCAGTTAGAGGAGGAATACAAGCAAACCAAGCTGGATTCGAGGCCAGATTTTAGAAGTATTAGGTAATAATGTGTATAAATGTCTGATATTTGAGTTGGGAATAGTTTTGAAGAGACATCAAGAGCAGTTATTGCGCTTTACTGCGAATCAGATCCCGCTTATAAATAATGAAAATGTTTTAACTCCTAATACGGTAATAACCATAGCAGATTTCAAAACTTCTGTGGTCGATACTTAATCTGCGTCTAATAGTCCAACGGTGTTGGGTACTACGGAAAAGAGACAACCAAAACAAATTAGAAACTGTTAGTGAGGTACAAGGTCCAGTCGGTTATTCCATTGCTAAGGAGTAAACTAAACGAAATTGTAAACCTCCAGTACGTTTGAATTTGTAGTTCTTAAGCTAACTGGTGGGATGTTATATATGTTTAGATATAGAAGCCACTTTCGTCAATGAATAGTCTCAAGTGACACTTTTGTAACGTCATATAATTAGTTGTTCTGTTCTGAGTATATAATTTTAGTCCAAAGAAAGCGGATCCCATCATGGCATAATACATTGCAAAATGTGTACGCTATTAATCGTGTTTCATATCTGTAGCGTGTTGCTTACATACTATTGAAGCTTTTACAGGTCAAAGTCTCTCCTGTGCGTATTTAATAAAGTGAGAACAAAGCAGAGAATGCAATTCTCCTATACCATTCCTACTATATACTTTATCCTCTTTATTTGTGTCCAGTCTACACCAGTCGTGATGTCGGCACAAATCTCTTAAACCTTATGGCTTTGAAAACCCAACCTGTTCTATTTAATATAAGGATCATAAAGCAATAATAAATTACCGATTTTTAAGAAATATGACATCTGATTGTGCAGGAGAATATACTTTAGACGAATGAACTCACGCATTTGGGTACTTTAAAGAATGGAAATAAATTTGCACGATCGTAAATCATTATTTAATGCGAAATTGATTAATAACAAGTTGAAAATGCAAGGCATTGTCGCAACGAACTTCCAAATGTAGACTTACTTTAAAACAATTTAAAGAAATTAAAATTATTATGTTGTAATAATTATAAGTATTCAGATAAAAAAAAAATTTATTCCCCGGGGGGGTCGGGTATCCGTGGTCAGATTTTGTGGGGGGTACCATATTTCGACTCAGCTATGTTTGGGGAGTCCAAATATGTATCGCACATTAATTTTGGACCTATTTGAAATTTTAATTTTCCCGACGGAATATCGCGGGGGCACGGCGTCCCCGTGGCCCGATTTCAACTGACATCAAAACTTAAGCTCAGGGCACCGAGCTGAATCGATTGATGTATCACACATTGATGTCCGACCATTAGAAAAGCCTCGGACAGACAGACGGACGACAAATCGATTTCATAAACGAACGAAGTTCGTTGAAATTTTTCTTTTACTGTTTTCCATAATTCGATTTTAAAATGGTCCAAAGTTGCCTACCATCTAAAAATCCATTATTTGAAGAATTTAGGTGACTAAAGCTTGCACGTTGACATTGAAATTGATTAATAATGCATATTTTTAATAAATACAGATATTGCACAATCATGAAGACTAAAATAGCGAATAAAATTTTAAGTAATTTAGATTACTAAACTTATTAATATTCTATGTTAGCTTTATGGGTATACAAATAACAACTAATGAACATAATTATTCTTAACGGTTATTAGCTTTCTTCACGTATATTTGAATTTATTATTCTTATCTGCTGTAACTATTTAAGTCTCTAATTTTATTTCAGATATTTGGAAATTCAGGTGTACATACTATAGGCTTATTTTATTGAACCATTTAATTTGTTTATCTCGCTACCAACATTTTATATAATCAAGAAGTTTTGACCTATACTTTGGGTCCTTATCGACGGTATAGTTATTATTCCTACAAACATATTTTTAATTTATTGCGAACATTATGTAACTGCATATTTAACTTGAACGGAATATATAAAATTAAGATGGAAGCAGATGCCCGCTAATAAAGTGTGGTTTTAGGATTATCACGTTTTAGATATAATTTATTAAACAATATAAAAATCACATCAAATTATTATCTAATTAGGCAATTGCAGTTCTTTATGTTATTAATGGAATCATGCAGTTGATAATTAGTTCAAACATAATTTATTTATTAAAAGAGAGCCTCATATGTGCACTGTCTAAGACGCAGTTTAAATTCGCCATTGGTTTACGAAGGGTAGCTTATTGTGGATCATTCAGGTAAATCCACTAACAGTATTTCACTTTTTAAATCTTTTCATACTTCGACCCATTTGTTTTAATGTCTTTACTGTCAGATACTCAAATTATTGTTAACTCTATCACCACACGCAAAGCACTAAACAGACTGAGAATTTGCAATTGACTATATCAGAGTGCACGTGCTGGAAATAGAACAAACCAAAGAATCTCGAAAAATTCCAACTAAGTTTTGCGCTACCCAAAATCTATACTTACATTGGTTCACCTAAATTTGGAGATTCTTATACAAATTTAAAAATTGAAAACGCATTTCATTGTTTAAAGACATCATTAACGTTTTTCAACACAGGAAGAATAGGAACTAGAACTGTATAAATATAATTTCAAATTCTGCAGAAGACATTCGTAGTGCTCACCATGGTCTAGGAATCCTCTCCTTGCAGTGCTCCCCATAGCCTGCAAATAACCTTTCAAGCAGCACTCTATAGCCTGCTATAGTTCTAAACGCAGCGCTCATCATAGCCTGCAACGTTACGCTGTCCGCCACCGTACCTGAGGCCGTCATAATAGTTCATTGGTCCAATTCAACAAACTACGTATTGGTAGTAAGCCTCGTTCTGCACATCAAGCAACCAGAAAACAAGCGCAGAACGCCCTTCAACGTGCGATCCGTTCCATACGAGCACATCCGAGACTTCTGTCTCCGCTACCGTCGTCGCCGAAGGAATTCATTCGATCTACTACAAACACATCCCGAGAAGTAGATTACTGTAATGTCGCCGACTGCATCTACCAGGTCTACCTCCAGGACAACGCCCCCGTAGGGTTTGACGGAACCGTACTCTACTAGGCCTGGGGCACCACATCCACGACGTCTGCCGAAGTGTACCGAAGATTACCGGAGACGTCTGAACCTACCAAACCTGTAATTAATCGCTATTCACCACCGTTCAAGATATTATTGGACTTCACAATTCAATTCCGAAGGCTTCCGAGGGTTCCGAAGACAATCGAACACTTCTAAACCCTCTATACTTGTAAATATTGTAAATTAGTAGTTTAGTTTCAAATATTTGCTATTCACGTTATTATTGAACTTCATTACTCAATTCCGAAGCCTTCCGAGGAGTTCCGAAGATAACCGAAGACTTCTGAACCCTCCATACTTGCAAATATTGTAAATTAGTAGTTTTAATTTCAATTCATAACTCTTGTGACTTAACATTGTGACAAAAGGAAGAAACGGAACAATCCCGAAGACCATTCAAGCCGTTTTCGCCGCCTTCAAACTATATAGACATTCATTTAATAAGTGTTTGAGTTTATTTTGGCGTTCACAAGCATCAAGCTTCCGAAGAGTTCTGAAGATAACCGAAGACTTCCGAACTATTTCAAGAATTAAAATCTGTCAATTTCACTTTAATTTTATGTATCTTTTGGAACTTATAATTATTTTTGCTTATGTTATTAAACAATTAATCAAGCCAAGCCTACTTGCTTTAAGACGTCTCCCACTCCAACGATAACACTATACGACTGCAAATCTGAAGCTTGTTCATTTAAGTGAAACGTTTACTGTGGGAATCCAGACGCTTAAGGAATTTCCGAATAATACATACTTTTGCAACGAAACTTTGAACAAATCGTTGAAATCAACTACCAGAGAAAAGAGATCTCTAAATATTTTAACAATTACCAGTTAATAGTAATTTTTGTAAGTTGTTTCTGTTATATTTTATAATATATCGCAAAAACTCTAGCAAATGATGCTAATCCTGTCAAATTTTTCCTAAACATTATTCATGCGAATTATTCCTCTTCCGCAGTTATCCCATGTTTCTTTTGCAGAGTTGCTGAAGCAAAGACAAAACAAATCGTTATCTATGCCTTCGCAACGTAATTCTTGCATTATTTTAGCTGAAATTAATGTAGGCTATGAAATATTACAATTCACGACCGAATAATATAATTATGTAGAATAAGCGTACTTCCAACGTAATTGTTCTATATAAGAATAAATTCCTTCATTAAAGCTAATAGAAATAAATACAAAAAGTCTCAATATTATACGTATTATTAAATGTACTTGGAGTAAATTCTTCGTCTATTTTAGTGAATGCCAGGTGTTGGAGCTCGCCAATATAATCAAGTCATTAAGCCCTTATATGTGATAAACTGAAGAGGGTTGCTTGCAGTTGCGAGAAACTATAACATCTCCTTTAATGCTTTAATTGTTTTCTTCGAAATAGTTTCCATTAACAAAGGCTGGTGCAAGAAAGAAGTTAACGATTATAATGAAAGTGCCTTCGTAGACGAGGTTTGAGATAAATACACACTGGGGTTTACGGATTTTTGTGTATCAGTAGTGGTAATATAAATAATAATTAACATGATACAAAGATAAACATTATGTGCTATAGCATGGGATCACTAATACAATCTAATGAGCATATCTAGTTATTATACTACGGAAACTGGTAAGTGATGTTGGCATTCTGTTGTCTATTATTTGTGTATAGTAATTAATTATTCCGGACCATTCATTTGTCCTTGGTCCTTCGAACCGGGCTTTCTTTTATTGTTCATCGTTTCCTTATTTCGTTCTTAACTATCTTTAGCAAACTAATTAATTGTAGTTGTTTGTTTTTGCACGTAATCAGAAACGTTCTTCTTGCTTGTAAAAAATAACCCCACTTTACGAACATATAGCAATACTTAGGTTCGCATTTTGTAATTGTAGGTAGGTATTAATTGAACTTGCATTTTTGTTAACTGTGTTGTAAGAGAATGGCTACTTTTTACTTACTAAATGATGTTAAAGATTTAAAGTTCCTAAAACGCCATTCAGAAACAATAAAGGCTTTGCAATTCAAGTTTAAGGATCAAAAGTTATTCAATTTTAAAATATGCCAAAGCACATGTTACTCCAATTACACAGGCCCAGTATGATTGGATCACAAACATAAAAGTTAAGCTGTTCGTTACATGATAAAATTTAGCATCTGGACTACAAATAGAAAGTTTTTCATGTAAACTTTTATGAAAAATGAAGCCTTGTTCATTTTGTAAATATAAAATTCTGCTTAGAGCAGCTACAAAACCTCTAATTTTATAACCTATTTCACTTGACCGAACAAAATACAAGTTCACTCATAACAGGTAATAAACTTAAAACTTACATACAGGCCAGTCTATCCTTCCAACAAACATTTGAATATTAAAGCGGCAAACCAAGGCATAGAGTTCTTGATACTTCGTAAAACTAATAGCAACATGCCGTTAATTCTAAAACGACATTGAAAATCTTGTACATCCGAGTTAAAGCATACGCTTGCAAAAGCAAGTTGTCTGCTAAGTGTCTGAAAAAGCCTATACATACCACAACGACAATACATTCTAATAAATGCACACACTGCTGTAGTGAACATCTGACATGTTGCTAATACGGTTGGATTTCCATTTTGGTAGATTAATGCATTTTATTTAACAATGGAGTAGATCCACTAAAATGTACCATAATAATAAGAATAGAGTCGCTTCTCCATTTAAGAGACTCGTTTTAAAAACCAATACATTAGTTCTGCACCTTTTAATATAATTTTCACTCTGTGTACTACCGATGTTAATAAGCAAATTTATTATATCTTGAACCAATCCTTTCTTTTAAAGGAAAAGCTCCATTCTAGTACTTTAATTTGCACCACGCTAGTTTTACGTTTATTTTCGGGATAAATTAATTACCTCTTTTTCCTTTAATTTGTTTTTCAGTTAAATCAATTCCGTTGCTATTCTTAAATCCTTCATCAACATCCTGTACATTTTACCCGTTGATCATAAACCCGCTTTACAATAATTGTTTAACTCAAATCTATTTACTTGGAAACGACAAGTTTATGATAAAATGTAAATAAGTCATACCTTGTTTTAGGTATCCTTTAATTCGTTAATCATTCCGATAACGTATAATTGCTTTCTCTATGGTTTGAATCTAAAGACTCGTCGAACTAAGGTCGCGTACTATTTGATAAAAGCGTGTTTCCAAGTTTCCTAATCACGCTTTGATAACCACAATATGACTTGGAACTCTGGTTGTTTAATTAAACGAATTTATGTTCACTTTCTTTTCAAAATGTTAAAAAGCACTCGTCGTAATTGATAGATTCTTCGTTCCGTTTTTCTTTATGAAAATTTCGCACACGCCTTACAGCGTGTTTCCTGCGGGGGACACGATAGTCCCTTGAATTGCCGCTCCTTGGGATATAGAAGGCTGCACCCGTTACGGGATCTCAGGTTCATCTGGCCCGCTCCGGTCCGAGAGGCGAACGACAGATCCAACACCGTAGAAACGTGGATGAGTTTTTCTTTTCTGCTTGTGTCGAGACCTGTCTACTTAGATTTTACTGTTTGGGGCTCATACAGGTCTCGAATTAATTGTATGTACGAAAATAATTTATGATACTGGGATCTATTGCCATGGGATTACTATATTATGCTTAACTTTAACTACTATGTATTAATGCCGGAATAGGATAAAAACTTGCTGGCACGTTGGAGGACGTTATTACTATTGTATTTGTAATTGTAGGTTATATGTTTGCATTATCAGAGACTACGTGAGGTATCATAATATTATTATTACTAGACGAAATTGTAAAATCTGGCATACCAATACACTAGCTAGCAAATACTAATATACACTGTGTCCGAGATAAGGAGGGCCACTACGGGGATCTTGAAAACGGTATGAGATACAGATTTGATTAAATGGGAGAAGAGTTGTGTAATCAAAGGCCTAAAAAATGGCGTTTAGAAATCCGCAAAATAGTTTTTGGTTTTGAGATATTTCGAAAAAATTGGATTTTCTTATTTTACATATCATTTTGTTCTGGCGTTAATATGGCACCTAGACCAAAACCGAAGGCACTTTTCCACAGCAACTTCTAATGTCCCTTAACGTGGCATTGTCAGTTTTTTCACTTGATGTTTCGTCTTTGCGGAACCATCTTCAACTTTTATATACCGTCCTGGTGATCATCGTTATCATACGTCTGTAGCACCACATTTCAAGGGTTTCTACTTTTTCCTGCATATTTCTCCCACTGTCCATGTTTCACAGCACATATGTTTTAAGCAATCCTTTCCTTGTTTCTATGTTTGTTATCTTTGAACATAGTAGTGCTTTTTCTTGTTAAATGCTGCTCAGCTTTGTGATAATCGTTGTTCTATATCTTTGCACTCTTCCCATCTTGTGTTATTTGACATCCTAGGTAGCAGAAATGTTCAACCTCTTGTAAGTTTTCGTTTCCAATTTGAATTCTGGTTTTGACGTATTTTCCCTCTACATACTAATATTTTAGTTTTATTTTTATTAATTTTCATACCGTATCCTCTGTTAGTACTGTTTCCATTTCGATAAAAGTTGCTTCTAGCTCTTCCTTACTAGATGCTAATACCGCTATATTATCTGCAAATCTAAGCATATCAATCGTTTGTCCCTGCATAATAATTTTGAATGACTTTCTATATTTGACAGTATTTATTGCCTCTTTGATATACAAGCGGGGATAGAGCACGACCCTGTCTGACCCTTTTCCTAATATTTAATTCTCTACGTTCCTGCTGTAATTCTATTACAGCTGTTTGCTCTTTGTATAGGCTATATACTATTCGTCTATTCCTATAACTCATTCCAATTTTTTGAGTATTTCGAACATTTTCTCCCATTTTACATTATAGAATTCTTTTTCCAGATCTACAAACCCTATATACACTGTTTTTCATTTTTTATCGTCTTCTACATTATTACCTTCACTGGTAAAATAGCCTCCCGTGTTTCCCTATTTGGCCTAAAACCAAATTGATCGTCATCTAGCATTTCTTCAGTTCGTCTTTCCATCCGTCTCTGTACAATTCTAGTTAATATTTTTGACACGCGTGCTGTCAAGTTTATTATTCGAAAGTTTCCACATCTGTTTGCACCTTTCTTTTTTGGTATAGTGACTATGATGTTTGGGTATCGCGTCTATCTGATATGTATAACTTAGAAGTTGTAAGAGACGTTCTGTTGCTAGCGGCTTTTAAAGTTTTTCGTGTGCACCTTATTATTTTTTCGACTCTTTAAGACTACTTCGAACTCTTCGATCTCTAAGTATAAGGTTTCCCAAGTAATCGTCTTCAATGTCTGATTCCCGTTCTAGTGCTGTTAGTTCCTCTACTACATATAAATTCCTATATATTCTTGCCATCTATTCATTTTCTACGTTTTCTATAATGATGTTTCCTACATCGCCTTTTATATTTTTAATACGCGGTTTTATATCCTAAAATTCATTCTAATTAGTTTGTATGCTTCGTCTGCTTTTCCTATTTCCATCTTAGTTTTTACCTCTTTACACTTTTCATCAATCCATTATTCTTTAGCTTTCCTGCATTTCCAAATAATTTCCAATTTTATGGCTTTGTATCTCTGTTTTCCTGCTTCGACTGGTCTGTTTTTGTATTTTCGCCTTTCTTCTATTAATTCCAGAATATCAATTGTTACCCAAAGCATCTTATTTTCCATTCTGTTTCTACTTCCTTAGTTTCAGATATTTTCTGAAAGTCTTTCCTTAAATTGAAATTCCTATAGAAGCGATTATACCCTAATACTAAATTTTTAACTTGATCATATTAGTAAAGTCACAATAAAATAAATAAAAAGATGATAAAACAGGTCCATTAAATTTACAATCAACTTATTGCACAGACGTTTAAGTGGTATTAGTTTTTATTACCCGCATATTCTCTACGCTAGCTGCATGAGCAGATTTTCCGTACGGAAACATTTTTTTTTTTGCCACTATTTAATCTAAAATATATCCAGCATAAAGAAACCCAGTTGCAGAAAATAACAAGAATTTCATTAAGAAAACTGCGTAATCATTACTTCTGATGAGGAAATGTGCACTTGCTTAAATTAGGTCCGAAAAGTTTTTTACAAAGGAACAGATAGGTTGTACAGAAACTGGTATCTAGCTTTAGTGCTAACGTACCTTTGTGCAGAAGTTTGCTTCTGAATAATACTTTCATTATCTCTGTGAAGGATTTACTTTATACGTCTTCTAACTTTAAACAAGATTTGAAAGTCAAACTTAACTAAACTCTCTAAAAGATTACTCTTTAGGCTAACCGCACACTCTTGGTCTACGAAAATAATGGCTCAAATCCAACCGGACAAAACTCCTGCACAAGGGTTTCTAAATGGATATGAGCGAGTTGGTTTGCAGTAAGTGTTTATACCAATAGTAATACGAAAAGGAATATTTTGTTAGTTACTCGAGTAAATGGAAGAGTTCAAAATTTTTATACTAATCTTACCTCTATTCTAAATTTCAATCTAAATTTAGCATTTTCCTTACAGAGCAGTTGTTAATTCGTACTAAACATTTGAATAATAAATTAGACATCGCTGAACTGTGATCAAATTTTTCTCGCATTCCCTTAATTTTTTTAGTAAAAATATGCAAAGCTCGTGGCATTTTATCGTTATAAAGGTTAAGAGAAAGTTTAAATTGAAATAATACTAAAATGTAAAAATAACTTTGTTAGTATAGATACCTTAAAACGAAAGAACATACTTAAAGTCCTAGCGCCAACGTCTAAAAAACAAAATCAAGGCGAAAATAAAAAATCAAATATAGTCAAAATTAATTAATCCAGACGGCCAAAAATTTAGACACCCTTGTTAATAGTTTTTTAAATTCATTATGCGTGACTTCAGAAAAATGTAAAAGGCAAGTATTTGATGGTGCAGCTAACGCGAGTGTAAGCATATGGTAGGTTAAAAAAATTTATTAAAAATAGCTAATCTTTGGCCAGCTACATCGATTGTATTGTTCATAATTTGAATCTTATTATGAATGATGCTGGTCTTAATAGTACAGTCATTGAAGCTGAAAATAATCGATAACCTCCGAATTCTTTGTAAAAGAACCGATTTGGATGAAAATTTGACACAAGATCTATCTTACCCTCAGTTTCAAAAGTGACATGAGCCTGACTGCTGCTTGTAGGTTTTTTAGGGGTAAAGACTACTCCTTAGCGAAAAAATTCCAAACTCGAGGTTTATGCGTTATATTGATAAAAATATACTTCAAACATGAGTATTTAATATCACTACATGGAAAATGGTATGTTATTTTTAAATTTTTCAACCCTCAAAAATTATTTCAAATATATTTTTTGATAAAATGATAAAAAGTTGCTATTAATAGTTTGTAATACTTTAGTTATACAATCGATCAAACTAAAAATTCCCTTATTATGTATTAAATAATTTTTCACTATCTCAATTTTTCAACCCTTAAAAACCACTCCTATACTAAAACTGATGACAAAAAATTATGGAATTATTTAAAAAAAATTTCTTGGCTGCATTTTATTTAAAATAAATTGTATTTAAATATTATTCCAAACGAATTTTTTATTTATTAAACATGAATTCTTTAACAACCATTTTCCACATCTGAGCCTTCTTCGTTTATTACCTCTTCTTCCATTAGTGGTGGGCAATTCTGACAGTTGTCTCCCCTGCATGTACCACAAGTTGAATTACAAAATAAACCAACTTTTCGGCAACCACAAGCAGCGCCGCATACTCTTTGCAATTGCAAAAAATCATTTTTAATAGTTCTTAAGATGCAGATAAACATTCAGTTTTTACGGGGTTTAAACCATTTTCATTTTTAGTCGACCCACAATCAGTCGGATAAATAATTTTGTTTCCAAGCCACATCTGCGTTTGCAAGTAAACCCTTTTATGTGTTCATTAAGGGCACCAATTGTTGGAACCAGAGATGCTAATTTTGCAGCACTATTTTTCGTCGTAGCCTTAATAAAACATTCATAGCGCATGTGCTCGAAATATGTTGATAAATTATCGATGGCATTCAATTTATTTATCTGTAGTTCATTGTTTGACCGTAAACAAATATAGTGCAATATCTACCAGCTTCTAAAATATTTTCCAAATCAGATGTACTGCTATCAAAAACTACTGCCGTATTTCTTAAATCTTGCCTTTTTTGTAAATGTTCCATAAATTTTTTCCCTTTATTGTAGAACCTTGATGTTGACTCGCAGCCAGTAAAAAAAATCAATTTCGAGCTGTTTGGATAATCCGTTTCGAGGCTTCTCGACGAATATACTACCGATTAAACATTTTGTTTACTTAACTTTAAGAAATAAATTTCGCCGTGATTCATAGCTCTTGCATTCAAAATTACTAAAATGTTGACGCCTTCTGCCACAATAATTTTTTTTTAATTCGGTGTTATCCTGAATAGCTGTCTCTACGATTAACTCGTCAGTTTCGCCATTTAATTGATTTTTCTTTTAGTTCTTTTATCAGATATGATATAAATTGATTTTTGTTTTTATAATTTGACAAAAATTTTTCCTGAGTAACAGTTACTGGCATATCTTTCGTACATTGATATTCCTTGGAACAGAGTTCTAATTTTTCAAATCAAGAAGTATTGACTTTTTGAAAAAATTTTATCCCTAACAACCACCCTAAAATTAGCCAATCTATCGATTTCTGCAGTTATTTTGAATAAAATATTTCCCACCCTCAAGAAGGGGTGGCATCCACCCCCAGGGTGAAAGCGGCAATCGGCGCTATATCACTAATGTTACTTGACATATTCTCTAGCTTTTTACCAAATTTCAAGTCAATCGCCTGTCTCATACATATAGCTTACAAGTTGGAAGAGACGTTCTGTTGCAGCTTTTCAGCGGCTTTTGGAGTTTCTGCTTGCACCTTAGCTATACCCGGTGCCTTACCAGTTTTCAGACCCTTTAATGCCAATTTAAACTCATCTCTAGGAATATGATATTCCAAGCATCCTTTTCCATGTCTGATTTCTGTTCTAATGCTGTTAGTTCATCCCCTGCATATAAATTCTCTATATATATTCTTGTCATCTATTCACTTTGTCTACATTTTCTATAATGACGTTTCATTCCGCGTCACTTATATTTTATCTATACGGTTTTATATCCATAAAATTCATTCTAATGGTATGCATCGTCTGTCTTTCCATCTTAGTTTGTACTTCTCTGCACTTTTTATCAATCCATTGTTCTATAGCTTTCCTGCATTTGCGAATAATTTCCTATTTTATGGTTTTGTAGCTCTGTTTTCCTGTATCATCTGATCTATTTTTGTATTTTCGTCTTTCTTCTAGTTGTTATCCCCAGATTATCTCTGGCCGCCATGTCTAAGCTGGACTTAATGTTATTCCTTTCTGTTTCTACTTCCTTAGTATTTTCCCAATATCTTTCAGCAATTCATTTGACTTTTTCAAATCTTTCGTCGATATCTTTATCTTTTAGTTTCTCAAAGTTGAAGTGCTTTTTTTCGTCCTTTTTTCAAATCCTTAAATTTAAGAGAGGCCTTCATAATTACAGTGTTGTGGTCAGTGTCTATATTTGCTTCTGGATACCTTTTTCAGTCTTTTACTTGATTTCTAAACCGTTGTTTAACGAGAATGTAATCTATTTGATATCTTTCTATATCTCCTGGCATCTTCCACGTGTATTGTCTTCTAGCATGATGTTGAAGTAATGTGTTAGTGATGGTTAAATTGTTCTTGTCGCAAAATTCTACCAGCCTATTTCCCCTACCTACTACCTACTACCGCTCCTTCCTTACCCTCACCTACCATTGCATAAAAATCTCCCGTAATTATTAAATTTTCATGTCCTTTTACATATCTTAGTATGTGGATTAGTAGATAGCACAACCGTATTAAGTTAGATTGTGTAGACTATCTATTTATTGAGGCGGCAAAGTAACCGCGGTTGGTTCAGTAACCCAGATATAGGGCCAAATGGCTGCGGAGAAATTCCTTCGATTTAGTGAACTGCAAAATAATGAATTCAAACAAATACACGTCGATATACATAGTTAGTTTATTGCGATTGGTAGATTATTTACAGAATTCAACGCTTTAAGCGAAATTTAACATTTTATAGTTTACCGCTACATTTTGGTACGTACAAAGCATTTCAAACTCAATGACTGTTCTCGAGCTACTGACTCCGGGTTGCTTACGGATCAGAACGTAACAACCGCTACTTAGACCAGTCCATAATATAAGGGGTGGTGAGCATCAAGTCTGTATGTTAGTATTTGCACATAACTTAACAGTACAAATATTTTAAGGCTGTTAGGGATGACACAGTAACTATAACAGTATGTCTTCGATATCTTTGTAGATCGCCTCAACCTCTTCCTCACTGTAGCTACTTGTATTATTACTATATTTACCGCTTTAGATTCTAATCTAATTATGAGTACTCTTTCGTTCTTTTGCAAAGAGTCTCCGTTCCAAAACTCCCCGCCTTTTGCCAGCAAACTTTGCTGATCCCCACTATGTCTAATACTAACCCATCCATTTCAATTTTCAAGTTGTTTCTTTATAACATACAATGTCTGCTTCTATTGTAGTTCATTGTGTCATGCACCTGCAGTATCAGGTTGCGTCTGGAATACAAAGTAGTTGCTTCCGTTCTCATGTTTGATGAACTTTCATTAACCTTTTATATTATAACCTTCAATTATACAATGTAACATTCTATTTCTTATGACATAATAATTGCATTTAAATTTATATACATATTAATTGGGGATATGTAACCTACGACGAAAGTAAAATTTTACCATTAGGCAAATTTCAGGTTCAAATTAAATTTAAAAGAGTAACACACTTATTGGGGTTATTAGTTGTAAAAGCTCAAGGACCCGTCATGGTAGGCAGAAAGTGGATTAATTCATTAGGTTTACTAAAGTATGTTAAACAAGAGACCACTTTAAATAAGTAGATGTGGTTTCAAGGGTTAGTACCGTAATAGACAAATACATTGAGCTTTTTAAAATAAATTAGGTTGTTACAAATATGAGAAAATAAGTTTAGAAATTAAAGAAATTATAAAACCGATATTTTTAAAACCACGGAGTATTCCATTTGCTTTTAAAATTATAGTAGAACAGGAATTAGATAAATTGGAAAAGTGGATACAATTGTTGAAATCGGAGATAGTGAATGGAAAACTCCATTTTTACCCGTGTTAGAAAGAGACGGTACGATGCGTAATGTTCGGATTATAAGCATACCATTAGTCCCGTTTAAAAGGATGTAAATTACCAGCTACCTGGAGTCGAGGAACTTTTTGCAGCATTACAAGGGGGTGAACAAATTTCTAAATTGGATTTAAGTCAAGCGTACAATCCGTTATGTGTAACAAAGGAAACAGGAAAAATGTTAGCCTGGAATATCCATGAAGGAATATATGCAGTAAAACGTTTACCTTACGGTACTAAATCTGTCTCTGCTATTTTTCAGCACACTATAGAGAAAGTTTTATAAGATACGAAAGGCACCATCAATTTTTTGATGACATTGTAGTCACTGGGAAAGAAGTGCAGGAGCTTTAAATAATTTCGAGAATGTATAATGAAGGGGGACTAACTTTATAAAAGGTCAAATGTAGATTTTTAATTTTTGGAAAGAATTTAAATATTTTGGTAATGTTGTAGATCAACGGAGGTTTAAAAAGGATTGCGAAAAAGTAGAAGCGATTGTAAAAACTACAAAATCCGATAATATCAAAGAAGTAAAGAGTCTGTAGACATAATAAATTGCTATGGGAAATTTATTAACAACTTAGCAAGAATATTAACCCCTCTATACATCCTATTAAAAAGAGAACAAAAGTTTGTGTGCACTTACGCTTGTGAAAGCACTTTCAACTAGGCAAAAGAAGCTATTGCATCAGAAAGCGTCTTGATTCATTTTAACCCAGATATACCGGTGCGATTAACACGTAATGCGTCACAGAAATGCATCGAGGGAGTATTGGTACATGTTTTGCCAAACGGTGAACGCCTCATAGGATTCGTTTTAAGGGTATTAAGCAATGCAGAAGAAAAGTATCCCATGGTAGACAAATAGGATCCGGCGATATATTATACTGTGAAGAAGTTTTCACAGTATTTATTAGGTAGGCACTTTAAATTGTTCACCGATCACAAACCGTTGTTGACGTTATTTGAAGATAGAAAAGGGTTTCACCTATAGTGGCGGCTAGATTGCAAAGATGGTCTTTGTATTTATAGTAATACAATTAAATTTATAAAGGGTAAGTAATGAAACCGCAGATATTTTGTCGAGATTTCCATTAAAATATGTTGAATCGGGTCCGGTCGAACAAAATCCGGATGAGACATAACTATTTTGTTGAAAATTCGTTTCCGATTAATGTAAGTAAAATTAGAATCAAATCCAGGAAAGACCCGGAGATCAGTTCGATTATAAGACTACTAAATAACGGTGCGGAGAATTACGTTCCCAAAGTTAAGCAAAAAGCCTTCTTTTTTCAGTGACGAGATGAATTGACACTAGACCAAGATATTTAAATGTGGGGATGTCGGGTAGAAGTGTTTAATAAATTTAGAGGGCAGCTATTAAAAGAAATTACACAATACGCACGCGGGGATTGTTAGGATGAAAAGCAAAGCCAGAAATTATTTTTGGTGGCCGCCACTTGATTAAGATATGGAAAATATTGCTAGTAGTTGCACGGTTTGTTCAAAGAGGTTCAGGAGAATCCATCAAGATGTGAGCTAACATCATGGGCATTTACAAATCACATATTCAAGGGAGTACATATTGATTATTTAGGGCCGTTTAAGGCCAGCTTGGTTTTGTGTAGTTGATACATTTAGTAAATGACCTGCAGTTATTCGAGTACAGTCACTTGATGCTAAAAATACAATAGAGACGTTGCGGGATTATTTAGTCGTTTTAGATTGGTAAAACGTCCAATGCATTTCAAAATTTTTGTAACATTAATAATATTAATTATATTTTGTAACCTCAGTACCACACATGTAGCAATGGTGCGGCTGAAAATTTAGCAAAATTATTTAAAATGGGACTTCAAAAACTCTTTGACAGAAGTTACCGCATGATTTCTATGCAAGTAAATATTTATTTAACTATAGAACAACGGTTCATGCTTCAACAGGAATCACCAGCAAAGATTATGTTTAACAGAGAGTTAAACAGTCGGTTTGATTTATTAAAACCAAATATTAAGCAAGAAGCAGGACAAAGGCAAATTGAATATTTAAATGGAAAGAGAAAGGAAAGCTTTTGTGAAGGGGATTTAGTGCCAGTTAGAGGAGGAATACAAGCAAACCAAGCTGGATTCGAGGCCAGATTTTAGAAGTATTAGGTAATAATGTGTATAAATGTCTGATATTTGAGTTGGGAATAGTTTTGAAGAGACATCAAGAGCAGTTATTGCGCTTTACTGCGAATCAGATCCCGCTTATAAATAATGAAAATGTTTTAACTCCTAATACGGTAATAACCATAGCAGATTTCAAAACTTCTGTGGTCGATACTTAATCTGCGTCTAATAGTCCAACGGTGTTGGGTACTACGGAAAAGAGACAACCAAAACAAATTAGAAACTGTTAGTGAGGTACAAGGTCCAGTCGGTTATTCCATTGCTAAGGAGTAAACTAAACGAAATTGTAAACCTCCAGTACGTTTGAATTTGTAGTTCTTAAGCTAACTGGTGGGATGTTATATATGTTTAGATATAGAAGCCACTTTCGTCAATGAATAGTCTCAAGTGACACTTTTGTAACGTCATATAATTAGTTGTTCTGTTCTGAGTATATAATTTTAGTCCAAAGAAAGCGGATCCCATCATGGCATAATACATTGCAAAATGTGTACGCTATTAATCGTGTTTCATATCTGTAGCGTGTTGCTTACATACTATTGAAGCTTTTACAGGTCAAAGTCTCTCCTGTGCGTATTTAATAAAGTGAGAACAAAGCAGAGAATGCAATTCTCCTATACCATTCCTACTATATACTTTATCCTCTTTATTTGTGTCCAGTCTACACCAGTCGTGATGTCGGCACAAATCTCTTAAACCTTATGGCTTTGAAAACCCAACCTGTTCTATTTAATATAAGGATCATAAAGCAATAATAAATTACCGATTTTTAAGAAATATGACATCTGATTGTGCAGGAGAATATACTTTAGACGAATGAACTCACGCATTTGGGTACTTTAAAGAATGGAAATAAATTTGCACGATCGTAAATCATTATTTAATGCGAAATTGATTAATAACAAGTTGAAAATGCAAGGCATTGTCGCAACGAACTTCCAAATGTAGACTTACTTTAAAACAATTTAAAGAAATTAAAATTATTATGTTGTAATAATTATAAGTATTCAGATAAAAAAATAAAAATTTATTCCCCGGGGGGGTCGGGTATCCGTGGTCAGATTTTGTGGGGGGTACCATATTTCGACTCAGCTATGTTTGGGGAGTCCAAATATGTATCGCACATTAATTTTGGACCTATTTGAAATTTTAATTTTCCCGACGGAATATCGCGGGGGCACGGCGTCCCCGTGGCCCGATTTCAACTGACATCAAAACTTAAGCTCAGGGCACCGAGCTGAATCGATTGATGTATCACACATTGATGTCCGACCATTAGAAAAGCCTCGGACAGACAGACGGACGACAAATCGATTTCATAAACGAACGAAGTTCGTTGAAATTTTTCTTTTACTGTTTTCCATAATTCGATTTTAAAATGGTCCAAAGTTGCCTACCATCTAAAATCCATTATTTGAAGAATTTAGGTGACTAAAGCTTGCACGTTGACATTGAAATTGATTAATAATGCATATTTTTAATAAATACAGATATTGCACAATCATGAAGACTAAAATAGCGAATAAAATTTTAAGTAATTTAGATTACTAAACTTATTAATATTCTATGTTAGCTTTATGGGTATACAAATAACAACTAATGAACATAATTATTCTTAACGGTTATTAGCTTTCTTCACGTATATTTGAATTTATTATTCTTATCTGCTGTAACTATTTAAGTCTCTAATTTTATTTCAGATATTTGGAAATTCAGGTGTACATACTATAGGCTTATTTTATTGAACCATTTAATTTGTTTATCTCGCTACCAACATTTTATATAATCAAGAAGTTTTGACCTATACTTTGGGTCCTTATCGACGGTATAGTTATTATTCCTACAAACATATTTTTAATTTATTGCGAACATTATGTAACTGCATATTTAACTTGAACGGAATATATAAAATTAAGATGGAAGCAGATGCCCGCTAATAAAGTGTGGTTTTAGGATTATCACGTTTTAGATATAATTTATTAAACAATATAAAAATCACATCAAATTATTATCTAATTAGGCAATTGCAGTTCTTTATGTTATTAATGGAATCATGCAGTTGATAATTAGTTCAAACATAATTTATTTATTAAAAGAGAGCCTCATATGTGCACTGTCTAAGACGCAGTTTAAATTCGCCATTGGTTTACGAAGGGTAGCTTATTGTGGATCATTCAGGTAAATCCACTAACAGTATTTCACTTTTAAATCTTTTCATACTTCGACCCATTTGTTTTAATGTCTTTACTGTCAGATACTCAAATTATTGTTAACTCTATCACCACACGCAAAGCACTAAACAGACTGAGAATTTGCAATTGACTATATCAGAGTGCACGTGCTGGAAATAGAACAAACCAAAGAATCTCGAAAAATTCCAACTAAGTTTTGCGCTACCCAAAATCTATACTTACATTGGTTCACCTAAATTTGGAGATTCTTATACAAATTTAAAAATTGAAAACGCATTTCATTGTTTAAAGACATCATTAACGTTTTTCAACACAGGAAGAATAGGAACTAGAACTGTATAAATATAATTTCAAATTCTGCAGAAGACATTCGTAGTGCTCACCATGGTCTAGGAATCCTCTCCTTGCAGTGCTCCCCATAGCCTGCAAATAACCTTTCAAGCAGCACTCTATAGCCTGCTATAGTTCTAAACGCAGCGCTCATCATAGCCTGCAACGTTACGCTGTCCGCCACCGTACCTGAGGCCGTCATAATAGTTCATTGGTCCAATTCAACAAACTACGTATTGGTAGTAAGCCTCGTTCTGCACATCAAGCAACCAGAAAACAAGCGCAGAACGCCCTTCAACGTGCGATCCGTTCCATACGAGCACATCCGAGACTTCTGTCTCCGCTACCGTCGTCGCCGAAGGAATTCATTCGATCTACTACAAACACATCCCGAGAAGTAGATTACTGTAATGTCGCCGACTGCATCTACCAGGTCTACCTCCAGGACAACGCCCCCGTAGGGTTTGACGGAACCGTACTCTACTAGGCCTGGGGCACCACATCCACGACGTCTGCCGAAGTGTACCGAAGATTACCGGAGACGTCTGAACCTACCAAACCTGTAATTAATCGCTATTCACCACCGTTCAAGATATTATTGGACTTCACAATTCAATTCCGAAGGCTTCCGAGGGTTCCGAAGACAATCGAACACTTCTAAACCCTCTATACTTGTAAATATTGTAAATTAGTAGTTTAGTTTCAAATATTTGCTATTCACGTTATTATTGAACTTCATTACTCAATTCCGAAGCCTTCCGAGGAGTTCCGAAGATAACCGAAGACTTCTGAACCCTCCATACTTGCAAATATTGTAAATTAGTAGTTTTAATTTCAATTCATAACTCTTGTGACTTAACATTGTGACAAAAGGAAGAAACGGAACAATCCCGAAGACCATTCAAGCCGTTTTCGCCGCCTTCAAACTATATAGACATTCATTTAATAAGTGTTTGAGTTTATTTTGGCGTTCACAAGCATCAAGCTTCCGAAGAGTTCTGAAGATAACCGAAGACTTCCGAACTATTTCAAGAATTAAAATCTGTCAATTTCACTTTAATTTTATGTATCTTTTGGAACTTATAATTATTTTTGCTTATGTTATTAAACAATTAATCAAGCCAAGCCTACTTGCTTTAAGACGTCTCCCACTCCAACGATAACACTATACGACTGCAAATCTGAAGCTTGTTCATTTAAGTGAAACGTTTACTGTGGGAATCCAGACGCTTAAGGAATTTCCGAATAATACATACTTTTGCAACGAAACTTTGAACAAATCGTTGAAATCAACTACCAGAGAAAAGAGATCTCTAAATATTTTAACAATTACCAGTTAATAGTAATTTTTGTAAGTTGTTTCTGTTATATTTTATAATATATCGCAAAAACTCTAGCAAATGATGCTAATCCTGTCAAATTTTTTCCTAAACATTATTCATGCGAATTATTCCTCTTCCGCAGTTATCCCATGTTTCTTTTGCAGAGTTGCTGAAGCAAAGACAAAACAAATCGTTATCTATGCCTTCGCAACGTAATTCTTGCATTATTTTAGCTGAAATTAATGTAGGCTATGAAATATTACAATTCACGACCGAATAATATAATTATGTAGAATAAGCGTACTTCCAACGTAATTGTTCTATATAAGAATAAATTCCTTCATTAAAGCTAATAGAAATAAATACAAAAAGTCTCAATATTATACGTATTATTAAATGTACTTGGAGTAAATTCTTCGTCTATTTTAGTGAATGCCAGGTGTTGGAGCTCGCCAATATAATCAAGTCATTAAGCCCTTATATGTGATAAACTGAAGAGGGTTGCTTGCAGTTGCGAGAAACTATAACATCTCCTTTAATGCTTTAATTGTTTTCTTCGAAATAGTTTCCATTAACAAAGGCTGGTGCAAGAAAGAAGTTAACGATTATAATGAAAGTGCCTTCGTAGACGAGGTTTGAGATAAATACACACTGGGGTTTACGGATTTTTGTGTATCAGTAGTGGTAATATAAATAATAATTAACATGATACAAAGATAAACATTATGTGCTATAGCATGGGATCACTAATACAATCTAATGAGCATATCTAGTTATTATACTACGGAAACTGGTAAGTGATGTTGGCATTCTGTTGTCTATTATTTGTGTATAGTAATTAATTATTCCGGACCATTCATTTGTCCTTGGTCCTTCGAACCGGGCTTTCTTTTATTGTTCATCGTTTCCTTATTTCGTTCTTAACTATCTTTAGCAAACTAATTAATTGTAGTTGTTTGTTTTTGCACGTAATCAGAAACGTTCTTCTTGCTTGTAAAAAATAACCCCACTTTACGAACATATAGCAATACTTAGGTTCGCATTTTGTAATTGTAGGTAGGTATTAATTGAACTTGCATTTTTGTTAACTGTGTTGTAAGAGAATGGCTACTTTTTACTTACTAAATGATGTTAAAGATTTAAAGTTCCTAAAACGCCATTCAGAAACAATAAAGGCTTTGCAATTCAAGTTTAAGGATCAAAAGTTATTCAATTTTAAAATATGCCAAAGCACATGTTACTCCAATTACACAGGCCCAGTATGATTGGATCACAAACATAAAAGTTAAGCTGTTCGTTACATGATAAAATTTAGCATCTGGACTACAAATAGAAAGTTTTTCATGTAAACTTTTATGAAAAATGAAGCCTTGTTCATTTTGTAAATATAAAATTCTGCTTAGAGCAGCTACAAAACCTCTAATTTTATAACCTATTTCACTTGACCGAACAAAATACAAGTTCACTCATAACAGGTAATAAACTTAAAACTTACATACAGGCCAGTCTATCCTTCCAACAAACATTTGAATATTAAAGCGGCAAACCAAGGCATAGAGTTCTTGATACTTCGTAAAACTAATAGCAACATGCCGTTAATTCTAAAACGACATTGAAAAATCTTGTACATCCGAGTTAAAGCATACGCTTGCAAAAGCAAGTTGTCTGCTAAGTGTCTGAAAAAGCCTATACATACCACAACGACAATACATTCTAATAAATGCACACACTGCTGTAGTGAACATCTGACATGTTGCTAATACGGTTGGATTTCCATTTTGGTAGATTAATGCATTTTTATGTAACAATGGAGTAGATCCACTAAAATGTACCATAATAATAAGAATAGAGTCGCTTCTCCATTTAAGAGACTCGTTTTAAAAACCAATACATTAGTTCTGCACCTTTTAATATAATTTTCACTCTGTGTACTACCGATGTTAATAAGCAAATTTATTATATCTTGAACCAATCCTTTCTTTTAAAGGAAAAGCTCCATTCTAGTACTTTAATTTGCACCACGCTAGTTTTACGTTTATTTTCGGGATAAATTAATTACCTCTTTTTCCTTTAATTTGTTTTTCAGTTAAATCAATTCCGTTGCTATTCTTAAATCCTTCATCAACATCCTGTACATTTTACCCGTTGATCATAAACCCGCTTTACAATAATTGTTTAACTCAAATCTATTTACTTGGAAACGACAAGTTTATGATAAAATGTAAATAAGTCATACCTTGTTTTAGGTATCCTTTAATTCGTTAATCATTCCGATAACGTATAATTGCTTTCTCTATGGTTTGAATCTAAAGACTCGTCGAACTAAGGTCGCGTACTATTTGATAAAAGCGTGTTTCCAAGTTTCCTAATCACGCTTTGATAACCACAATATGACTTGGAACTCTGGTTGTTTAATTAAACGAATTTATGTTCACTTTCTTTTCAAAATGTTAAAAAGCACTCGTCGTAATTGATAGATTCTTCGTTCCGTTTTTCTTTATGAAAATTTCGCACACGCCTTACAGCGTGTTTCCTGCGGGGGACACGATAGTCCCTTGAATTGCCGCTCCTTGGGATATAGAAGGCTGCACCCGTTACGGGATCTCAGGTTCATCTGGCCCGCTCCGGTCCGAGAGGCGAACGACAGATCCAACACCGTAGAAACGTGGATGAGTTTTTCTTTTCTGCTTGTGTCGAGACCTGTCTACTTAGATTTTACTGTTTGGGGCTCATACAGGTCTCGAATTAATTGTATGTACGAAAATAATTTATGATACTGGGATCTATTGCCATGGGATTACTATATTATGCTTAACTTTAACTACTATGTATTAATGCCGGAATAGGATAAAAACTTGCTGGCACGTTGGAGGACGTTATTACTATTGTATTTGTAATTGTAGGTTATATGTTTGCATTATCAGAGACTACGTGAGGTATCATAATATTATTATTACTAGACGAAATTGTAAAATCTGGCATACCAATACACTAGCTAGCAAATACTAATATACACTGTGTCCGAGATAAGGAGGGCCACTACGGGGATCTTGAAAACGGTATGAGATACAGATTTGATTAAATGGGAGAAGAGTTGTGTAATCAAAGGCCTAAAAAATGGCGTTTAGAAATCCGCAAAATAGTTTTTGGTTTTTGAGATATTTCGAAAAAATTGGATTTTCTTATTTTACATATCATTTTGTTCTGGCGTTAATATGGCACCTAGACCAAAACCGAAGGCACTTTTCCACAGCAACTTCTAATGTCCCTTAACGTGGCATTGTCAGTTTTTTCACTTGATGTTTCGTCTTTGCGGAACCATCTTCAACTTTTATATACCGTCCTGGTGATCATCGTTATCATACGTCTGTAGCACCACATTTCAAGGGTTTCTACTTTTTCCTGCATATTTCTCCCACTGTCCATGTTTCACAGCACATATGTTTTAAGCAATCCTTTCCTTGTTTCTATGTTTGTTATCTTTGAACATAGTAGTGCTTTTTCTTGTTAAATGCTGCTCAGCTTTGTGATAATCGTTGTTCTATATCTTTGCACTCTTCCCATCTTGTGTTATTTGACATCCTAGGTAGCAGAAATGTTCAACCTCTTGTAAGTTTTCGTTTCCAATTTGAATTCTGGTTTTGACGTATTTTCCCTCTACATACTAATATTTTAGTTTTATTTTTATTAATTTTCATACCGTATCCTCTGTTAGTACTGTTTCCATTTCGATAAAAGTTGCTTCTAGCTCTTCCTTACTAGATGCTAATACCGCTATATTATCTGCAAATCTAAGCATATCAATCGTTTGTCCCTGCATAATAATTTTGAATGACTTTCTATATTTGACAGTATTTATTGCCTCTTTGATATACAAGCGGGGATAGAGCACGACCCTGTCTGACCCTTTTCCTAATATTTAATTCTCTACGTTCCTGCTGTAATTCTATTACAGCTGTTTGCTCTTTGTATAGGCTATATACTATTCGTCTATTCCTATAACTCATTCCAATTTTTTGAGTATTTCGAACATTTTCTCCCATTTTACATTATAGAATTCTTTTTCCAGATCTACAAACCCTATATACACTGTTTTTCATTTTTTATCGTCTTCTACATTATTACCTTCACTGGTAAAATAGCCTCCCGTGTTTCCCTATTTGGCCTAAAACCAAATTGATCGTCATCTAGCATTTCTTCAGTTCGTCTTTCCATCCGTCTCTGTACAATTCTAGTTAATATTTTTGACACGCGTGCTGTCAAGTTTATTATTCGAAAGTTTCCACATCTGTTTGCACCTTTCTTTTTTGGTATAGTGACTATGATGTTTGGGTATCGCGTCTATCTGATATGTATAACTTAGAAGTTGTAAGAGACGTTCTGTTGCTAGCGGCTTTTAAAGTTTTTCGTGTGCACCTTATTATTTTTTCGACTCTTTAAGACTACTTCGAACTCTTCGATCTCTAAGTATAAGGTTTCCCAAGTAATCGTCTTCAATGTCTGATTCCCGTTCTAGTGCTGTTAGTTCCTCTACTACATATAAATTCCTATATATTCTTGCCATCTATTCATTTTCTACGTTTTCTATAATGATGTTTCCTACATCGCCTTTTATATTTTTAATACGCGGTTTTATATCCTAAAATTCATTCTAATTAGTTTGTATGCTTCGTCTGCTTTTCCTATTTCCATCTTAGTTTTTACCTCTTTACACTTTTCATCAATCCATTATTCTTTAGCTTTCCTGCATTTCCAAATAATTTCCAATTTTATGGCTTTGTATCTCTGTTTTCCTGCTTCGACTGGTCTGTTTTTGTATTTTCGCCTTTTTTCTATTAATTCCAGAATATCAATTGTTACCCAAAGCATCTTATTTTCCATTCTGTTTCTACTTCCTTAGTTTCAGATATTTTCTGAAAGTCTTTCCTTAAATTGAAATTCCTATAGAAGCGATTATACCCTAATACTAAATTTTTAACTTGATCATATTAGTAAAGTCACAATAAAATAAATAAAAAGATGATAAAACAGGTCCATTAAATTTACAATCAACTTATTGCACAGACGTTTAAGTGGTATTAGTTTTTATTACCCGCATATTCTCTACGCTAGCTGCATGAGCAGATTTTCCGTACGGAAACATTTTTTTTTTTGCCACTATTTAATCTAAAATATATCCAGCATAAAGAAACCCAGTTGCAGAAAATAACAAGAATTTCATTAAGAAAACTGCGTAATCATTACTTCTGATGAGGAAATGTGCACTTGCTTAAATTAGGTCCGAAAAGTTTTTTACAAAGGAACAGATAGGTTGTACAGAAACTGGTATCTAGCTTTAGTGCTAACGTACCTTTGTGCAGAAGTTTGCTTCTGAATAATACTTTCATTATCTCTGTGAAGGATTTACTTTATACGTCTTCTAACTTTAAACAAGATTTGAAAGTCAAACTTAACTAAACTCTCTAAAAGATTACTCTTTAGGCTAACCGCACACTCTTGGTCTACGAAAATAATGGCTCAAATCCAACCGGACAAAACTCCTGCACAAGGGTTTCTAAATGGATATGAGCGAGTTGGTTTGCAGTAAGTGTTTATACCAATAGTAATACGAAAAGGAATATTTTGTTAGTTACTCGAGTAAATGGAAGAGTTCAAAATTTTTATACTAATCTTACCTCTATTCTAAATTTCAATCTAAATTTAGCATTTTCCTTACAGAGCAGTTGTTAATTCGTACTAAACATTTGAATAATAAATTAGACATCGCTGAACTGTGATCAAATTTTTCTCGCATTCCCTTAATTTTTTTAGTAAAAATATGCAAAGCTCGTGGCATTTTATCGTTATAAAGGTTAAGAGAAAGTTTAAATTGAAATAATACTAAAATGTAAAAATAACTTTGTTAGTATAGATACCTTAAAACGAAAGAACATACTTAAAGTCCTAGCGCCAACGTCTAAAAAACAAAATCAAGGCGAAAATAAAAAATCAAATATAGTCAAAATTAATTAATCCAGACGGCCAAAAATTTAGACACCCTTGTTAATAGTTTTTTAAATTCATTATGCGTGACTTCAGAAAAATGTAAAAGGCAAGTATTTGATGGTGCAGCTAACGCGAGTGTAAGCATATGGTAGGTTAAAAAAATTTATTAAAAATAGCTAATCTTTGGCCAGCTACATCGATTGTATTGTTCATAATTTGAATCTTATTATGAATGATGCTGGTCTTAATAGTACAGTCATTGAAGCTGAAAATAATCGATAACCTCCGAATTCTTTGTAAAAGAACCGATTTGGATGAAAATTTGACACAAGATCTATCTTACCCTCAGTTTCAAAAGTGACATGAGCCTGACTGCTGCTTGTAGGTTTTTTAGGGGTAAAGACTACTCCTTAGCGAAAAAATTCCAAACTCGAGGTTTATGCGTTATATTGATAAAATATACTTCAAACATGAGTATTTAATATCACTACATGGAAAATGGTATGTTATTTTTAAATTTTTCAACCCTCAAAAATTATTTCAAATATATTTTTTGATAAAATGATAAAAAGTTGCTATTAATAGTTTGTAATACTTTAGTTATACAATCGATCAAACTAAAAATTCCCTTATTATGTATTAAATAATTTTTCACTATCTCAATTTTTCAACCCTTAAAAACCACTCCTATACTAAAACTGATGACAAAAAATTATGGAATTATTTAAAAAAAATTTCTTGGCTGCATTTTATTTAAAATAAATTGTATTTAAATATTATTCCAAACGAATTTTTTATTTATTAAACATGAATTCTTTAACAACCATTTTCCACATCTGAGCCTTCTTCGTTTATTACCTCTTCTTCCATTAGTGGTGGGCAATTCTGACAGTTGTCTCCCCTGCATGTACCACAAGTTGAATTACAAAATAAACCAACTTTTCGGCAACCACAAGCAGCGCCGCATACTCTTTTGCAATTGCAAAAAATCATTTTTAATAGTTCTTAAGATGCAGATAAACATTCAGTTTTTACGGGGTTTAAACCATTTTCATTTTTAGTCGACCCACAATCAGTCGGATAAATAATTTTGTTTCCAAGCCACATCTGCGTTTGCAAGTAAACCCTTTTTATGTGTTCATTAAGGGCACCAATTGTTGGAACCAGAGATGCTAATTTTGCAGCACTATTTTTCGTCGTAGCCTTAATAAAACATTCATAGCGCATGTGCTCGAAATATGTTGATAAATTATCGATGGCATTCAATTTATTTATCTGTAGTTCATTGTTTGACCGTAAACAAATATAGTGCAATATCTACCAGCTTCTAAAATATTTTCCAAATCAGATGTACTGCTATCAAAAACTACTGCCGTATTTCTTAAATCTTGCCTTTTTTGTAAATGTTCCATAAATTTTTTCCCTTTATTGTAGAACCTTGATGTTGACTCGCAGCCAGTAAAAAAAATCAATTTCGAGCTGTTTGGATAATCCGTTTCGAGGCTTCTCGACGAATATACTACCGATTAAACATTTTGTTTACTTAACTTTAAGAAATAAATTTCGCCGTGATTCATAGCTCTTGCATTCAAAATTACTAAAATGTTGACGCCTTCTGCCACAATAATTTTTTTTTAATTCGGTGTTATCCTGAATAGCTGTCTCTACGATTAACTCGTCAGTTTCGCCATTTAATTGATTTTTCTTTTAGTTCTTTTATCAGATATGATATAAATTGATTTTTGTTTTTATAATTTGACAAAAATTTTTCCTGAGTAACAGTTACTGGCATATCTTTCGTACATTGATATTCCTTGGAACAGAGTTCTAATTTTTCAAATCAAGAAGTATTGACTTTTTGAAAAAATTTTATCCCTAACAACCACCCTAAAATTAGCCAATCTATCGATTTCTGCAGTTATTTTGAATAAAATATTTCCCACCCTCAAGAAGGGGTGGCATCCACCCCCAGGGTGAAAGCGGCAATCGGCGCTATATCACTAATGTTACTTGACATATTCTCTAGCTTTTTACCAAATTTCAAGTCAATCGCCTGTCTCATACATATAGCTTACAAGTTGGAAGAGACGTTCTGTTGCAGCTTTTCAGCGGCTTTTGGAGTTTCTGCTTGCACCTTAGCTATACCCGGTGCCTTACCAGTTTTCAGACCCTTTAATGCCAATTTAAACTCATCTCTAGGAATATGATATTCCAAGCATCCTTTTCCATGTCTGATTTCTGTTCTAATGCTGTTAGTTCATCCCCTGCATATAAATTCTCTATATATATTCTTGTCATCTATTCACTTTGTCTACATTTTCTATAATGACGTTTCATTCCGCGTCACTTATATTTTATCTATACGGTTTTATATCCATAAAATTCATTCTAATGGTATGCATCGTCTGTCTTTCCATCTTAGTTTGTACTTCTCTGCACTTTTTATCAATCCATTGTTCTATAGCTTTCCTGCATTTGCGAATAATTTCCTATTTTATGGTTTTGTAGCTCTGTTTTCCTGTATCATCTGATCTATTTTTGTATTTTCGTCTTTCTTCTAGTTGTTATCCCCAGATTATCTCTGGCCGCCATGTCTAAGCTGGACTTAATGTTATTCCTTTCTGTTTCTACTTCCTTAGTATTTTCCCAATATCTTTCAGCAATTCATTTGACTTTTTCAAATCTTTCGTCGATATCTTTATCTTTTAGTTTCTCAAAGTTGAAGTGCTTTTTTTCGTCCTTTTTTCAAATCCTTAAATTTAAGAGAGGCCTTCATAATTACAGTGTTGTGGTCAGTGTCTATATTTGCTTCTGGATACCTTTTTCAGTCTTTTACTTGATTTCTAAACCGTTGTTTAACGAGAATGTAATCTATTTGATATCTTTCTATATCTCCTGGCATCTTCCACGTGTATTGTCTTCTAGCATGATGTTGAAGTAATGTGTTAGTGATGGTTAAATTGTTCTTGTCGCAAAATTCTACCAGCCTATTTCCCCTACCTACTACCTACTACCGCTCCTTCCTTACCCTCACCTACCATTGCATAAAAATCTCCCGTAATTATTAAATTTTCATGTCCTTTTACATATCTTAGTATGTGGATTAGTAGATAGCACAACCGTATTAAGTTAGATTGTGTAGACTATCTATTTATTGAGGCGGCAAAGTAACCGCGGTTGGTTCAGTAACCCAGATATAGGGCCAAATGGCTGCGGAGAAATTCCTTCGATTTAGTGAACTGCAAAATAATGAATTCAAACAAATACACGTCGATATACATAGTTAGTTTATTGCGATTGGTAGATTATTTACAGAATTCAACGCTTTAAGCGAAATTTAACATTTTATAGTTTACCGCTACATTTTGGTACGTACAAAGCATTTCAAACTCAATGACTGTTCTCGAGCTACTGACTCCGGGTTGCTTACGGATCAGAACGTAACAACCGCTACTTAGACCAGTCCATAATATAAGGGGTGGTGAGCATCAAGTCTGTATGTTAGTATTTGCACATAACTTAACAGTACAAATATTTTAAGGCTGTTAGGGATGACACAGTAACTATAACAGTATGTCTTCGATATCTTTGTAGATCGCCTCAACCTCTTCCTCACTGTAGCTACTTGTATTATTACTATATTTACCGCTTTAGATTCTAATCTAATTATGAGTACTCTTTCGTTCTTTTGCAAAGAGTCTCCGTTCCAAAACTCCCCGCCTTTTGCCAGCAAACTTTGCTGATCCCCACTATGTCTAATACTAACCCATCCATTTCAATTTTCAAGTTGTTTATACAACTTATTTATACGGAGACTTTCGAAACAGTTCCGTGGAATAGTGTTTTATTAAATGCATAAATTATTTTAGTTTTCAGTAAGAAATATGTTACTTTTAATTTACGTTACAATGAGTTCATTTTACTTGGATAGGATCCTTTCCAGTTCACAAACAAAATTTACATATTCAAAAGTAATTTCTCAGGTTATGGTTATACATTCTTAATAACAATTTTTAATAAAATCAAAGGTCAAAGAAAGTATTTATTGACGACATTGAATTATACATCAGGTGTGTTATTACCATGTGTTATACATTATAATTCGGCAAACAATTCTTATCTTATCACATGTTCGATAAAGCAAATCCTTTAATACAACTTTGTAACTTCAAACATAACATTGCACCAAGATCTTAAACATGTTAAGGTCAATTATGCCTTATTCAAATACTAAATTTTTTAATTAAATTTTAAATGAAACAAATTAATTGAACTATGAACTTTAGCAAAAATTTGGAGAATTAATTTTAAACAAACTTAGGTATAGCTTCTTCGAAAATTTATCTGAGCATTTAATTGAAAGTTTCTTGAAAAAAAAATGAGAATAAAAATGGAGGGTGACTCACCGCTAACCATCTGCTATATCTGCGTCCTTACTCTTATAGTTGAGCGTAGCTGACACAGGGGTCCGGATTTAACCTTCGTATTAACCAGTAACATGTGCGGGTTTCTACCTTCTTGCCTAGTAACAATTGAAACTGCTTTTAAATTTCCATAACTTCTTTACTTGTAACTTGAATTTAATATTTTAAAAATTCTGAATTATAATTATCTCCATATTTAATGATAGTTAGTTTAATCCTTAAAACGCTAAACTAAAAAATGAATAAAAAGTTGAAGATCTCAAGAACTTCAAAAACTTGCACTGAAATGAAACGAAAGAATAAAAATTTGGGGTAAGCTTGTGCAATCTTTCTTACAGTAAAAATATTTCCATCACCATTTTAGGTCGATGCTATTACCAAAACTAAGACTAACTTATGGAACATGTTAACTCCACTTAAATAACTGGTCGGGCGGCATGTTTGATTAAAAACGTGCAAGCTCCGAAAAATACGTGTCTACGGACTACATCTGATATTCAAAATGGCTTATTCCACGAGGCAGCCTTCCTTCTACTCGTATGTGCGGGAAAGGGGGATATTGACACAAGATACAAACAACTAGAAGTCACTTGATGTGTACTTTTGCTATTCTAATGTAGAGGGCGTACTATGTATGAATTTTATAATAAAAGGTTTCAATAGAAATTTAACATTTATTGATTAGGTGTATCGAACAAAACTTGAGTATTTGAATAACAGAAAATCGAAATTGTTACAATGTATTCCCTACAAGGTGGACTGGCAGATGTTACGTTGGAGATTTTATTGAAAGAACTACCAGATATACTGGATGGATTAAAAAAAACGTGGATATGACTCAGGATTTTGCTGGTATTCTTAGCAAGACGGAGATGTGTAGTTATTTAACTACAAACCATAACTTTTGCTACAAGAGTGAATACGAAGAGTACTGCAATATTATAGTTGACAACGTTAAAACCGTAGAAATCGATTGGTTAACATGGCTAGCAGCTAATGCAAGAGATAAAAATTGTACAACAAATTTGTGTGTTAAATAACAAGTCCTGGTGTTAATAAACAACTTGGGCATCATAAATTAGATTTTCTATGTTGTTCAGATGTGCATCTAAGAGAAACATTGCGTCTACTTTGACTAAGAAACATGGTATTACATGATTGGAGGCGACTATATACAACCGCCCAACTGGAAATTATGTCAGTGCGGATTAGGTCTATAATACCTTAAAGGACTGTTTAAATTTATTGGGAGAACGTAAGTAATAATTCCTAAAGGCACCGATGTACTCAGTGTCACTTGCCGAAATGTAAAGGAAACTGAACAAACTACAAAATAGCTGCTGTGTGTATATTAGAGGAACAGCAATACAAAATGCTAACTGGCTTGCAAATTAAGTTGTCCAAAAACAAGAAGGCATGTAAAAATTAATAAAGTATGTGCTTTTGGCTTTTAGTTTTAACTATTTACCTGTAAATTACTTGGAGATAGTAAAAAAGACAGACAACGTAAGGTCAAAGTCCTACACGGGTTCTACATTGAAGCGGGTTATATACATTTTACTCAATCTGCAGCTGCAATTTCTACAATCCCAAAAGCCATAATTATTCAGAATTGGGGTTGATTAATACACATAACATTTTTCTCTAGGATGTAAGAGCGTAAATATTGGTAGCAAACTCTATCTGTTTACGCTAAAAGAAAATACCTTATTATGCCCCCCCCCCCATGCGCTGTAAGTGGGAGAAAAAGGCTGCTGGAATTAGAGGAAGTGGATGCAAAAAGGAGAAAGTTGGACTACAATTGAAAAATTGCGACAAAGAACATCTTATTAGAAAAAATGGGAAATAATTAAAAGATTATTTTAGGTGCTGGTGGACCGACTTAAATATGTTCGGGTTTTACGAGTATATGCATTTGTAGCTAGAAGAAAGACGCTTTTAGTTTTGTGGAAAGTGATAGTAGCAAATTGGTATACTATTTAAAAGGTTTTTAAGAACGTATTTATCAAAATGGCAGATGACATAGACGTACTAAGGAAGGTGGGGGTTCGTAACCTTGGTGTACACCACACGTAGGATTTCCCTAAGTATTGTATACTTATAACAGAGGTTCTTACAACCTATAAGGGTCGTATATATATCTCAAAAGTGGTGCACATACAACTATACAACAGGGTGATGGAGAATCAGGACTGCTTCCAATACCAACAAGATGAAATCGAGCAAGCCAGCAAGATACACATGCAGAACATAGTTGGGGATCCGTAACCAAAAGCTTGTAATAAGTTGCAAGAATTAAACGAAGGACTAAATCTGGTTGTCTATACAATCAAAGATTTTATGTATAGAAACAAACTTCGGTACATTTTGCAATTTGAAAATCTCGACTGTTTCTAAGTATCCAATTATTGTCTAGAAAAGGGAGATAGAAGATTTGGACATCGATTTGAATTTTAAACTACCAATAAAGCTATATAAAATAGTTTTTCTCGTTTGGGCGACATACAGCAATTTATAAATTAATACACAAACTCTAGGCATTTATAATTAAACACGGATGCCAATAAGAAAACTATCTTTCCCTGGTGATTCTACGTAAGCAGAAAAGTTTTTTTGACATAATCGTAAACAGCAATCTAATAATTATCGAGTAAAGATCGGGATGTATACAAACAAGTAACTAGTACGAGTCGTTATGAAAACACGTCCTCATTTGTAGTAAGTATACTTATGCAATGCACTCAAAGCATTGCTAGATTTGGTGTTGTTTTTACAAAAATTTGCACTGTGTTGAATGGCGTTTTTGTAACAATAATGCTAACGAAATTATACGTTATATGTACATCATAATAATTTATATAAATTTTGTTTTTTTTTATTTAAAGATGTGTGTTATTAACTATTAATGACACATCCAAAAAGTTGTAATTGAAGAATAGTAACCATTTGCTGTAGAAAATCGCATTAATATGTGATTGTAATTTATCGTTGGTAAACACAGAATTTTTACATGAAACCTAATTAATTTAATAATTAGAATACCAGAACATTTCAAAATCATCAAGTATTTGCACCAGACGTTTGAATGTAGAAAAATGTTCCTGTACATTAATTTTCACAATGTATATTTTAACACTGTGTTACAAATTTAAAATTTGCAAAATAAAGAATATTATCGCATAGGTCGTTACTTTTACATATTACGAACAATAGCTCTAAAAATTCCTGATATCCAATTATGTGCAAATTTTTGGCAGTAGCTGGTTAAGCATGTAAAATATATTTCCACTAATCATCTCTTAGATGCGAATATTGTGCAACATCGCTTACTCTAGAATGATATGTTAAAGGAGCAAGTTAATAACAATACCCTTAGGGTAAACAAGCTAGCTTAATGTATGTCTATCTCTTACGCACTCACATACTTTGCAGACGATTGCATTAGTGGTAGAAGAATTATGCAAAAATTTGGCAAATCGGCGAAGAATTTGTACCTACTGATTCTCTTAATTATCCAATTAAATAGTGTGTAATATAGAAAAATGGTTTGCATGATTCCTAGATAATGTTATTAAGCGATTAATAAATATTAAACATAATAAAATTTGCAATAAAGCTAATTAAAAAATGTATGTGTTATCTCTCAAATAGATTATAAATGGACAAAAGATATTAGAGATCACATTGTGGTAATATTGCGTAACATTGCTTACTTTGGAATGGTGTGTTAAAAGAGCAAGTTAATAAAATGCCTTCAGACTTGTGAGACAGAGAAGCTGGTGTATTTGGGCTAATGTATGTCTATAATTAAGTTAGTCTATGTCTATCTTTCTTCCATACACTTGCAATCCATATAGGGAAAATTACATGTAAAGTCTCATAAGGGTCATGTTTTGTTTTACACATACATTTTGTCATAAGGGTTATTTTTGGAGTCGTATTGGTTGTTTTGTCCTACTGTTATAACTTAATAATCATTTGTACTTATAAATGTGTTATACATGTTTAGATATAGGAGTCACTTTCTTTAATGAATAGTCATAAGTGAAACTTTTCTAACATCATGTTAGTAGAATAAGGTTGTGTTATGAGTAAATAATTGCTATTACAACGAGATCGGATCCTATCACATAAAATGGCGACGAGATAAAAGCAAGAAGCAGGAAACTTGGCAATACAATATTTTTGTATTGTTAGATAGAAAATAATTTTATGTGAAAGTAGGGTAGTTTTCAAATATTCCAGATTAATCAAATACAATAATTATCAACAATGGAAACGGGCATTATAGGCGTATTGGAAGAATTCAGAGTTTGTGATGATTGGAATGTATATAGCAAATATTATGACCAATATTTTAAGGCGAACCGGGGAGCCAAAGATATGAAGGCATCAGTGTTAATCACATTAATAAGGCAAACGGCATAAGAAATTTTAAAGGAGGTGTGTGATTCACATTTACCCAGCACCAAAATCTATGAAGGTTTATTTGCTATTTTACTGCAACATTTCTCACCTACAATCTCGATGTTTCACAAGAGAGTTGAATTCTATGAATATCGACAAGAAACCCACGAAGATATAAACGATTGGTATGTAAAGATCAAGAGGACTGCAATGGATTGCAAATTTGGTGCCAATTGAAATTTAATTTTAACGAACAAGGTTTTATGTTGGATTACAAAATGATGCCAAATGTCCAATATGTTTAATATAATGCCCACAAAGGTGGTCTTTGTGAATAAATGGATAAAATGTGAATGGAGTTTTTATTGAAAGTTAATCAATTCTGTGTCCACAATTGTGTCACAGTAACCGAAAGGGTTAAGATACTGGATTCATTGAAGGTAGAATTATCAATTAATAATGTATTGATTGAAATGGAAATCGATACGGGTTCAGGTTTTTTGATCTTGCATCATAATTTATACAAAAAATATTTTTTAAATTGTAAACTAGTACCATGTACTATTATTTTGAAATGTTACGCGATAGGTTTTGGGCCTTCGGGAGCTTCTTTTTTAAAACATTTATTTCCCAAAAAACTCTTCTATCAATTTTATTCTCAATTGTACAAATACAAAAATGATTTCTTTCTTGTTCCAATCCACTTAAGCGTTTATATTCACTAAACTATTTGAAATTGACAAAATACTTGTAGTTAATAATCAAAAATTAATAATTAAAAATTATGGTGAGTAGCTTGAACAACCAACAATGTTAAAGTTATGAAATTCGAGACTGATTAGCCATCAGGGGCTCTTCAGGGTATTTATGTAATCTCTGCTCTCACATCATCTTGTGAGAAAGTGCAAATCTCACGTCTGCTATTTCTTTATAACATACAATGTCTGCTTCTATTGTAGTTCATTGTGTCATGCACCTGCAGTATCAGGTTGCGTCTGGAATACAAAGTAGTTGCTTCCGTTCTCATGTTTGATGAACTTTCATTAACCTTTTATATTATAACCTTCAATTATACAATGTAACATTCTATTTCTTATGACATAATAATTGCATTTAAATTTATATACATATTAATTGGGGGATATGTAACCTACGACGAAAGTAAAATTTTACCATTAGGCAAATTTCAGGTTCAAATTAAATTTAAAAGAGTAACACACTTATTGGGGTTATTAGTTGTAAAAGCTCAAGGACCCGTCATGGTAGGCAGAAAGTGGATTAATTCATTAGGTTTACTAAAGTATGTTAAACAAGAGACCACTTTAAATAAGTAGATGTGGTTTCAAGGGTTAGTACCGTAATAGACAAATACATTGAGCTTTTTAAAAATAAATTAGGTTGTTACAAATATGAGAAAATAAGTTTAGAAATTAAAGAAATTATAAAACCGATATTTTTAAAACCACGGAGTATTCCATTTGCTTTTAAAATTATAGTAGAACAGGAATTAGATAAATTGGAAAAGTGGATACAATTGTTGAAATCGGAGATAGTGAATGGAAAACTCCATTTTTACCCGTGTTAGAAAGAGACGGTACGATGCGTAATGTTCGGATTATAAGCATACCATTAGTCCCGTTTAAAAGGATGTAAATTACCAGCTACCTGGAGTCGAGGAACTTTTTGCAGCATTACAAGGGGGTGAACAAATTTCTAAATTGGATTTAAGTCAAGCGTACAATCCGTTATGTGTAACAAAGGAAACAGGAAAAATGTTAGCCTGGAATATCCATGAAGGAATATATGCAGTAAAACGTTTACCTTACGGTACTAAATCTGTCTCTGCTATTTTTCAGCACACTATAGAGAAAGTTTTATAAGATACGAAAGGCACCATCAATTTTTTTGATGACATTGTAGTCACTGGGAAAGAAGTGCAGGAGCTTTAAATAATTTCGAGAATGTATAATGAAGGCGGGACTAACTTTATAAAAGGTCAAATGTAGATTTTTTTAATTTTTTGGAAAGAATTTAAATATTTTGGTAATGTTGTAGATCAACGGAGGTTTAAAAAGGATTGCGAAAAAGTAGAAGCGATTGTAAAAACTACAAAATCCGATAATATCAAAGAAGTAAAGAGTCTGTAGACATAATAAATTGCTATGGGAAATTTATTAACAACTTAGCAAGAATATTAACCCCTCTATACATCCTATTAAAAAGAGAACAAAAGTTTGTGTGCACTTACGCTTGTGAAAGCACTTTCAACTAGGCAAAAGAAGCTATTGCATCAGAAAGCGTCTTGATTCATTTTAACCCAGATATACCGGTGCGATTAACACGTAATGCGTCACAGAAATGCATCGAGGGAGTATTGGTACATGTTTTGCCAAACGGTGAACGCCTCATAGGATTCGTTTTAAGGGTATTAAGCAATGCAGAAGAAAAGTATCCCATGGTAGACAAATAGGATCCGGCGATATATTATACTGTGAAGAAGTTTTCACAGTATTTATTAGGTAGGCACTTTAAATTGTTCACCGATCACAAACCGTTGTTGACGTTATTTGAAGATAGAAAAGGGTTTCACCTATAGTGGCGGCTAGATTGCAAAGATGGTCTTTGTATTTATAGTAATACAATTAAATTTATAAAGGGTAAGTAATGAAACCGCAGATATTTTGTCGAGATTTCCATTAAAATATGTTGAATCGGGTCCGGTCGAACAAAATCCGGATGAGACATAACTATTTTGTTGAAAATTCGTTTCCGATTAATGTAAGTAAAATTAGAATCAAATCCAGGAAAGACCCGGAGATCAGTTCGATTATAAGACTACTAAATAACGGTGCGGAGAATTACGTTCCCAAAGTTAAGCAAAAAGCCTTCTTTTTCAGTGACGAGATGAATTGACACTAGACCAAGATATTTAAATGTGGGGTGTCGGGTAGAAGTGTTTAATAAATTTAGAGGGCAGCTATTAAAAGAAATTACACAATACGCACGCGGGGATTGTTAGGATGAAAAGCAAAGCCAGAAATTATTTTTGGTGGCCGCCACTTGATTAAGATATGGAAAATATTGCTAGTAGTTGCACGGTTTGTTCAAAGAGGTTCAGGAGAATCCGTCAAGATGTGAGCTAACATCATGGGCATTTACAAATCACATATTCAAGGGAGTACATATTGATTATTTAGGGCCGTTTAAGGCCAGCTTGGTTTTTGTGTTAGTTGATACATTTAGTAAATGACCTGCAGTTATTCGAGTACAGTCACTTGATGCTAAAAATACAATAGAGACGTTGCGGGATTATTTAGTCGTTTTAGATTGGTAAAAAACGTCCAATGCATTTCAAAATTTTTGTAACATTAATAATATTAATTATATTTTGTAACCTCAGTACCACACATGTAGCAATGGTGCGGCTGAAAATTTAGCAAAATTATTTAAAATGGGACTTCAAAAAACTCTTTGACAGAAGTTACCGCATGATTTCTATGCAAGTAAATATTTATTTAACTATAGAACAACGGTTCATGCTTCAACAGGGGAATCACCAGCAAAGATTATGTTTAACAGAGAGTTAAACAGTCGGTTTGATTTATTAAAACCAAATATTAAGCAAGAAGCAGGACAAAGGCAAATTGAATATTTAAATGGAAAGAGAAAGGAAAGCTTTTGTGAAGGGGATTTAGTGCCAGTTAGAGGAGGAATACAAGCAAACCAAGCTGGATTCGAGGCCAGATTTTAGAAGTATTAGGTAATAATGTGTATAAATGTCTGATATTTGAGTTGGGAATAGTTTTGAAGAGACATCAAGAGCAGTTATTGCGCTTTACTGCGAATCAGATCCCGCTTATAAATAATGAAAATGTTTTAACTCCTAATACGGTAATAACCATAGCAGATTTCAAAACTTCTGTGGTCGATACTTAATCTGCGTCTAATAGTCCAACGGTGTTGGGTACTACGGAAAAAGAGACAACCAAAAACAAATTAGAAACTGTTAGTGAGGTACAAGGTCCAGTCGGTTATTCCATTGCTAAGGAGTAAACTAAACGAAATTGTAAACCTCCAGTACGTTTGAATTTGTAGTTCTTAAGCTAACTGGTGGGATGTTATATATGTTTAGATATAGAAGCCACTTTCGTCAATGAATAGTCTCAAGTGACACTTTTGTAACGTCATATAATTAGTTGTTCTGTTCTGAGTATATAATTTTTAGTCCAAAGAAAGCGGATCCCATCATGGCATAATACATTGCAAAATGTGTACGCTATTAATCGTGTTTCATATCTGTAGCGTGTTGCTTACATACTATTGAAGCTTTTACAGGTCAAAGTCTCTCCTGTGCGTATTTAATAAAGTGAGAACAAAGCAGAGAATGCAATTCTCCTATACCATTCCTACTATATACTTTATCCTCTTTATTTGTGTCCAGTCTACACCAGTCGTGATGTCGGCACAAATCTCTTAAACCTTATGGCTTTGAAAACCCAACCTGTTCTATTTAATATAAGGATCATAAAGCAATAATAAATTACCGATTTTTAAGAAATATGACATCTGATTGTGCAGGAGAATATACTTTAGACGAATGAACTCACGCATTTGGGTACTTTAAAGAATGGAAATAAATTTGCACGATCGTAAATCATTATTTAATGCGAAATTGATTAATAACAAGTTGAAAATGCAAGGCATTGTCGCAACGAACTTCCAAATGTAGACTTACTTTAAAACAATTTAAAGAAATTAAAATTATTATGTTGTAATAATTATAAGTATTCAGATAAAAATAAAATTTATTCCCCGGGGGGGTCGGGTATCCGTGGTCAGATTTTGTGGGGGGTACCATATTTCGACTCAGCTATGTTTGGGGAGTCCAAATATGTATCGCACATTAATTTTGGACCTATTTGAAATTTTAATTTTCCCGACGGAATATCGCGGGGCACGGCGTCCCCGTGGCCCGATTTCAACTGACATCAAAACTTAAGCTCAGGGCACCGAGCTGAATCGATTGATGTATCACATTGATGTCCGACCATTAGAAAAGCCTCGGACAGACAGACGGACGACAAATCGATTTCATAAACGAACGAAGTTCGTTGAAATTTTCTTTACTGTTTTCCATAATTCGATTTTAAAATGGTCCAAAGTTGCCTACCATCTAAAAATCCATTATTTGAAGAATTTAGGTGACTAAAGCTTGCACGTTGACATTGAAATTGATTAATAATGCATATTTTTAATAAATACAGATATTGCACAATCATGAAGACTAAAATAGCGAATAAAATTTTAAGTAATTTAGATTACTAAACTTATTAATATTCTATGTTAGCTTTATGGGTATACAAATAACAACTAATGAACATAATTATTCTTAACGGTTATTAGCTTTCTTCACGTATATTTGAATTTATTATTCTTATCTGCTGTAACTATTTAAGTCTCTAATTTTATTTCAGATATTTGGAAATTCAGGTGTACATACTATAGGCTTATTTTATTGAACCATTTAATTTGTTTATCTCGCTACCAACATTTTATATAATCAAGAAGTTTTGACCTATACTTTGGGTCCTTATCGACGGTATAGTTATTATTCCTACAAACATATTTTTAATTTATTGCGAACATTATGTAACTGCATATTTAACTTGAACGGAATATATAAAATTAAGATGGAAGCAGATGCCCGCTAATAAAGTGTGGTTTTAGGATTATCACGTTTTAGATATAATTTATTAAACAATATAAAAATCACATCAAATTATTATCTAATTAGGCAATTGCAGTTCTTTATGTTATTAATGGAATCATGCAGTTGATAATTAGTTCAAACATAATTTATTTATTAAAAGAGAGCCTCATATGTGCACTGTCTAAGACGCAGTTTAAATTCGCCATTGGTTTACGAAGGGTAGCTTATTGTGGATCATTCAGGTAAATCCACTAACAGTATTTCACTTTTTAAATCTTTTCATACTTCGACCCATTTGTTTTAATGTCTTTACTGTCAGATACTCAAATTATTGTTAACTCTATCACCACACGCAAAGCACTAAACAGACTGAGAATTTGCAATTGACTATATCAGAGTGCACGTGCTGGAAATAGAACAAACCAAAGAATCTCGAAAAATTCCAACTAAGTTTTTGCGCTACCCAAAAATCTATACTTACATTGGTTCACCTAAATTTGGAGATTCTTATACAAATTTAAAAATTGAAAACGCATTTCATTGTTTAAAGACATCATTAACGTTTTTCAACACAGGAAGAATAGGAACTAGAACTGTATAAATATAATTTCAAATTCTGCAGAAGACATTCGTAGTGCTCACCATGGTCTAGGAATCCTCTCCTTGCAGTGCTCCCCATAGCCTGCAAATAACCTTTCAAGCAGCACTCTCTATAGCCTGCTATAGTTCTAAACGCAGCGCTCATCATAGCCTGCAACGTTACGCTGTCCGCCACCGTACCTGAGGCCGTCATAATAGTTCATTGGTCCAATTCAACAAACTACGTATTGGTAGTAAGCCTCGTTCTGCACATCAAGCAACCAGAAAACAAGCGCAGAACGCCCTTCAACGTGCGATCCGTTCCATACGAGCACATCCGAGACTTCTGTCTCCGCTACCGTCGTCGCCGAAGGAATTCATTCGATCTACTACAAACACATCCCGAGAAGTAGATTACTGTAATGTCGCCGACTGCATCTACCAGGTCTACCTCCAGGACAACGCCCCCGTAGGGTTTGACGGAACCGTACTCTACTAGGCCTGGGGCACCACATCCACGACGTCTGCCGAAGTGTACCGAAGATTACCGGAGACGTCTGAACCTACCAAACCTGTAATTAATCGCTATTCACCACCGTTCAAGATATTATTGGACTTCACAATTCAATTCCGAAGGCTTCCGAGGGGTTCCGAAGACAATCGAACACTTCTAAACCCTCTATACTTGTAAATATTGTAAATTAGTAGTTTAGTTTCAAATATTTGCTATTCACGTTATTATTGAACTTCATTACTCAATTCCGAAGCCTTCCGAGGAGTTCCGAAGATAACCGAAGACTTCTGAACCCTCCATACTTGCAAATATTGTAAATTAGTAGTTTTAATTTCAATTCATAACTCTTGTGACTTAACATTGTGACAAAAGGAAGAAACGGAACAATCCCGAAGACCATTCAAGCCGTTTTCGCCGCCTTCAAACTATATAGACATTCATTTAATAAGTGTTTGAGTTTATTTTGGCGTTCACAAGCAAGCATCAAGCTTCCGAAGAGTTCTGAAGATAACCGAAGACTTCCGAACTATTTCAAGAATTAAAATCTGTCAATTTCACTTTAATTTTATGTATCTTTTGGAACTTATAATTATTTTTGCTTATGTTATTAAACAATTAATCAAGCCAAGCCTACTTGCTTTAAGACGTCTCCCACTCCAACGATAACACTATACGACTGCAAATCTGAAGCTTGTTCATTTAAGTGAAACGTTTACTGTGGGAATCCAGACGCTTAAGGAATTTCCGAATAATACATACTTTTGCAACGAAACTTTGAACAAATCGTTGAAATCAACTACCAGAGAAAAGAGATCTCTAAATATTTTAACAATTACCAGTTAATAGTAATTTTTGTAAGTTGTTTCTGTTATATTTTATAATATATCGCAAAAACTCTAGCAAATGATGCTAATCCTGTCAAATTTTTTCCTAAACATTATTCATGCGAATTATTCCTCTTCCGCAGTTATCCCATGTTTCTTTTGCAGAGTTGCTGAAGCAAAGACAAAACAAATCGTTATCTATGCCTTCGCAACGTAATTCTTTGCATTATTTTAGCTGAAATTAATGTAGGCTATGAAATATTACAATTCACGACCGAATAATATAATTACGTAGAATAAGCGTACTTCCAACGTAATTGTTCTATATAAGAATAAATTCCTTCATTAAAGCTAATAGAAATAAATACAAAAAGTCTCAATATTATACGTATTATTAAATGTACTTGGAGTAAATTCTTCGTCTATTTTAGTGAATGCCAGGTGTTGGAGCTCGCCAATATAATCAAGTCATTAAGCCCTTATATGTGATAAACTGAAGAGGGTTGCTTGCAGTTGCGAGAAACTATAACATCTCCTTTAATGCTTTAATTGTTTTCTTCGAAATAGTTTCCATTAACAAAGGCTGGTGCAAGAAAGAAGTTAACGATTATAATGAAAGTGCCTTCGTAGACGAGGTTTGAGATAAATACACACTGGGGTTTACGGATTTTGTGTATCAGTAGTGGTAATATAAATAATAATTAACATGATACAAAGATAAACATTATGTGCTATAGCATGGGATCACTAATACAATCTAATGAGCATATCTAGTTATTATACTACGGAAACTGGTAAGTGATGTTGGCATTCTGTTGTCTATTATTTGTGTATAGTAATTAATTATTCCGGACCATTCATTTGTCCTTGGTCCTTCGAACCGGGCTTTCTTTTATTGTTCATCGTTTCCTTATTTCGTTCTTAACTATCTTTAGCAAACTAATTAATTGTAGTTGTTTGTTTTTGCACGTAATCAGAAACGTTCTTCTTGCTTGTAAAAAATAACCCCACTTTACGAACATATAGCAATACTTAGGTTCGCATTTTGTAATTGTAGGTAGGTATTAATTGAACTTGCATTTTTGTTAACTGTGTTGTAAGAGAATGGCTACTTTTTACGTACTAAATGATGTTAAAGATTTAAAGTTCCTAAAACGCCATTCAGAAACAATAAAGGCTTCGCAATTCAAGTTTAAGGATCAAAAGTTATTCAATTTTAAAATATGCCAAAGCACATGTTACTCCAATTACACAGGCCCAGTATGATTGGATCACAAACATAAAAGTTAAGCTGTTCGTTACATGATAAAATTTAGCATCTGGACTACAAATAGAAAGTTTTTCATGTAAACTTTTATGAAAAATGAAGCCTTGTTCATTTTGTAAATATAAAATTCTGCTTAGAGCAGCTACAAAACCTCTAATTTTATAACCTATTTCACTTGACCGAACAAAATACAAGTTCACTCATAACAGGTAATAAACTTAAAACTTACATACAGGCCAGTCTATCCTTCCAACAAACATTTGAATATTAAAGCGGCAAACCAAGGCATAGAGTTCTTGATACTTCGTAAAACTAATAGCAACATGCCGTTAATTCTAAAACGACATTGAAAAATCTTGTACATCCGAGTTAAAGCATACGCTTGCAAAAGCAAGTTGTCTGCTAAGTGTCTGAAAAAGCCTATACATACCACAACGACAATACATTCTAATAAATGCACACACTGCTGTAGTGAACATCTGACATGTTGCTAATACGGTTGGATTTCCATTTTGGTAGATTAATGCATTTTTATGTAACAATGGAGTAGATCCACTAAAAATGTACCATAATAATAAGAATAGAGTCGCTTCTCCATTTAAGAGACTCGTTTTAAAAACCAATACATTAGTTCTGCACTCCCTTTTAATATAATTTTCACTCTGTGTACTACCGATGTTAATAAGCAAATTTATTATATCTTGAACCAATCCTTTCTTTTAAAGGAAAAGCTCCATTCTAGTACTTTAATTTGCACCACGCTAGTTTTTACGTTTATTTTCGGGATAAATTAATTACCTCTTTTTTCCTTTAATTTGTTTTTCAGTTAAATCAATTCCGTTGCTATTCTTAAATCCTTCATCAACATCCTGTACATTTTACCCGTTGATCATAAACCCGCTTTACAATAATTGTTTAACTCAAATCTATTTACTTGGAAACGACAAGTTTATGATAAAATGTAAATAAGTCATACCTTGTTTTAGGTATCCTTTAATTCGTTAATCATTCCGATAACGTATAATTGCTTTCTCTATGGTTTGAATCTAAAGACTCGTCGAACTAAGGTCGCGTACTATTTGATAAAAGCGTGTTTCCAAGTTTCCTAATCACGCTTTGATAACCACAATATGACTTGGAACTCTGGTTGTTTAATTAAACGAATTTATGTTCACTTTCTTTTCAAAATGTTAAAAGCACTCGTCGTAATTGATAGATTCTTCGTTCCGTTTTCTTTATGAAAATTTCGCACACGCCTTACAGCGTGTTTCCTGCGGGGACACGATAGTCCCTTGAATTGCCGCTCCTTGGGATATAGAAGGCTGCACCCGTTACGGGATCTCAGGTTCATCTGGCCCGCTCCGGTCCGAGAGGCGAACGACAGATCCAACACCGTAGAAACGTGGATGAGTTTTTCTTTTCTGCTTGTGTCGAGACCTGTCTACTTAGATTTTACTGTTTGGGGCTCATACAGGTCTCGAATTAATTGTATGTACGAAAATAATTTATGATACTGGGATCTATTGCCATGTGATTACTATATTATGCTTAACTTTAACTACTATGTATTAATGCCGGAATAGGATAAAAACTTGCTGGCACGTTGGAGGACGTTATTACTATTGTATTTGTAATTGTAGGTTATATGTTTGCATTATCAGAGACTACGTGAGGTATCATAATATTATTATTACTAGACGAAATTGTAAAATCTGGCATACCAATACACTAGCTAGCAAATACTAATATACACTGTGTCCGAGATAAGGAGGGCCACTACGGGGATCTTGAAAACGGTATGAGATACAGATTTGATTAAATGGGAGAAGAGTTGTGTAATCAAAGGCCTAAAAAAATGGCGTTTAGAAATCCGCAAAATAGTTTTTGGTTTTTGAGATATTTCGAAAAAATTGGATTTTCTTATTTTACATATCATTTTGTTCTGGCGTTAATATGGCACCTAGACCAAAACCGAAGGCACTTTTCCACAGCAACTTCTAATGTCCCTTAACGTGGCATTGTCAGTTTTTTCACTTGATGTTTCGTCTTTGCGGAACCATCTTCAACTTTTTTTTATATACCGTCCTGGTGATCATCGTTATCATACGTCTGTAGCACCACATTTCAAGGGTTTCTACTTTTTTCCTGCATATTTCTCCCACTGTCCATGTTTCACAGCACATATGTTTTAAGCAATCCTTTCCTTGTTTCTATGTTTGTTATCTTTGAACATAGTAGTGCTTTTTCTTGTTAAATGCTGCTCAGCTTTGTGATAATCGTTGTTCTATATCTTTTGCACTCTTCCCATCTTGTGTTATTTGACATCCTAGGTAGCAGAAATGTTCAACCTCTTGTAAGTTTTCGTTTCCAATTTGAATTCTGGTTTTTGACGTATTTTCCCCTCTACATACTAATATTTTAGTTTTATTTTTATTAATTTTCATACCGTATCCCTCTGTTAGTACTGTTTCCATTTCGATAAAAGTTGCTTCTAGCTCTTCCTTACTAGATGCTAATACCGCTATATTATCTGCAAATCTAAGCATATCAATCGTTTGTCCCTGCATAATAATTTTGAATGACTTTCTATATTTGACAGTATTTATTGCCTCTTTGATATACAAGCGGGGATAGAGCACGACCCTGTCTGACCCTTTTCCTAATATTTAATTCTCTACGTTCCTGCTGTAATTCTATTACAGCTGTTTGCTCTTTGTATAGGCTATATACTATTCGTCTATTCCTATAACTCATTCCAATTTTTTGAGTATTTCGAACATTTTCTCCCATTTTACATTATAGAATTCTTTTTCCAGATCTACAAACCCTATATACACTGTTTTTCATTTTTTATCGTCTTCTACATTATTACCTTCACTGGTAAAATAGCCTCCCGTGTTTCCCTATTTGGCCTAAAACCAAATTGATCGTCATCTAGCATTTCTTCAGTTCGTCTTTCCATCCGTCTCTGTACAATTCTAGTTAATATTTTGACACGCGTGCTGTCAAGTTTATTATTCGAAAGTTTCCACATCTGTTTGCACCTTTCTTTTTGGTATAGTGACTATGATGTTTGGGTATCGCGTCTATCTGATATGTATAACTTAGAAGTTGTAAGAGACGTTCTGTTGCTAGCGGCTTTTAAAGTTTTTCGTGTGCACCTTATTATTTTTTCGACTCTTTAAGACTACTTCGAACTCTTCGATCTCTAAGTATAAGGTTTCCCAAGTAATCGTCTTCAATGTCTGATTCCCGTTCTAGTGCTGTTAGTTCCTCTACTACATATAAATTCCCTATATATTCTTGCCATCTATTCATTTTCTCTACGTTTTCTATAATGATGTTTCCTACATCGCCTTTTATATTTTTAATACGCGGTTTTATATCCCTAAAATTCATTCTAATTAGTTTGTATGCTTCGTCTGCTTTTCCTATTTCCATCTTAGTTTTTACCTCTTTACACTTTTCATCAATCCATTATTCTTTAGCTTTCCTGCATTTCCAAATAATTTCCAATTTTATGGCTTTGTATCTCTGTTTTCCTGCTTCGACTGGTCTGTTTTTGTATTTTCGCCTTTTTTCTATTAATTCCAGAATATCAATTGTTACCCAAAGCATCTTATTTTCCATTCTGTTTCTACTTCCTTAGTTTCAGATATTTTCTGAAAGTCTTTCCTTAAATTGAAATTCCTATAGAAGCGATTATACCCTAATACTAAATTTTAACTTGATCATATTAGTAAAGTCACAATAAAATAAATAAAAAGATGATAAAACAGGTCCATTAAATTTACAATCAACTTATTGCACAGACGTTTAAGTGGTATTAGTTTTATTACCCGCATATTCTCTACGCTAGCTGCATGAGCAGATTTTCCGTACGGAAACATTTTTTTTTGCCACTATTTAATCTAAAATATATCCAGCATAAAGAAACCCAGTTGCAGAAAATAACAAGAATTTCATTAAGAAAACTGCGTAATCATTACTTCTGATGAGGAAATGTGCACTTGCTTAAATTAGGTCCGAAAAGTTTTTTACAAAGGAACAGATAGGTTGTACAGAAACTGGTATCTAGCTTTAGTGCTAACGTACCTTTGTGCAGAAGTTTGCTTCTGAATAATACTTTCATTATCTCTGTGAAGGATTTACTTTATACGTCTTCTAACTTTAAACAAGATTTGAAAGTCAAACTTAACTAAACTCTCTAAAAGATTACTCTTTAGGCTAACCGCACACTCTTGGTCTACGAAAATAATGGCTCAAATCCAACCGGACAAAACTCCTGCACAAGGGTTTCTAAATGGATATGAGCGAGTTGGTTTGCAGTAAGTGTTTATACCAATAGTAATACGAAAAGGAATATTTTGTTAGTTACTCGAGTAAATGGAAGGGTTCAAAATTTTTATACTAATCTTACCTCTATTCTAAATTTCAATCTAAATTTAGCATTTTCCTTACAGAACAGTTGTTAATTCGTACTAAACATTTGAATAATAAATTAGACATCGCTGAACTGTGATCAAATTTTTCTCGCATTCCCTTAATTTTTTTAGTAAAAATATGCAAAGCTCGTGGCATTTTATCGTTATAAAGGTTAAGAGAAAGTTTAAATTGAAATAATACTAAAATGTAAAAATAACTTTGTTAGTATAGATACCTTAAAACGAAAGAACATACTTAAAGTCCTAGCGCCAACGTCTAAAAACAAAATCAAGGCGAAAATAAAAATCAAATATAGTCAAAATTAATTAATCCAGACGGCCAAAAATTTAGACACCCTTGTTAATAGTTTTTTAAATTCATTATGCGTGACTTCAGAAAAATGTAAAAGGCAAGTATTTGATGGTGCAGCTAACGCGAGTGTAAGCATATGGTAGGTTAAAAAAATTTATTAAAAATAGCTAATCTTTGGCCAGCTACATCGATTGTATTGTTCATAATTTGAATCTTATTATGAATGATGCTGGTCTTAATAGTACAGTCATTGAAGCTGAAAATAATCGATAACCTCCGAATTCTTTGTAAAAGAACCGATTTGGATGAAAATTTGACACAAGATCTATCTTACCCTCAGTTTCAAAAGTGACATGAGCCTGACTGCTGCTTGTAGGTTTTTTAGGGGTAAAGACTACTCCTTAGCGAAAAAATTCCAAACTCGAGGTTTATGCGTTATATTGATAAAAATATACTTCAAACATGAGTATTTAATATCACTACATGGAAAATGGTATGTTATTTTTAAATTTTTCAACCCTCAAAATTATTTCAAATATATTTTTGATAAAATGATAAAAGTTGCTATTAATAGTTTGTAATACTTTAGTTATACAATCGATCAAACTAAAAATTCCTTATTATGTATTAAATAATTTTCACTATCTCAATTTTTCAACCCTTAAAACCACTCCTATACTAAAACTGATGACAAAAAATTATGGAATTATTTAAAAAAAATTTCTTGGCTGCATTTTATTTAAAATAAATTGTATTTAAATATTATTCCAAACGAATTTTTTATTTATTAAACATGAATTCTTTAACAACCATTTTCCACATCTGAGCCTTCTTCGTTTATTACCTCTTCTTCCATTAGTGGTGGGCAATTCTGACAGTTGTCTCCCCTGCATGTACCACAAGTTGAATTACAAAATAAACCAACTTTTCGGCAACCACAAGCAGCGCCGCATACTCTTTTGCAATTGCAAAAAATCATTTTTAATAGTTCTTAAGATGCAGATAAACATTCAGTTTTTACGGGGTTTAAACCATTTTCATTTTAGTCGACCCACAATCAGTCGGATAAATAATTTTGTTTCAAGCCACATCTGCGTTTGCAAGTAAACCCTTTTTATGTGTTCATTAAGGGCACCAATTGTTGGAACCAGAGATGCTAATTTTGCAGCACTATTTTTCGTCGTAGCCTTAATAAAACATTCATAGCGCATGTGCTCGAAATATGTTGATAAATTATCGATGGCATTCAATTTATTTATCTGTAGTTCATTGTTTGACCGTAAACAAATATAGTGCAATATCTACCAGCTTCTAAAATATTTTCCAAATCAGATGTACTGCTATCAAAAACTACTGCCGTATTTCTTAAATCTTGCCTTTTTTGTAAATGTTCCATAAATTTTTTCCCTTTATTGTAGAACCTTGATGTTGACTCGCAGCCAGTAAAAAAAATCAATTTCGAGCTGTTTGGATAATCCGTTTCGAGGCTTCTCGACGAATATACTACCGATTAAACATTTTGTTTACTTAACTTTAAGAAATAAATTTCGCCGTGATTCATAGCTCTTGCATTCAAAATTACTAAAATGTTGACGCCTTCTGCCACAATAATTTTTTTTTAATTCGGTGTTATCCTGAATAGCTGTCTCTACGATTAACTCGTCAGTTTCGCCATTTAATTGATTTTTCTTTTAGTTCTTTTATCAGATATGATATAAATTGATTTTTGTTTTTATAATTTGACAAAAATTTTTCCTGAGTAACAGTTACTGGCATATCTTTCGTACATTGATATTCCTTGGAACAGAGTTCTAATTTTTCAAATCAAGAAGTATTGACTTTTGAAAAATTTTATCCCTAACAACCACCCTAAAATTAGCCAATCTATCGATTTCTGCAGTTATTTTGAATAAAATATTTCCCACCCTCAAGAAGGTGGCATCCACCCCAGGGTGAAAGCGGCAATCGGCGCTATATCACTAATGTTACTTGACATATTCTCTAGCTTTTACCAAATTTCAAGTCAATCGCCTGTCTCATACATATAGCTTACAAGTTGGAAGAGACGTTCTGTTGCAGCTTTTCAGCGGCTTTTGAGTTTCTGCTTGCACCTTAGCTATACCCGGTGCCTTACCAGTTTTCAGACCCTTTAATGCCAATTTAAACTCATCTCTAGGAATATGATATTCCAAGCATCCTTTTCCATGTCTGATTTCTGTTCTAATGCTGTTAGTTCATCCCCTGCATATAAATTCTCTATATATATTCTTGTCATCTATTCACTTTGTCTACATTTTCTATAATGACGTTTCATTCCGCGTCACTTATATTTTATCTATACGGTTTTATATCCATAAAATACATTCTAATGGTATGCATCGTCTGTCTTTCCATCTTAGTTTGTACTTCTCTGCACTTTTTATCAATCCATTGTTCTATAGCTTTCCTGCATTTGCGAATAATTTCCTATTTTATGGTTTTGTAGCTCTGTTTTCCTGTATCATCTGATCTATTTTTGTATTTTCGTCTTTCTTCTAGTTGTTATCCCCAGATTATCTCTGGCCGCCATGTCTAAGCTGGACTTAATGTTATTCCTTTCTGTTTCTACTTCCTTAGTATTTTCCCAATATCTTTCAGCAATTCATTTGACTTTTTCAAATCTTTCGTCGATATCTTTATCTTTTAGTTTCTCAAAGTTGAAGTGCTTTTTTTCGTCCCTTTTTTTTCAAATCCTTAAATTTAAGAGAGGCCTTCATAATTACAGTGTTGTGGTCAGTGTCTATATTTGCTTCTGGATACCTTTTTCAGTCTTTTACTTGATTTCTAAACCGTTGTTTAACGAGAATGTAATCTATTTGATATCTTTCTATATCTCCTGGCATCTTCCACGTGTATTGTCTTCTAGCATGATGTTGAAGTAATGTGTTAGTGATGGTTAAATTGTTCTTGTCGCAAAATTCTACCAGCCTATTTCCCCTACCTACTACCTACTACCGCTCCTTCCTTACCCTCACCTACCATTGCATAAAAATCTCCCGTAATTATTAAATTTTCATGTCCTTTTACATATCTTAGTATGTGGATTAGTAGATAGCACAACCGTATTAAGTTAGATTGTGTAGACTATCTATTTATTGAGGCGGCAAAGTAACCGCGGTTGGTTCAGTAACCCAGATATAGGGCCAAATGGCTGCGGAGAAATTCCTTCGATTTAGTGAACTGCAAAATAATGAATTCAAACAAATACACGTCGATATACATAGTTAGTTTATTGCGATTGGTAGATTATTTACAGAATTCAACGCTTTAAGCGAAATTTAACATTTTATAGTTTACCGCTACATTTTGGTACGTACAAAGCATTTCAAACTCAATGACTGTTCTCGAGCTACTGACTCCGGGTTGCTTACGGATCAGAACGTAACAACCGCTACTTAGACCAGTCCATAATATAAGGGGTGGTGAGCATCAAGTCTGTATGTTAGTATTTGCACATAACTTAACAGTACAAATATTTTAAGGCTGTTAGGGATGACACAGTAACTATAACAGTATGTCTTCGATATCTTTGTAGATCGCCTCAACCTCTTCCTCACTGTAGCTACTTGTATTATTACTATATTTACCGCTTTAGATTCTAATCTAATTATGAGTACTCTTTCGTTCTTTTGCAAAGAGTCTCCGTTCCAAAACTCCCCCGCCTTTTGCCAGCAAACTTTGCTGATCCCCACTATGTCTAATACTAACCCATCCATTTCAATTTTCAAGTTGTCCAGTATACCTACTTGCTTCATACTTCTTACATTCCACGTTCCGACTCGCATAATGTTCCCGATTCTTTTTTTTATACTTTCCGATCACATCCGCCGAAGCAGTCACCTCCCGGAGATCCGAATGGGGGACTATTTTAACTCTGAAATTTTTGACCCTAGAGAATGCCATCATCTTTTACAACAATTTAAGTACGCTGTGTACTTGGGAGGTAATGTGGTGGTTTCCCGTTGCCTTCCACATCGCAGTAGTGTGTCTTAGAATGCCATACCGACCCCTATGGTCTCTATTACTCTAAGCAGCAAAAGAAATAAATAAATTTCTGAATCGTCAAACATCGCAAGAATCGTTAACCTTCTCTGGTGGCGCTTCATTTTTAACGTAAGTGGTGACGTCGGTCTCTGAGACCAACTGTTTAAAAATACGTGATTACAAAATTATTTGCTATAGAAAGAAAACCAATTTGTATGTTTATTGAAATATTTATTTATATAAAAAACTATATCACGAATAAAAATTAACACGAATTTTGTGTATGGGTGTTTCAAAAAGATCTTACATTTTTCTCAAAAGCATAATAATATTACATACTTTGAAAACTAAAAAAATTACTGTGTACAAAACAGTATATTTAGATAAATTAAGAACTATTTTACATATCACAAAGAAAAAACGTAAAAATTCGTAAAAGGCGATATACTAGAATTCCTTGCAATTTACAGTTACTTAGTGCTCGTAGCAATCTTCAAAAGTAACTGAGTTGTATTCTAAATATAGGAATTTGTTGCAGCTGTGTTTTGTTTCAAAATTTTTTTTGGAGTCACCAAGATAACAGGCGCTATGGGATACATTTTTCCCCAATGTCCCAAATTTCGTTTATTCTTGCTCGAAGTATTCGCGGGATGTACAAAAACGAAGCTCTCTCCCTCAATCAAACTAAATATTAATTCTTCTACAAATTCTTTTCATAGTATATTTTTGTCAGGGTTATTAGAATTAAAAACAATAAATGCATTGATTGCTGCTACGTTCATGAAGCTGTAGAAGATAACCATTGACTATCTCATTTGTAGCTCTCGCCCAGTTATAACTTCCACAAAGTTTATCAACTAAGTTCACGACACTTTTAGTTTTATTGTAGAATGAAATTATTTCAGGTTTCCCATTTACGGCATCAACAGCATCATCGAAGTGCATTGTGGAAATTAGGAGCACATTTTTTCCTTTTTTCGGGACATGAGATAGCAAGGTGCAATGTTTTTGGTAACGCAATATATTTGAGTTTCCATGACAAGTTTTCCTTCCACAGGTTCAGGAGGAAGCTATCTCTTATTTTTTAAAATCGTTCCCACTAATGTTAACCTATGCTTTTTTCGAAGTACTTCTGCTAACTCAATGGTAATAAACCAGATATCTGTGGTTGCATTCATGCCTGTCCTATAAATTGGCTCGCATAGACGTTGTCCGATTGAAGAATTGCTAAGGGCGTAAGGTCCATCGGGTTGTTTACCCACATATAATTCTAAACCTTTAGTATAGGACATTTTACTGTCAAGTAATGCAAACATATTTATAACATATTTATTAGGTTTATTAGGTTTATATTGCCTAAATCCGCATCTGCCACGTAATGCTTATGATTTTTCACAATGGAGGCATATGATGTTATTTACAATGTGAAACATAGATGTTAAACAATTCTCTAATTGGAGCAAGTTTATCAATTTTAAATCGATCTTATCGTCAAAACGAATGTGCTTTAGCAAAAACCTAAACCTGATTTGAGACATGGTCAATTTAAATATTTCAATAGAAGTTTGATTGGTTTTACAAAGATTTTGAGCATTCAGATGATTCTTTTTTCTTAAGCCCGACATGTATAATAAACATAAAAGCGCCTTGATTTCAAAAATATTAGTAGACCTTGCATTTCGAAATCTTTTATATTTGTCGGATACTTTATCAATAGATTTATAGGTGTTTGTTAAAATAATATTCAGCATTTGGTCATTAAAAAAGAGCTTCTGAGTAGATAATAGAAGTTAAACCTAATACGATACTCCGTACCCCTTGCAATCTCGTCGTCAAATTTACACTATATGTTCTGACAGTTTAAACAGAGTATGTTTTATCCACCTACTATTTTTATCTTGTAATAATTTGTTTGTTTGTAAAGAGGAAATTGCTAGTTGAAACAGCTTAGAAGTATAAAAGCAAGAGAGAAAGAAAAAAAATTGAAAAAATTTGCCAAGAATATTTGTTTACAAAATTGGGTAGATTCTCAATTTTTAATAAGTTCTTAGACCCATATGGAAAACAACCTAGTTATTATTTTCTAATTTAGTTCAGTTACAAGGCTAAGTTCAACATTTTTTACCCACAATCATGTACAAAAAATATTCAGCTGTTTTGAAAATTGGATCTGTAAAGTCATGAATAGCAGTTTAAATCTTCCAAAAGTCCCTGTAAAGACCTTATTGTTCACGAAATACCTCATGATTTCCAACTTGTTTCATACACATGGCGCGAGTTAGATTTTGGGTCTCATGAAGCGGCTTTTTAAAAAGGCTTCTCCCAAAAACTTTTCTAACAAATTTATTAAAATTGAAATTACAATGGAAATTAACAAATGATTGCGTTATATTCATTAATGTTTAACAATCAAAATTATTTTTTAATTACTTTCACTAATTAAATTAATTAAACTAAATTGAGTAGCTTGAACAACCAACAATGTTAAAGTTGTGAAGCTCGAGACTGACTGGCCATCTTGGGCTCCTGAGGGTATTTATGCTATTCCTGATCCTCACATTGCTTGTGGGAACTGCAGAGCTCGTGTCTGCTATTTTCCTTATACAATACAAAGTATTACTTCTTATAGTACGAACCACGAAAGAAGTCCTCTACGTCATAGGAATCTCACTTAATTCAAAACATACGTTTAAGATTATTTAAAAGCTTAACTAATGTATATGATAAAGATAGTAATACGATTTGTATGTGTTTTAAATAAAGACATACGTGAACACGTTCATCTGGGAAAACGACAGAGAAGAGTTCATGTCCGTATGTTTTGAACTTTATATACTTAACAGGTTAACCTTTGGTAAAATTATGCCTTTTCTTTAAAATAGGATATCTTTCGTAGTTTTTTGTAAATAGAATATACTTTTTAAAGTTTTAAAAAAATTAATGAAAATTAAGTGTTTGGTATGATGCTATATTGACTTAAAATTTTCAACTTAATTCGTACGAATACAAGTGATGACGCAGACGACTTCTTTCATGGTTTCGACTATAGTAATCTTAATTCTAACAATAAGTTCCTTACAATCTATTGTGATCTGTACCTGAAGTGTCATGTTATGTCTGGAATACAAAGTATTCGTATCCGTTCTCATGTTTGGTTTATGAAGTTAGATTAACCTTTTGCAATACGTCCTTCAATTATACATTGTTGCATCTAACTTAAGTTTTAATGATTCTATTTAATTATACATATGCATATTGAATTGGGGGATATGTAACTCGCGTGGGCTTTAAAAATTTGTTCTGATAAGACTTCCCCCGCTTGAACTGCTTTGCAAGTAATTTCCTAAATTCGTTCACTTTTACAACATCGCCGAGTCAAGCAGGTTGGATAGTCATGGTTAGATTTACGGTCAAAAATTTAAGAAACTACTTGCTAGTTCACTTGTACTTTCTAGCTGGCCAACCTTTCTGAGCATTCTCAAGCGTATCCATCATGTACTATGTGGAGTCATCGTCTTTTGTTACCTAACTAAAACCTGTGCCTAGCCAGCCTAAGAGTAGCCGCTAGTAATCAGTGGTTAAGGGTGAGTGATTTTTGCTAGATCCCAAAAGGATCTTGAACACTACCAATAAATAGACTCTATCTCATGAGGGGTCGGGTCGAAATGGTATTTAAAATCTAAACTACAATAAAAAGGCCTTGGGAACTTAACTAACTTTAATAAATGAATTTAATATTCTTTACACACAATGCAGCAGATACACTTCAGGAAACGTCCGGTAAATTATGACCAATGCTTTAATTAAACTTAGTTCTATACCAAATCCCTTTTATATAAAGTGAAAATACTAAAAGTAATTAAGATCCTTAAACATATTGTGTAAACAAAAAACAACGTTTTTCTAAAACTAATTTACGTGGATAACCTAAGTAATATTATCGACGACAGGTAACGTAACAGTTAAGTTCAATTATTTAAACGAACAAAAAAAAAGTTATTGCACGAATCCCTTCGACGGCGTTCATAAATCAGAATGCACGGTAAAACCAAACGTTTCTAACCTGGACAACGCACGACACCTACTATTTTGACTACGTAGTATAAAATGTATGGTATGATAATCACAGTGGATTTTATTGCACCCTTCACGATGATCAATCGTAATGATATTACGTTATAATAATTAATAATATGTTGAATGTTTGGATTAATCCTCAAACCAATAACATCAAGCTTGCAAGTACAATTATATTAGATTCTATCTTAAAACATCCATGTAGGGATAGACACTTAACAGTATTTTACATCGCGTCTAGCCTTCACATCACAGCAGCTTATCTATACGTCTTACTGCAACCAAACCCGAACTTTATCTCCCCAATTATTCTCCTCGCAACGTAAATAAATACTATCTTAAATTTTGTGTTACAAACCCTTATCTCTTAATGCCATAGGCGTAGATTATTATGAAATATAAAACAAATAAAGGAAATTGATTTAATTATTATTATATCTATAAGCACGGCCTGGTACCCCCTTTTCCACAACGGCTATGTCTCGAGCCGCCGTGTAATTGTTCTGTAAGACCTGGCACCCCACCGTCACAAAGGATATTTTAATGTTGACTATTTAATTTTTTTACTTAGAGTATACCTCTTCTTGAAAGTAATATTTGCTCTAAATCTAGAGTGTTTGAAATTTTCAATAATAACAATAGTAAAATAATTTTAATTACAGTTTTCCTTAAGTTTGTACTTGATTATCTGATCTGGTGCTCATATAAATTATAAGAAACAAAATGTTGTTTAACTAACAATTTATTGATATCACTAACACATTTCATTTATTTAATTTTTATTGTTGGATGAAAGTGGGGGGGGGGGGCTATCGTGAGGAATCAGATAAAGACAGATTCTCGAAAAAGGACAGATGCTCTTTCGGTACTTACAGTGGCAAAGGCCATAGGGGTCGGTATGGCATTCCAAGACACACAACTGCGATGTGGAGGGCAACGAAAAACCACCACATTATCATCCAAGTACACAGCGTAATAAAAATCTTTTTAGAAAGATGGCGTTCTCCGAGGGAAGGATTCCGGAGTTAAAATAGTCTGCCATTTGAATCTCCCCGAGGGGATTACTTTGAACGATGTGAACGCCAATTTTAAAAAAAATAACAGGGCACATTTTGGAAGTACTCTAGGTTAGATTAGAATTCAAAACAGTAAATATAGTAATAACGCAAGTATACATCGACCTCTAGCTACAGCGAAGAAGACGTAGAAGCGATCTACAAAGATATTGAAGATATACTGTGATTCGTAAAAGGACATGAAAGTTTACTAATTACGAGAGATTTTAATTCAGTGGTAGGTGAGAGTAGGGAAGAAGCGATAGTATGTTTATTGGTTTAAGCACGAGAAACAACAAGGAAAATAGGCTAATAGAGTTTTGCGACAAAAACAATTTAATCATCACAAACACATTATTTAAACATCACGCTAGAAGACAATACACCTGGAAATGCCAGGAGACAAAAGGAGATATCATATATATTACATTCTTGTTCAACAACAGTTGAGGAATCAAGTAAAAAAAAAAGATTAGAAGCTACCCAGAAGCAGATATGGACACTGACCACAACATAGTAAACATGAATATTGAATATTGAATTATTCGCAAATGTAGGAAAGCTACAGAACGAAGGATTGATAAATGGAATAACAAACTAAGATGGAAATAGAAAATACAGTCAAAGCATACAAACTAACTAAAATGAATTTTAGGGATATAAAACCGTATAGCAAAAATCTAAGGGGCGCGGAAGGAGACATCATTATAGAAAATATACAGAAAGTGGCTAGATGGCAAGACTATATTGGGAATTTATATGCCGTACAGGAACTAGAAGCACTAGAACAGTATTGGGATATTTTATTCTTAGAGATGAGTTTGAACTAACATTAAAGAATCTGAAAAATAATAAAGTACCGAGTATAGATAAGCTGCAATTAGAAACTCTAAAAGCTGCTGAACAAGCAGTAAGAGAATGTTTTTTCCAACTTGTAAGTTATGTGTATATGAGATAGGCGAGATACCCAAAGAATTCAAACGTAACACCATACTCGCTAAACCAAAAAGAGAAATACGGATAGATGTGAAAAATTTCAAACATTAGGCCTAGATTACGTACACTATCGTTGACTGTGTTATTTATATGTTGACTAAATTTAAATTTGGATTCAAAAGTTACGCCCAGGATTTTAATAAACGTTACCGCTTCAGGATTTGTCCTTATATAGAGTAATCAAACTTAATATTATTTGTTTCTCGGGAAAGCTTACTACAGAACATTTATTTCTATAAAGTGGTTACCAAATTACCTAGCTCCACGTGAAAATTTTGTTCAAGTCGTTTTGTAAAGATATGACGTCGTTGAAATTATTTATTTTCTTGTATACTTTGAAGCCGTCAGCGAATATGTCTCTTAGTTTCTGTAGTTTCTGGTAGATCTTTTCATCATCATCATCAGTTCTTCAGTCATGGAACTGTTTTGACTTGTACTAACATTGTTTCCTAGTCTGAACTAACCTACCCATTTCCCTGAATTTTTCACAGTCTGCATCTATCACTATTTGTGTGCGAAAGTCTGATCTCGGTGTACATCTACCTCTCTTTTCCTATATTTGTTTGTAATATATCCCGTACTTTTCCCCAAAAATGCCTTAGAACGTATCCTGATCTTCTATTTCCCTTTTTTTTTGTTTTCCGCAGATAACTTTATTCCTCTACTATTTCTATAACCTATTTGTTATTAACTTTGTTTGTCCATGCTATCATCCTTATACATCTAAAGCACAACATTCCAGAAGGCTTTTATCTCTTTGTGTCTGCTTTTTCTACTGCCCCTATTTCATAGACGTACTCTGCTGTGCTCCACACATATGCTTTGAAGAATTTTCTTCTTGTATCTATGTTTGTTGTCTTGGAACACAGTTGTTTCATATTTTTTGTACTTTTCCCATCTTGCGTTATTTGGGTTCCTAGGCAGCAGAAATCCTTAACCTCTTGTAAGCTCTCGTTACCTATTTGTATTCATGTTTTTGATTTAATTTCTCTTCCTTTGCTTACTAAAACTTTAGTTTCATTTTTTGTAAATTTTCATACCGCATCTCTCTGTTAGAACTGTTACCGTTTCATTAAGAGCAGCTTACAAGTCTTCTTTACTAGATGTTAATACCGCTATATCATCTGCAAATCTCAGCAATTTAATCTTTTGTTCCTCCAAATGTCTTCCTGCATTTGACAGTATTCATTGCCTCTTCAATATACAATTTAAAAATTTATGGGGATAAGGCACATCCTCATCTCATCCCTTTCCTAATGTTTACTTCTCTACGTTCCTGCTCTAATTCTATTACTGCTGTTTGCTCTTTGTATAAGCTATGTACTATCCGTCTATCCCTAAAACTCATTCCAATCTTTTTGAAATTTCGAACATTTTTTTCCTTTTACATTGTCGAATGCTTTTTCCTTATCTACAAACCCTATATACACGCTTTCTCCTTTTCTATTATTTTCTCCATTATCGCCCTCATGGCTAAAATAACCTCCCGCGTTTCCCTGTTTTGCCTAAATCCAAATTGATCTTTTTCTAGTATTTCTTCAGATTGTGTTTCCATTCGTTTTTGTACAATTCTTCTTAATATTTTTGACATGTGTGCTGTCAAACTTATTGTTCGAAACTTTCACATCCTTCCGCGCCTCTCATTTTTGGTATAGCTATTATGATGTTATGTTTGAAATCTTTGGGTATCTCGTCTGTCTCATACATATAGCTTACAAGTTGGAAGAGATATTCTGCTACTGCTTGTCCAACGGCTTTTAGAGTTTTACCTGCACCTTATCTGTATACGGCGTCTTACTATTTTTCAGACCCTTTAATGCTAATTCAAACTCATCTCGAAGTATAGGATATCCCAAGCCATCATTTTAATGTCTGATCCCTGTTCTAATGCTGTTAGTTCCTCTCCTGCATATAAATTCCCTATATTTTCTTACCATCTAACCACTTTCTTTACATTTTCTATTATGACACTTCCACCCGCGTCCCTTATATTTTTGCTATATGGTTTTATATCCCAAAACGTTACTTCGAATTAGTTTGTATGCTTAGTCTGTCTTTCCTATTTCCATCTTAGTTTGTACCTCTTTGCACTTTTCATCAATCCATTGTTCTTTAGCTTTCCTGCATTTGCGAATAATTTCCCATTTTCTTTGTGTATACCCCCAGAATATCTCTGGCCGCCATTCTAAGCTGGATTTAATGTTATTCCATTATGTTTATACTCTTCAGTATCAGAAATTATCCAGATATCTTTCAGCAATGCATTTGCCTTTTTTTTAAATCTTTCGTGGAAATCTTTATATTTTAGTTTCTCAATGTCAAAGTGCCCTTTTCGTTTCGTTTTGTCAAACTTTGAAATTTAAGAGCGGTCTTCATAATTACGATGTTGTGGTCAATGTCTATATTCGCTTCTGGGTAGCTTCTACAGTCTTTTACTTGATTCCTAACCGTTGTCTAATAATAATGTAATCTATTTGATATCTTCCTATATCTGCTGGCATCTTCCTCGTGTATCGTCTCCTAGCATGATGTTGAATTAATGTGTTTGCGATGGTTAAATTGTTCTTGTCGCAAAATTCTACCAGCTTATTTCCCTGTCGTTGCTCGTGCCTAAACCAGATAAACCTACTACCGCTCCTTCACTACCCTCACCTACCACTGAATTAAAATCCTTCGTAATTATTATATTTTCATGTCCTTCTAGTGTCTTCGATATCTTTGTAGATCGCATCTACCTCTTCGTCACTCTAGCTAGAGGTGGTCTCATGTATACTTGTAATATTATTGTATAGTAGATCTTTTATGAATAGTAAAAACAGCAGCAGCCCCAAATTACTCTTTTGAGGGACACCAGAGGGATGTTTAAAGAGTTCCGAAATTATTCCCCATATTTCACAATCTACTTCAAATATTTTAAATACGATCTAAACCACGCTATTAAATCAGGTCCAATTCCAAACAGTTGCAGGTCGACTTTACTGAAAACTTTATCAATATCCGTATATACCACATGCAATTGGAAGTTTTGAGATTGTTTCTGAAATTTTGTGTACAATTATTAATATATTTGATTCAGTAGATCGTTTGTTCATTAACCTATATTGACAGTTGGAAATCTTCCCCTCAACTTGGTTGCAAATTTTTTTATACAAAAATTGTTCAGCTATTTATTAATTGTGGTGGCTGTACTCAATTTTATTTTAGTGTAATGGCGCTAGCCAGTGCAATGCTTGTACGAAAGCATCTGATAATTTGTATTATGCCTTTACTATTTTACATACTCTTATACACTTACATGCTTTATTTAGATATTTATATTTACTTATGTTTGTATTTGTATATGTATATGTATTGGAGTCTTGTCATTTGATTATTTTGTTCAGTGTTTTGTATATTTAGGTTGTAGTATTTAATGGAAGACCTATTGCAATTTCTATAGTTCAGTTATGGAAGAATAGAGAATAATAGAAACGATGGGCTGAAGTTAGAATAAATTACGAACGATATTGTAAAATTCATCGAGTATGAACAAATATTTGAATTAGGTATTAATAAATTTGGCGTATGCTTAGAAATTTTAATCCATTATTAAATAAAAAGTGAAAAAGCCCTTACCACAAAAAATATTTAAAATACCAGATACGTATTTCGACCACTATGTGGTCATCATCAGTAGGAAATCTGTAATTAAATAATAATTAGCTGTTGTTCTGGAACACTTCAGAGGATATTCTCCTCACCACTTAGGCTGAAGTGAACTTTCCCAACAAACAATTTACTATATTGTTGCTTTAAACACTATCGAGGATATTCTCCTCACCCGCAGGCTGGTGTTCTCAACAACAAACAAGTGGTGTAACATTATAACAAATCTACTTAATTTATACTAATTCTAAATCTACTGAACCAATTTAATCTTGCTTTCTCATTGGTTGTTGACCAATAGGAAAGCAAAGCAGATAACTTTATTGGCCTTTATCGGTGTTTAAGAGGGTCCTTTATGTTTAACAATTTTAATTGATTCATAGGCATTTAAGGAGGAAAACGTTAGTACCGCTTTTAACAATTTAACATTTTCTAGTTTAAAGGGTGGCTGGTTTCAAATATATGTTTGGCGACCTGAGACCTTTCATATTTACCATATTTGAAGTGAGCAATGTGTTCTTTAAATCTTGTTGTTATATTCTCTTGGTCTGACCAAAATATTTTTGAAAACACCCTGGCCCTGCACAACTAATTTCATAAATCCCCGACTTTTGCAATTTTCCACCTTGTCTTTTGGATTACCTAGCAAATCTTTAATTTTATTAGTATTTGTGAAAGCAATTTTAAAATTACACTGTTTGAATATTTTATCAAGACCCTTTGTGGTTTTGTGAAACGGAAGTTTAACATATTTAACATTATCGTTAGAGGTGGTTGGTTGCAAAGTCGTTGATTTACGGATGTTGATCCTATTTTACACTTTCTAAAATATTATCTATAATATCAGAAGAGAAACCATTGTAATTCGCTATTTGTTTAATAAGAGCAAATTCCTTATTAATCTGTTTTTATTTAAAGGAAATTCAATAATCTATTAATTAAAAAGTTAAATGAAGCCAACTTATGTTGTATGCTATGATTAGAGGAAGACAAAATAAAGCGATTTACGTTGGTTTCTTTTCTATAAATGTCAAATTCTAATTTATTACCATTTCTAATTACTAATGTATCTAAAAAGGGTAATTGTCCATTATTCTCTAGTTCATACGTAAATTTTATGCTTTGAAATTTTGAATTCATTTCTTTAAGAAAATCATCAACATTTGATTTAGAAGTGTCAAAAACTGCAAAAATATCATCCACGTACCTTAACCATATTCTTGGGAAGTATTTGGAGTTTTCTTTTAACTCGGTTTCAAAACGAGACATAAATAAATTTGCTATGAAAGGTGATAAGCTATTTCCCATTGTTGTTCGTACAACTTGTTGTTGAATTGAAAACAGTTCTGGGACATGCAATGCGAAACAAGCTTGATATAGTCCTCAACTTTATCATCATCAATATCACTATCTATAAGAACATCCTTTAAATATGTTAAAGTACGTGGTATTGGAACACTAGGGAATAATAAACTGACATAAAATGAAATTAAGATTTCGTTCTCTTCTAATGTGATATTTTTTATTTTATTAATGAACTCTAAAGAGTTTTGTACAGACAAACTGTTAAACTTTAAATTCTTAAATTCATTTGACAGCCATCGTGATAAATAGTAAGTCGGTGAGTTGATACCTGAAACTATTGGTCTCATCGATTTATTATTTTTGTGAATTTTTGGTAAACAGTAAAGTTTTGGCATTTCAGGATTTGAAATTGTCAATTTTAATTTTAGTGTGGGCGAAATTAAGTTTGGACATTCTTTCAAAACTGACTCTGTTGATTTAATCATTTTATTTAAAGGAACCTCATTTTTACGTTTTTTTACTATTGGTCTGTAAGGACCCTCAGACAGCAAATTTTCTACTCTATCAACATAGTCTAGTTTATCCAGAATAACCAACCTATTTCCCTTGTCAGCCTTTAAATAATAACAATCCTTTTGTCGTAAATCTTTAATAATCAGATGATCTTTCCTTGTTTGTTCGGAGGCATTCCTTGCGCAAGTGCGTAAGTTGTCCGAAAGTTGAATTTTGCATGCGTTTCTAATAAAGTTTTTTGAATTGTTATCTAATTTTGAAATGGATTTTTCGATTCCAGCAATAATGTCTTCCAAAGGAGTTTTCAAATGATCTACTCCAAATTTTAGGCCTCGATCAAGGAAAGTCAACTCTTCATTATTAAAGATTTTCGACGATTCGTTAACAACTATTGACTCTAACGGAGGTGAAGTAATTTCCAGTTTTTTAGGGGGTACATTGACATGGTGTTTCTTTAAAAGAATCTTCAACTTAATGTTTTGATTATTAACGTAAAAATGAGGTTCCTTTAAATAAAATGATTAAATCAACAGAGTCAGTTTTGAAAGAATGTCCAAACTTAATTTCGCCCACACTAAAATTAAAATTGACAATTTCAAATCCTGAAATGCCAAAACTTTACTGTTTACCAAAAATTCACAAAAATAATAAATCGATGAGACCAATAGTTTCAGGTATCAACTCACCGACTTACTATTTATCACGATGGCTGTCAAATGAATTTAAGAATTTAAAGTTTAACAGTTTGTCTGTACAAAACTTTTTAGAGTTCATTAATAAAATAGAAAATATCACATTAGAAGAGAACGAAATCTTAATTTCATTTTATGTCAGTTTATTATTCCCTAGTGTTCCAATACCACGTACTTTAACATATTTAAAGGATGTTCTTATAGATAGTGATATTGATGATGATAAAGTTGAGGACTATATTAAGCTTGTTTCGCATTGCATGTTCCAGAACTGTTTACAATTCAACAACAAGTTGTACGAACAACATGAAGGCACAGCAATGGGAAATAGCCTATCACCTTTCATAGTAAATTTATTTATGTCTCGCTTTGAGACCGAGTTAAAAGAAAACTCCAAATACTTCCCAAGAATATGGTTAAGGTACGTGGATGGTATTTTTGCAGTTTTTGACACTTCTAAATCAAATGTTGATGATTTTCTTAAAAAAATGAATTCAAAATTTCAAAGCATAAAATTTACGTATGAACTAGAGAATAATGGACAATTACCCTTTTTAGATACATTAGTAATTAGAAATGGTAATAAATTAGAATTTGACATTTATAGAAAAGAAACCAATGTAAATCGCTTTATTTTGTCTTCCTCTAATCATAGCATACAACATAAGTTGGCTTTATTTAACTTTTAAATTAATAGATTATTGAATTTCCCTTTAAATAAAAACAGATTTAATAAGGAATTTGCTCTTATTAAACAAATAGCGAATTACAATGGTTTCTCTTCTGATATTATAGATAATATTTTTAGAAAGTGTAAAAATAGGATCAACGTCCGTAAATCAACGACTTTGCTATCAACCACCTCTAACAATAATGTTAAATATGTTAAACTTCCGTTTCACAAAACCACAAAGGATCTTGATAAAATATTCAAACAGTGTAATTTTAAAATTGCTTTCACAAATACTAATAAAATTAAAGATTTGCTAGGTAATCCAAAAGACAAGGTGAAAAAATTGCAAAAGTCTGGGATTTATGAAATTAGTTGTGCAGGGCCAGGGTGTTTTCAAAAATATATTGGTCAGACCAAGAGGAATATAACAACAAGATTTAAAGAACACATTGCTCACTTCAAATATGGTAAATATGAAAGGTCTCAGGTCGCCAAACATATATTTGAAACCAGCCACCCCTTTAAACTAGAAAATGTTAAATTGTTAAAAGCGGTACTAACGTGTTCCTCCTTAAATGCCTATGAATCAATTAAAATTGTTAAACATAAAGGACCCCTCTTAAACACCGATAAAGGGCCAATAGCGCCATCTGCTTTGCTTTCCCTATTGGTCAACAACCAATGAGAAAGTAAGATTAAATTGGTTCCGCTTCAGTAGATTTAGAATTAGTATAAATTAAGTAGATTTAAGTTATAATGTCACAATTCACTTGTTTGTTGTTGAGAACACCAGCCTGCGGGTGAGGAGAATATCCTCGATAGTGTTTAAAGCAACAATATAGTAAATTGTTTGTTGGGAAAGTTCACTTCAGCCTAAGTGGTGGGGAGAATATCCTCTGAAGTGTTCTAGAACAACAGCTAATTATTATTTAATTACAGATTTCCTACTGATGATGACCACATAGTGGTCGAAATACGTATCTGGTATTTTAAATATTTTTTGTGGTAAGGGTTTTTTCACTTTTTATTCAAATTGTGCCACAGTGTTCCTATAGATTATTGATTATTAAATACTAATTTAGTCAGATTTGGATAGTTCTAAGTCGACCTTTCAGATAAACAGAGCTGGCGGCTGCTATCCAATATTACGTATCCCTTTCCTTTTCTATTTTGCTAGTGTCTTGTTGATCAGACACACTCCAAAGTCAATGCTATGCGTAAAATTATTAAAACCCAACCTTAGTTTTTGTTTTCTAAATTTTATTTAACGTTTAATTAATTTTAAAGCCCAATTTATTTGAAGCACGCTATTTTTCGCGTTTGAACCCAATGTAGTACGTTACTGTAGATCATTCGAGACGTGGGCGAAAGTGCAACGGTACTTACATTATACTGTATTCGGCATTCTAATACAATTGAATATTATTAAACAGCATGTTTCAGAGATAATGACGTCTGTTTTATCCAAAGGGTTTACGCCCTTTTGAAATAGGTTTGTAGAAACTTTAGTCGTGTAAAAGAAATTACAGTTACAAAAGAATACTTAAATTTCTCCATGTTAAAACTGCTTTTGTTCGCGACAATTTAATTAAGAAGCAGTACGGAAAACAATACTAACATGTCTGCTTTTTCTTATAATTTTATAGTTTTCTAAACTTTCTGTATTCCTTGTGGCCTGCGAAAAATTTTCTTGGTACTTATCCTAGCTATATGCTTTAGCTACAATATCAAATTAAAAAATAAAATGTAAGCTTACTTTTAAAACAATCCCGATTCCTTTAATGATTATGACTTTAGTTGGCACTTACTTTTGCTACATATAAGATTATCCAGTTTCAACGAATTGGCAATATCCATAGGCTATTGAACACAAAGTTTGTCTCAGAAGTTTTAACTGTAGAGTTTTGTGATGTCCAGAAAGTTCACTGACTGCAATTCACCCACGGAAAGTTTACTGACAACAATTCAACTAGAAAGTTTCCCGTCTAGCAGTTTGTGAGAAGAATAATTCACCAATTTAACAATTGTGAATTATTTAATAAAAAGCACATAGTTTACTTCAATACTTACACACAAAGCATTAGTAATGCAAGAGAATATTTAATAATGTAGAAAATATGCAACACCACTTAAAGCTCTAAAATATTATTTCGGTCATAATTCACAACTAGCCGTCTTTGACACAATCAGTAGCCTCTTACGTTCAGGGATATCATGTTGGTTTCTCACATATTTGTTCTATCTGAAATATTCTGATGCTTTGTTGGCACTGATCGATTCATTAAACTTTCAGATTTTAGAATGTTCTTCAGATATTTGCATTTCGAATCCGTGCCATAATTCAATTAAATTATTTGTATTTGCAAAGCGGCCTTATTTTCCTTCAAAGTTACAGTGGGAAACTGAGATAATCGACGTGCCCTAGTCGTATATTGTGGACGCTCAATACAGTAGTACACGGTAATCAATCACGTTTTGTGCTTCAACAGGCACGTTTCACAATTGCTAAGAACCGATTTCTACCACACTTTTTGATGGAACGAAAGCTAAAGCGAATTATACTCAGATTTCTGTCGCAAGTTCAACGACTGATTCGTACCTGCTTTCAAAACCTTCCGTCTGAATCTTTCGGAATATACACTGCGAGAAATGGAAAAACATCGTTGATGTGTAACTCTCGAAATTTCTCAACAAATAGCACTGACCCTCGCGTTATCGAAATCGGTCATAAGCTGGGGAAGCATCAGCTTGATGATGTTCTACTTTTAGTAATAACCTAATGCGTTTGTGGCCTTTGTTTTATTTGAGATGAGACAAATAAACAGGGATTCCTATAGCAGTGGCGAATAGTAATATTCTCTCTGTAATTTACTTGAAGCACTTTTGAACGTTCAAATGACATTCTTTCTATTTGCATAAATTCTCAAAAGATTTTTAATGACCCTTACAAATACTTCGATATAAATAATAGCAAATGTTAAAAATTGAAATACAGTCTTGTGTTTATAAAGAATAATATATCTCGGACCTGCGTTTTTCCTGCTTGTTTCTTAGAACTGCCTCTGTATGTGAATTGTCAGCACCCCTAGATTGTTTCCAATTTGATTCTCTGATACGGCTTCTCGCTGTCAATTTGATTCTTAGCGTAGTTGCCTCAATTCATTGCCCAGAACGATTAATTAAATTTGCTTGACTTTTTCCCTTCGGATTTATCTTAGAGCTTATTCAGGTTTATTTTAATTATTATTACTTGTAGTTACTAGGAATGACTTGGAGTTACTTCAAGTTACTTAGAGTTACTTGGAGCCCTAAATCCTTAAATATTAGAATTAGATTTAATTAATAATTTACCTTACGTTTGTGAAAGTAAACGGTCACTTCTGTTGTATTTATTGGCACTTGAATTTTCACTTTTATATCGCTAACTTATTTATTTTTACTAAGTTCACTTTGCGTAATATTCTACTTTTAACTGACGTACATAGTACCTTGGTCAAAGAGATACTGGTTATTTACGAAGTCCGCGTTAATTATACAGACCTCTCTTATTTGTCCTATTGGTTTTCTTCGAGTGTTTGTTATTTGAGGCGTTACACTTTGCGCTATCATTGCAGGCCTTGGATTTTCTATAAATTTCCTGTCAAGACTCTTGTTAAATCGTTTCATTTCACTCGTAGGGATTTATTTTTTATAGCATATTCCTAAGAAAGTTCAAGTTTATATTACATTCTGTCACGTTCTCATATTTGTGTTTGCTGTTATTCAAACTTTTATCATGTTACCAAACGTCTGTTGTTTGTTATTTAAAAATCCAAATATGTGTGATTTTGTGTGGGTTTACAAAGTTGCAGATCACGTAGCCTCTTTTCCATTTATGACGTATTTGAATGCGTTTATGCATTAATATTTTAAATGAGATCATATTGTAGCTAGTATGTCAGGTTGTTTACCTTCACCGATTGCGTGTTTATTTTAATAAAATTCTTTGTGTTTAAAACGTTATTTTTGCGTATATTTACTTTGGAACGTATTATACGATGTACACGTTATTATTCTTGCTAAATAGGATCTGGTTATTCAAGAATGAGTTTCCTTTTATAAATTAAAATTAGTTATGATTTATATACAGTGTGCTCGCTATTGACTTTATGCAAAATAGTCGATTTACTCCCATTTAATGATGGAAGCGTTTGGTTTTTTTAAACGTTAATCATATTTACATGTATCTATGACTTAATATTCCCTTAAATTACCTTCTTATCATAGCAATATATATATATATATATATATATATATATATACATATATATATATATATACATATATATATATACATATAGGGTAGAAAATTAAATAATCACATAAAATAATTTTAATCGCCGTGTAGAAGCTTTGGGAAAAGGTACGCATTATTAAAACCGTGAAGCATAACATTTCATTCGTGTTATTAAAAAGAAGAGATTTAATTTATTTACAAGAGGCCTTCTATAAAAAGAAGCAGTAGTAAAATGCTCTACGTGTAATTTGATTATTCTGAGTAAAGAAACAAAGAGAAATTACGTGCAAAATTTATATTAATTAACTCTATTTTAAGTAACCGGTATTAAACAAAATGTACAGATAATAATTAATATTTGATTAGGAGTCACTAAAAAATTAAAGGGTATTATTTTAATTGGAGTTAATGGAACCATTATTAATAATATAATAAGCATAAAAGCTTGTGAAAACCCAATAATAGTCAAATCGTAGAAGGGTTATTTAAAATGTTACGTTTGAACACACCTGCGTATTTTTAAAAGGCAATTTCAGTTTAATTTGTTTAGATAAACATGTCGATTCTACGGATATTGGAAACGGTCGGATGCTTTAGCACGAAATACAAAACAGGGTTTATTTTTAAAAGACACGTTCTGCGTAAATTTGGCAGATAACAAATGGTTACAGAGAATGCTGGAGAAACCGTAGCTTAATAGTTACGGGAAATGCTAATAAGGTCGGTTATTTCACAGTCCACATGGACTGAAATAATCGATAATAAAGAATATCAATTTGTACCACTCAGAACAGGGTAGATAGAGACAGATAATATGCGCAAGACAGAGACATATATAGTAAAAGGCGTGAGTGGAGCAACGTCACTGGGTTGCGATTGGTTGAAAATGAAAGGCAAACTTGAGAAGGAAAAATAACATTTCTGTATAAAAATTAATTAGTTATTTCCAGACGTTGCGAGCCGTGTCGAAATTTCTGAGATTTAACTGGTGCGAGTGCAAAATTTAATAAGAACCGACGCACAGGCGGGCGAGATGGGAACATAGTACACGAAATTCTAGAAACTGGCCGTTTTGGGGACAAGACCGACAGACAGGCTAACCACTATTTAAACCCGTGTTGATAGGAGTGGGGCTCTCTTAGATTTTCGAATTGATTCAATGCGTTAAACAGTGCTTTTTAGTTTTCCGATTTTGATAGAATAATTTAAACAGTTTGCTCGTATATTTTGGTGATTTAAAACAGTTTGTTCTTTACGTGCTACAATAAATGTAATTTAGTGCACTTAGAAAAGAAGATACAAGGTAATAAAGTTTAGTATCACTGTACCAATTAGTCAAATCTGCAACGACAAATGAATACACAAAAGTAGGCAGTTTTGGCGTATATTTCTGAAAGAAGTATGAATTTCTTTGCTATTTTTCGGGGGTGTTAATAATTAAATGGTTCGTAAACGTGTCTGGATCCACAAAACAAGCTTCGGATATACACAGATGAGTTCCGGAAAAGCACTGAAACAACTTTAGATGAATGGTGGTGGAGAAAATTTTAAAAGCGTTGAGAATCAGAAGCCGTTAATATAACCCAGTTGGAATGGTGTGATTAACAAAGGGACGATGTACATTGAAGCTACGAGTGCAGTAACCTTCAGGTAAATTATACTATTTTGTTCGAACTTTGATGTTTTGGTGTGTGTTGAATAACTTTATAATTGATTTACTTAAAATGGACAGTAGTGAAATTGTACTAACAGCAAATTTTTAATTTTAAGGTGAAATTTTCTTGTTTAAGTAGAAAGGGTATTTAGTATTTATGTTCTGGATTATGATGAAAATTTGGGTATGTCTTTGAGCTCAATTAGACGAACCTGGTTAATTAACGTAAAGGGGTGGTAGATGCTCCCTTTGTACTCAGACTCAGGTCTACATATATTGTTATATTAATTAGTAGGCATCCTACAAGGACTTTAATTCTGGATGCACATTAAAATGATAACAAAATTTAATCTTGAAATTTTCTGATACTGAAATTTATGCTGAATTTTAATTTTGAAATTTTAATGTATTGTGAATATTGATGTAAATAGAGTTAACGTTGATGTTTGTGGTAGGAATGTGTTTGTTTTTTTATGAATGAGGATGAAGGTTTAACTAGGTGAGCAGCCGAGGCGGAAAAGAGTAAAGAGGCGATTAACAGAAGAAAGTCAACGGACCAGTTAAGTTAATAGCTTTTTTTTACGTTTCACAGCATTCTTGACGCACAATCTGTGGGGCTCGATTCGAAAACCGTAGTTCCCGGATTTTGGTGGATTCACAGCATTCTTGGCGCCCAATTCGTGAGGCTCGATTCTAATGCAGTGGATCACAGCAATATATATATATATATATATATATATATATATATATATATATAAATTATTATAGTTTTCGACTACTTTGATATTTAGGCTTAAACAAAAGGATAGAACTTCTTTCACATCGCACCCTAAAGAGCAAAAACTTTTTTATTTTAAAAAACCTTCTTCTTCAAAATTCTTACCCTAACTCATTAATAAATAAATTACTTTTCAATATTCCTAATATCAACCATAGTTTAACTACGACGATATCTAATAACCCAAAAATTTTATTCCTCTTCCTTATATAAATAAACTTACAAACAAATTGAAACACATTTTTAAAGACATTGAAGGAATACAACTGACAAGTAAACCCGTTTTAACTTTAAATAAAGTGCTTTTTAGTAAATTAAAAAATCGAACTCCTAAAGATCAACAATCTGGAGTCATATACCAAATACCATGTCAGAACTGTCATGGCAAATATGTTGGACACACATCTAGATGGCTCTCCGCCAGAATTACTTCTCACAAAAGTGATTGCAATCGAAAAATCATGACCTGTGCATTAGTGTCACACGCTATAGAAACCGGTCACACTTTTAATTACAACAACACTAAAATTATTTTCAAAGAAGATAATTACAAAAAACGTTTGTTTCTCGAAATGGTTGCTATTTCACTACAAGATCTTCCACTAAACAAAAGGACAGACACGCAAAATTTAAATAACATTTATTCATATTTACTATCAATAATAAAGAATACCAACACCCTACAATTGATTAATTTATTAAACAAATCTCCTTGCAGCTATTATCTTAGTTTATTACATGTTAACAATCATAATTTAATTCATATTACTTATTTTATTTTCATAACAACACCCCTTATATCCATCAATGTATTTTTAGATTTATTTATTAATGCAACCTTCATTGTAATGCAATAACTATTCCGTTTTAATTATTCATCAAGTATGTGTCAATAGTTTTAAATGTCAACCCTAAAATAGTCGTTTTAGTTAAAATAGTTTCATGCTTCTCACATTTAAGATTAGACTCTAGATCGTAAGTAAACTTTTTAATTACATCTTGTAATTATACATATTTGCAGTTTCCTGAAGAAGAAAATAAAATTTTCGAAAGCTCGAATCGATCAAAAAGGAGTTCTTAATTTGCCCTAATTGACTACAACCCCGAAACCAATTCCTAAAAAATATATATATATATATATATATATATATATCAAAAAATGAAATTTATTGGCAAGTGACTCAATATTAGCCTCAAGGGCATCCTGTCGACGCGTTTCGCCCTAATTGGGGCTCATCAGGACAGGAGTAGCAAAGATGTAATGTTTAACACGAACATATTATGGGAAGTACAGCATCACCTAGCTCACAATTTGTGCCTTCGTGTTGCTTCACCTGACTTTGCAAGTTTTATCAACAGTCGGCACGGAGGAGATCCGGTTCAACTGCCTTTTTCCATAGCCAAAGATTGTAATTATAAAAAACAAGTAAATCTAATGAGTCTTAAAATTATATCAAAAATGAAATTTATTGGCAAGTGACTCAATATTAGCCACAAGGGCATCCTGTCGACGCGCTTCGCCCTAATTGGGTCTCATCAGGACAGGAGTAGCAAAGATGTAATGTTTAACACGAACACATTATGGGAAGTATAGCATCACCTAGCCCACAATTTGTGCCTTCGTGTTGCCTCACCTGACTTTGCAGGTTTTATCAACAGTCGGCACGGAGGAGATCCGGTTCAACTGCCTTTTTCCATAGCCAAAGATTATAATTATAAAGAACAAGTAAATTTAATGAGTCTTAAAATAATATCAAAAAATGAAATTTGCCTTTTCTTCGTGTTAAAACTCTATTATCTACTTTTACTATTTTTGAATTTGAATAATTCGCGCCGCATTTTTGTTGGTTACATAAAACACGACATGTGGCGCTGTTGTACCAAGATGGCTTCAACCTAAAACTTGAAGTTTGTAATAATGTTATTTTTTCAACAAAATAAATGTTTTATTTGCTACAGTGTGTTTTTCATACAAAGTAAGAGTATGTTGTTATTTTACTGTTTATAATAACATGAACACTTCGTAATTAATAAGTCCATTTTTGTATGTAATTTGGATTTAAAAACATCACTTCAATGTTCATTGCAACCTCGCAACTATGTTTTACTGCATATTTCTATAACGCAACGGCTAGCGCTTTAAAACAACATTTCATGATCTACTTTAAGCATCGACTGCATCGGATCAAATTTAATGAATGAATTCTCTTCGAAACGATAAGTGCTCCTTTATATACAAATTGGCTATTTTCTAGAATTTTACCAGATAATATCGAACATTATGATGTAAGTCAGAATACTCAATTAGCGTATAAAATTTCGACATTTTATTACCTTCTTATCTGTTCTAGGTATCCGTGACGCGTTTTTTGTTCTCGCTTCTCGTATACTGTTATTGCGACGTCGCATACTAATGCAAAAGATAATCGATTATTCCAGAGATTTTGCTTGTTTTTTCATGTTTAAGCTGTTTCTTGGAATAAAAATGTTTATTTAATGAGGTAATGCGTAGTTTTAAATACCGATGACTCATATTCTAAAAAGTTCTTTATTTAGAATCAATTACTACAATCCACGGGTTAATTAATTTAAACTTTGATTGCTTTTTAATGCAAAAGGGTTTGCATTTTATGGTAAATGGTACATGCTATTACAAATATAATGGCCCCAACAACACTTCAGTATTACTGAGTAAAATTACTTAATTGCTCTACAATATGTAGATTCTTAAAACTAAATTGTATAGATTGTCGGAAATCTAATACCTGTATGTAATAAGCTTCGGTCTTGGCATTTAGTTATCACCAGTGAATAGGTTTTTAACAAATTTTAAGAACATAATTATTTCCATACTATCAATGCTCTAAATCTATTGTATCGCATAATTTCTTAAAGTAAAATGGTTTTTGAAGGTGTCATTAATAAAAACGTTTCTTTTTACAGATGTCCTTACCATGTATGGTTTAATCCTGGAAAACCTATCAGAGTATATCAAACACAGTTATGGAGAAGATAAGTGGGAGGAAATTAGAAAAGCAGCAGCAGTTGACCAACCTAGCTTTAGTACTCACCAAGTTTATCAAGAAAATTTAGTGCCTAGACTAGCTAAAAAGGCTATCGAGGTAATTTAGTTCAATTTCATTTTATTTCTTAAATTAATTGTTGGTTATAAAATTTTGGTGTATCTTTATCTTACACTACATTGAAATTAAATGAAACGTTGCAAAAACCTATTTTGCAACTACTTACAAAATTCACCAATATAATTATTTACGGTAAATTATGACTAAGACTCGCAATTTATTTTGTGAAAATGTTTTAAAAAAACATTTCGAAAATTGAAATGATTATTCTTTTGTGGTCAGTTCTAATAAAAATAAAACAAGTCTAAAATACATATATTTGTCCAACGAACAAACTGTTAATAAAACATTGTCTCTACATTTCAGTTTAAACTAGCAGAACCCATAAATACTGCCTTCTCAAAAATTTGACAACTGCTGTTATTTGGTACATTTTATCAAATTTATTGAGAAGCTTTTGAACTGAATGGAAAAATTTTGTGGGTGCTTTCAGCTAATTTAGAAATCTTATACATTGTCTTTTCCTGCAATAACTATCCCATTTTAACTAACAATCTAACAAAGAAGAGGCGGAAAGAGCTTATATTGAAAGTTTTTTTTATTTCTTTGTATAACTTTTCAACAAATTTTCAATAAATACAGCAGTATCTTTTTTGAGTTCAAGTCGTTGTTACACGTAAGATGAGCGGACCAGGAAGAAAAAACTAAGTCACTAACGGAATGCTCGACCGAATTAGGGTAATAGATACGAAATAGAAAGAATATTAATGTAACGTTAACACGGTCGGAGATAAGGGAGCTTCAGAACAAAGAAAAAAGGGCACACCACTCAATTCGCCCTGCAAAAAAGATGATTAGTACATACACCACATACAGATGCGAGCAAAGCACTACTCTGTCCAATATAATAATATACAACACTCAATTAATAACACTACAGCATTTTTACCATATTTTATACCGAAATACATCTTCATCATCATCATTAAGTCTTCAGTCTTGGAACTGGTTAGACGTGCACCTCCATTGTTTCTTATTCTGAGCTAAGCTACACATATCCCTGAAATTTTCACAGTCTGCATCTTTCACAAGCTGCGTGCAATAGTCCGATCTCTTTTTTCCTGTATCTGCTTGTAATATAGCCCGCACTGTTCCCCAAAAATACCTCAAAACGTATCTCGCCCTACTATTTCTCCTATTTTTTTAGTTTTCCACAAATATCTTTATACATCAGGTTTAAGTAAAATTATTTTTTCGCCATTAATTTTTCCGTATTGGAACTAGTTGGACGCGTACCTCCACTAATTTCTATTTGGAGTTAACCTACACAGTTCTCTAACATTAATGCAGTCTAGACACGGGTCGGTTCTCCTATTGTTTACTAAATATATGCCCTATTTCACCGGTACTCAGTGATATGTGAAGGAGGTTAACCAACCTGTGGCTACTAAGATCCACCAACACAGATATTTGCCAAATTAATAGTTTTCCAGTAAATCCTTTCACATAATTAAGATAAGTTGAAAGTATTGCAAAACCAAAACTTGTAGTTGCTTATAATAATCATCAGGCTTAAGTACAATTACTTTTTTGGTCATAAGGTTTTCCGTCTTGGAACTGGTTGGACGCGTACTTCCATTGATTTCTATTCTGAGCTAGCCTACACATTTCTCTTAAATTCCCACAGCCAACATCTTTAACTATCTGTGTGCAATAGTCTAATCTATGTCTGCATCTACCTATCTTCTTTCCTATCTCTGCTTCTAATATATTCCGCACTATTCCCTCGAGCCTAATATGTGACCTATCATCATCTCTCATATTTTTACTGTCTCCATATATTTCTTTCTTCCTCTATAATTTCTAGAATCTCTTTGTTTTTGACTTTGTCTGTCCGTCATATCTTCATCATACGTCTGTAGCACCACATTTCAAAGGCTTGTCCGCTTCTTCTACTGTCCAAGTTTCACAACCGCACAGGCTATGCTCCACACATATGCTTTCAGCAATCTTTCCCTTATATTTGTTTGTTATCTTGGAACACAGTAACTGCTTTTTCTTGTTAAATGTAGAACGACCTTGTGCTAATTTTTGTTTTATATCTTTTGCGCTTTTTCCATCTTGCGATATGTGGCTTCCTAGGTAGCAGTAATCATTAACCTCTTGTAACTTCTCGTTTTCTATTTGTTTTCTAGTTTTCGATTTATTTTTCCCTCCTTTAATACTACTACTTTAGTTTTATCTTTGTTAATTTTTATACCGTATCTCTCTGTTAGAACTGTTTCCATTTCATTAAAAGCTGCTTTTAACTTTTCTTTGCTAGATGCTAATACTGCTATAACATCTGCAAAGCTAAGCATATCAATCTTTTGTCCCTGCATAATAATCTCAAATGTCTTCGTGCATTTGATAGTATTAATTGCCTCTTCGATGTACAAGTTAAAAATTAACGGGAAGAGGTCACATATCTGTCTCGCCCCTTTCCTAATATTTACTTCTCTGCGTTCCTGCTCTAATTTTATTACATCTGTTTGCTCTTTGTATAAGCTATGTACCATCCGTCTACCGCTAATCTTTATTAGTATTTCGAACATTTTTTTCCATTTTATATTGTCGAATACTTTTTCCAGATCTACAAACCCTATGTACACGCTTTCTCCTTTTTCTATTGTCTTCTCCATTATCACCCTCAGAGCTAAAATAGCCTTCCGTGTTGTCCTGTTTCGCCTAAACTCAAATTAATCTTCTCCTAGCACTTTTCCAGCCAGTTTTTCCATCCATCTTTGCACAATTCTAGTTAATATTTTTAACACGTGTGCTGTCAAACTTATTGTTCGAAAATTTTCACATTTATCCACAGCCCTCTTTTTCAGTATAAAAACTATGATGTTACGTTTGAAATCTTTGGGTTTCTCGCCTTTCTCATACATATAGCTTACAAGTTGGAAGAGATACTCTGATACTGCTTGTTACGTCGTCATCGAACAATTCGGTATTTTGTGACAATAAATACTTTGTGCGTGCATCCTACAGTTTGAGTGAAACATTTTATATACCGGCAATAACAGTGCATAAAGTGACAGTCGTACTCGAGCCTTTAGAGAAGCAAGTCGCCTTCGAACCCTTGAAAGGGACGGTCGTATTAGAGCTTTCAAAGCGAGACCGACACCCGGTCGAGCGTGTTACTGGTTCTCCGTAAAAGCTTTTGTGCGTGAAAGTGTCTATTGCCCCAGCGGCGCAGGACAAAGCTTTGTGCGTGAAAGTGTCTATTGCCCCCAGCGGCGCAAGACTTAAGGTATTTATACCCTTCCTTAATTAGTTGGTAGTTGTCTTTTTGTTATTACATAACCGCTCCACCATTATCGTTATTGCTATAAAAGCAATTGGTCCTTCATTATAATTTGCATATTTTTATCACACATTTATATCAACCTCCTTAACCCCAATCAATCATTGGCCCTATAAGTCGATCCGGATTCATTAGTCCTGTGGTATACACATGTCCTAAATTAAATATTATTGTGCATTTCAGCGAGCTTTTAATTAAGTAAATATTTTAGCTTTTAAAGTTTGTGTTCAAACTCCATATTTAGCGGGTTAAAATGTGTAAACATTATTTATACTGTCTTTAGATTAAATTAAGCGATTTCGCCGTAATTGAAACCAGCAAGCGTTTTAATTACAAAGAAATTCATAATATAAAATTTGTCAGTTTTCAGTTTTAAATTCATTTTAGCGGCATAAAACAGAAAGCAACCTGAAAACTATAAATCGCTTTATACTTCTTAAACAAGAAAGGTAAAGGATTTGCTTTGTATTTAAAAGCTATTGCACGTTTTGTATTACAATATTGAAAATATCTGCAGAGGAATAAGGTTGTAAAGTTGCATCTTTCGGCAAATATGTTAAGCCACATGTTTTAAACGTTTCTGTGAGCTTTTGATGGTAAGCCGCTCGGGTTGTTAAGCGGTACATCTTATATTCACGCTTTTGTTTGACGAACCGTTAGTCATAAAACGTGATTTATTGGTTATACCCTATTTTACATTTTTCGTGCTTTGAACAACTCATAATATTTTAATATTTCTCAGTGCACATTTAGCTTTACCGTTTTACAACAGTTTATTGTAGTCCTTTCAGAATCTTTGAGAATGGCTCCAAAGAAAGCACATGTGGTAGAACTCCAATTACTGAAAACACGGATTTTAGAAATATTTGAGCTTTGTAATTCTATACAAAGTGACCCAAGTTTAAAGGCATTGTTCCTTATTCAAACAAGGGAATACATGACCTTTATGCAAATTTCAATACAATTTTAGTCGCTGTCTTGGCCTCATGTGACGAGGTAGACTCATTAACTTACAACGCTGTACGGAAGGAAGTAGATTCCGCTTATTTTTCATACTGCTGCATCTCGATACGATGCAAGAAATGAAAGCACCACAAATCATCGAAAATGCTCCAAGCAGCACGGTATCAAAATTGTTACCGTTAAAGCTCCAAATTTTAATAATGAGGTAACTGAATTTTCATCTTTCATCGATTTATTTGACAGCCTGGTCTATAATAACGCGTCGCTGTCCAATATCGAAAATTAAATTATCTTATCAGTTGTTGTACCGGGGAGTCTTTAAGAATCGTTAAATCTGTACCCATTTCGGGGATAATTTTATTATTTCCTATAACGCCTTGCGTGAGAGATTTAGCAATCCGCGTTTATTGGCAACTTTGCATTGGAAAGCAATGAAAGACTTTCTACCTTTAAAATCAGAAGACCCTAAGAAACTTAGGGCACTTATTGATTGTTTTCGGAGAACCTTGCTGTTCTAACTAACTTAAAGTTTCCCACTGAACATTGGAACTTTATTCTGGTCGATTTGCTTTTAGAAAAACTTGATCCGTTCACTAGAAAACGCTTCGAACTCCAATCGGATCCGAAGCAAATACCTAATTTCGAGGATTTGAGATATTTTTTAACCCAACAATGTGCAGCGTTGGAAACCTTTTCTTCAACCGCACCTGTTTCTTATTCGACGACTGTCCATACATCGCACACATCGGTGCCTAAGAAATCCTCAGCGTTTCAATTTAAACCAAAGGTTTCTTCTAACGTAGTTTCACTGGACACACCAAGTAGCTCCAGTGACTCAAATAATTCATTTTCGCACCATTGTCCTTCCTGCAAGGGCAATCACTTAATTTACAGATGTCAATCGTTTCTAAAGAAAACTCCGACAGAACGTTTCGACATTGTCAAACGCTTACGCCTTTGTTTAAATTGCTTACGAACAGACCATGCGTCCATGCAATGCAAATCTTATAATTCCTGTCGAACTTGCGCCAAGCCGCATCATACCTTGCTACATTTTGAATCGCAACCTGCTTCTAGCCGTTCAGCTGAACCGACCGCTACACACATGCATAAAAATGCCAATAGGACGCAGTCAGCCTCTCCTATTCCGGCAAATGTTTTGTCTTCACAGACGAATTCAAATCTTGGGGTTACTGTCTTACTCTCCACTGCTGTTGTGGAAGTTCAAGATCGTTCTGGTAGATACAAACCGATCAGGGTACTCTTAGATCCTGGTTCCCAAGCTAGCTTTATTCGAGACGATTGCGTGAGCAAACTTTGGTTTCCACGCATACGTTCTCAAGTTCCGATTTATGGACTTGGGCAGACAACTTCAGCAGTCAATAGAGGTGCCGTCAGCTGCACCATTCGCTCTATGTTAGACTCTGAAAAATCTCTAGAAGTCACAACTTTTGTGCTTTCGTCAATATCTGGCAAATTACCTAGCGTTGAAGTTCCTAATAATTGGGAACACTTATGCGGCCTGCACTTTGCAGACCCGACCTGGAACTCCCCAGGAACCATTGACATGCTCCTCGGAGCAGATGTTTATCCGTTCATCATCAATGGCGGTGTTATACATGGCAAATTTCTTCAGCCTGCCGCCATAAATACAATTTTTGGTTGGACTATTATTGGTCCCACAAAAAGCTTGCAGTCTGACACTGTCCAAGCATTTTTACTTCTGTAGAAGATCCTATCGACCAGACCCTAAGGCGGTTTTGGGAGATAGAAGAAGTTGCCATCCAAGCCTTATACTTCTCCAGAAGAAGAAAAGGCAGATTTGATTTTTGAAAACACGTTTTCTCGTGACCCTAGCGGTCGTTTTATTGTTGCGTTACCGTTCAACGATACTTTGCCCGTTTTTGATAATTGCTTTGAGATGGCTAAAAAAAGACTATTTTCGTTGGAGCGCAAATTGCATGCTCAACCGGAGCTACGCGCCCAATACAACAATTTCATGCAGGACTATCTTGATGCGGGTCATATGGCATTACTCGATTCTCCGCCCGTTGGGAACGATAATTATTTTTTACCCCATCACCCTGTGTTTAAAGAGGAAGGTCATACTTCTAAAATTCGTGTGGTTTTGACGCCTCTGCAAAGGCTAAAAACAACGTGTCACTTAATGACACTCAATTGGCTGGACCTAGTCTCCAAAACGACATTTCGTCAATCTTACTGAAATTTCGTACTCATCGTTTCGTTTTACTTGTGATGTTCGCCAAATGTATCGACAAATTTTGGTTACCGAAGAACATCGAAAGTTTCAATTAATTGTTTGGCGGTTCTCCGCAGAAGAACCCATCCAGACATATCAGCTTAATACAGTGACCTACGGTATTAAGTCATCGCCTTATCTAGCATTAAAACTCTTCAGCAATTAGCCATTGACGAAGGCAAAGGTTTCCGTTAGCCGCTGACGCTATACGGTCAAATCTATATATTGATGATTTCGTCGCCGGTGGAGATTCTATACAATCGGCCCGCGAAATTAAAGATCAACTTATTCGACTTTTACATTTGGCTGGTTTTGAACTTCGAAAATGGAGTTCTAATTCAGTTTCTATTTTGGAAGGCATTCCGTCAGATTTTTGCCAATATACTTCTCTCGATTTCGATTCTGACGAATCAATAAAAATATTAGGTCTTCAATGGTCACCTACAGAAGATATTTTCTCGTTTCGGGTTAAACCATTAAACCAAATATGTACAAAGCGCAACATACTTTCACAAGTTGCCAGAATATATGATCCATTAGGATTTTAGCCCCACTAACACTTTTTGCAAAACGCCTAATCCAGCATCTGTGGATGTTAGGTTTGAATTGGGATGACATCCCACCAGCAGACATTTCGTCTCAATGGCAGCAGTATCAAGAAGAGTTGCCGTTATTATCGTCATTAAAGTTACCACGTTGTTTACCCCTTCGGATCCTTTTACTTGTCATTTGCATGGGTTTTGCGATGCTAGCGAGGTAGGGTATGCAGCGGTAGTGTATTTCAGTTCATAAATCAAACTACTGGAGAAATAACTGTACAATTTGTAACCGCTAAAACAAAAGTAGCTCCAATTAAGCGCATTTCAATTCCACGTTTGGAATTATGTGCCGCCGTTTTATTAACCGATTTACTTTCTTTTACCATTCGTTCTTATCAAGGCTTGATTGACATTTCCGATGTTTCAGCGTGGAGTGATTCTACGGTCGCTCTCACTTGGATACGTTCTCCACCTTTTCGTTGGAAAACTTTTGTGGCAAACCGTGTTAGCCACATTCAAGAAATCATTGCACCTAGCCGATGGTTTTATATTAAATCTTCGCATAATCCGGCTGATCCTGCATCTCGGGATTAATGCCAAGCGCGGTTATTTCATGTTCGCTATGGTGGGCGGGGCCTGATTGGCTTCACTACCCTAGTGACTCGTGGCCGCCTCAACCAACATTGTCAACCTCAATTGCTGAGGTAACTACGGAAAAGGACACTATTGTCCTCATCAAGGACGACCAGCTTTCTCCACTTCAATGGAAGTTTGGTCGTATTATTAATACTTTTCCCGGTGCGGACGGTATTATACGTGTCGCTGAAGTCAAAACGGCACATGGCACACTAAAACGACCTTTGGTCAAACTAGCGCCGCTACCGGTATTTTAATTTTATTTTATGTTTAGATGTATATACACATTTTTACATGTATAGTAGTATATTATTTTACATATTTGCTTATTTACATATATATTTTTATTCTTTGCATAGTTGGTAATATCGCTCGCTGTAGTGCACCACCCTATCTTTCGTTACCTCCTTTCCTAGCAAGGTCAAATCCCATGTGATTTCCTTCACCCAACCTACTTCCCTCCTTTTCAAAATTCTATGAATTTGGTGGGCGGTATGTTACGTCGTCATCGAACAATTCGGTATTTTGTGACAATAAATACTTTGTGCGTGCATCCTACAGTTTGAGTGAAACATTTTATATACCGGCAATAACAGTGCATAAAGTGACAGTCGTACTCGAGCCTTTAGAGAAGCAAGTCGCCTTCGAACCCTTGAAAGGGACGGTCGTATTAGAGCTTTCAAAGCGAGACCGACACCCGGTCGAGCGTGTTACTGGTTCTCCGTAAAGCTTTTGTGCGTGAAAGTGTCTATTGCCCCCAGCGGCGCAGGACAAAGCTTTGTGCGTGAAAGTGTCTATTGCCCCAGCGGCGCAAGACTTAAGGTATTTATACCCTTCCTTAATTAGTTGGTAGTTGTCTTTTTTTGTTATTACATAACCGCTCCACCATTATCGTTATTGCTATAAAAGCAATTGGTCCTTCATTATAATTTGCATATTTTTATCACACATTTATATCAACCTCCTTAATCACCATCAATCACTGCTTGTCTAGCGGCGTTTAGTGTTTCTGCTTGCACATTATCTATACCCGGTACCTTACCATTTTTCAAGTCTTTTAATGCTAATTCAAACTCATGTCTAAGTAGAGGATATCCCAAGTCATCGTTTTCAATGTCTGATTTCTGTTCCAGTGATAATAGTTCCATTCCTGCATATAAATTCTCTATATAGTTTTGTCATCTAACCACTTTCTCTACATTCTCTATAATGACGTTTTCTTCCACGCCCCTTATGTTTTTGCTATTACACTGTATGTTTTGACAGTTTTAACAGGAGTATGTTTTTTCCACCTACACTTTTTATCTTGTAACAATTGCTTTATTTAAAGAAAAAATTGCTAGTCGAAACAGTTTTGAAGTATAAAGGCAAGAGAGAAAGAAAAAAAATGAAAAAATTCGCCAAAAATATTTGTTTGCAAATTTGATAGACTCTCAATTTTTAATAAGTCCTTAACCCATATGGAAAACAACCAAATTATTATTTTCTAATTGGGTTCAATTACAAGGCTAAGTTCAACATTTTTTATCCACAATCATGTGAAAACAATTCAGCTGTTTTGAAAATTGGGTCTGTAAAGTCATAAATGCAGTTTTAATCTTCCAATAGTCCGTGTAAACACCTTATTGTTCACGAAATACCCCATGGTTCCAACTTATTTCATACACACGGCGCATAGCTTTAAAAATTTGTTCTGATAAGACTTCCCCTGCTTGAACTGCCTTTGCAAGTAATTTCTTAAATCCACTCAGTTTCACATCATCGTTGAGACAAGCAGGTTGGATAGTTGTTGATGGTTAGATTTACGGTCAAAGATCTAAGTATCTTAATTGATTTTTATTACAGCGTTAACCCCCAGCCAGACCAACAACCACAAATACCCTATAATGCCAGCAGCAATCATACAAAGACCAGACAATAGGCAGTAAAATCAGAAACTACTTGCTAGTTCACTTGTATTCTCTAGCTGGTCAACCTTTCTGAGCATCCTCAAGTGTATCCATCATGTACTACATTCGTGTGGGGTCATCGTCTTTTGTTACTCAGCTAAAACCTGTGCCTATCCAGCTTAAGAGTATCCGCCAGTAGTCAGAGGCTAAGGGTGAGCGTTTTTGCTGGATACCAAAAGGATTTGTTAATTGTTTTTGCAACCCCCTTTTCCACAACGGCTATGTCTCGAGCCGCCATGTAATCGTTTCAGTCTGTAAGACTTGACACCCCACCGTCACAAATGATAATCTTAATGTTGACTATTTAATTTTTTTACATAAAGTATACCTCTTCTTGAAAGTAATACTTGCTCTAAATCTAGTATGTTTGAAATTTTCAATAATAACAATTGTAAAATAATTTGAATTACAGTTTTGCTTAAGTGTGTACTTGAATATCAGATCTGATGCTCATATAAATTATAAGAAACAAAATGTTGTTTAACTAATAATTTTTTGATATCGCTAACACAGTGAATTTATTTAATTTTCTTATTGTTGAATAGAAGTTATTTGTTATATAATGGATACCTGCTGATTTGAATGTTTCATTATCTTAAAAGTATAATTTGAAAATTTTAAATAATCCACTCCAATACGGTTTCTGTATCTACTCTAAAAATCATATCTCTTTAATACCTGTTAGATACAGTGGCGTCCAACTTCACTTTATTTAGTTTTCCGTTTCACAAAGAATATTTCACCCTATACCTTTCATAATTTCCTATGGGATAATAGCCAAGCTAGCCGCCGGCGCAGGAAGCTTTTATAGTTACACTCCGCACGCGCAAAAAGTTCAAGTCCCTTAAATTCCAAATTGTTGTTATATCTTCTTCCTAGGAGCAAGAACACACAATTTGAAAAATTTGAAAAAAAACTGCAACATTGACACTGCATCCTGGGACCCGAATTGAAAATCGAAATTTGCTACATTGGTCCGAGAATGTGGGGTTGTTAAAAAAATCGACTACATTAACGCCCAACGCTTTGGGGCTTGAAATAAGTAAGCATTTACGTCCACCATCTATATAAAAATAAATTTGCTACAATTTTTTCCCAAATACTAAGCGTTTTTATCAATTTTGCTCATTTCGAGACATTTTCATTCTCATTTTGTTTTCCTTTCTCCTCCTCTCTAGCGAGTTTTTATTAGGTTTCGCTGTGATCTTCTTCTAAACTATCTTCTTTATCATCGTATTCGACATCTGTCGGTACTTCTTTAAACAATTGCAATAAGCGCAATCTATATCTTAAAAAGAATTGAGTAAATACACATGAGTAAAGTTAAGTAGATAAAGAATTGGATTAAATATTGTTATTAATTTCGGCATAATCACTGTTATAAATGCGCTCATTTTAATTATATTTCAGATACTTATCTAGAAATGAACTACAAAATTTAGAACAAGATGGGTGGCTTAGGTGTTCCGAAACGAAATTAACAATACAGTGCAAACGACGGATCTGATCGCGCGACCGTTGCACACAATTAAATCCGGTTGTTGATTGAAAGTACTCAAGCGATCGTGCACGCCGGTATAATCATTGTTGTAATTTGCAAGAAAAAGTGTACGGTCGGTACCGAATGGCACCAAAGAAAGGTTAAAATATACCCAAGGAATAAAATTTACGAGAATAAATCGACAAACAAAGATTTACCTAGAAATAAATATTTCCTATGAAATATAACCTTTTCCTTTGAAATTTGTTGTGAGTTCAAATGTTCTGTACCATAATCCTTAAAAAAGAATAACTTTAACATAAGAAGCAAAAGCAGCAACGTTTATTATATTGTTTCTTTCAGGGATTATCACTTTGTAATAATTGTACCCAGCGTTCCTTAGCATGAATGATTTATACTAACTGCAGAAGTCGACTTCACGAACAATTTCTTATATATTTTGTTTTTCTTTAAACTTTTGTATCCTATTCCTCCGTTTAACGGACCTGCACATTGAACAAGTTTTAGAATACTAGAACGGGCAGAATGGCTTGCCTGTTTCAATAAGCTAAAGAGCCGAACTATGTTTAACCAAACTAGTGGGGTCTTTCGTGAGGAATCAGATTAAGACAGATTCTCGAAAAAGGACAGCTTTTCATTCGGTACTTACAGTGGCAGAGACCATAGGGGTCAGTATGGCATTCCAAGACACACAACTACGATGTTGAGGGCAACGAAAACCACCGCATTACCACCCAAGTACACAGCGTACTAAAAATCTTTTTAAAAGATGGCGTTCTTCGGGGAAAAGGATTCCGGAGCTAAAATAGTCCCCCATTCGGATCTCCGTGAAGAGACTATTTTGAACGAAGTGAACGCCAATTTTAAAAAAGTAGCCGGGAACATTTTGCGAGTCGGGGCGTGGAATATCTGAAGCACAAAACAAGTAGGTAAGTTAGAGAATTTGAAAACTGAAATAGATTGGCTAGCATTTGACCTAATAGGGATTAGCGAAGTTCGGTGTCGAGAGGTGGGGAACTTTTTGAGCGGAGACTTAAGGGTAATCCATACGGGATCAAGCGAAAGAAATTCGGGCGTGCGGATGGTTATCCGAAAAAAAGACACCGTGTAGAAAACTATTTACAAAATAAAGAAAGAGTACCCTAGGTTAGTTTAGAATCCAAAACAGTAAATACAGTAATAACGCAAGTATACACCCACCTCTAGCTACAGCGAAGAAGATATAGAAGCCATCTACAAAGATATCGAAGACATACTAAGATTCGTAAAAGGATATGAAAATTTAGTAATTACGGGAGATTTTAATGCAGTAGTAGCTGAGGGTAAGAGCGATAGTATGTTTATTGGTTTAGGCACGAGAAACAACAGGGAAAATAGGCTAGTAGAGTTTTGCGACAAAAACAATTTAATCATCACAAATACATTATTTAAACATCACTCTAGAAAACAATACACGTGGAAATGCCAGGAGACATAGGGAGATATCAAATATATTACAATCTCGTTCAACAACGGTATAGGAATCAAGTAAAAAAATGACTGTAGAAGCTATCCAGAAACAGATATGGACACTGACCACAAAATAGTAAATATGAAAGCCGTGGTAAAGTTTAAAAATTTGAAATAAAATAACGGAAAAGGGTAGTTTGACTCTGAGAAACTAAAAGATAGATTTGCCTATAAAAGATATGAGAAAACGTTAAACGAATTGCAGAAACACGTTGGAAAAATTTCTGATACTATACATGTAGAAGCAGAATACAATTACATTACATCCGGTCTAGACATGGCAGCCACAGATATCCTGGGCTATAAACAAAAAAAAAATGAAACCATATGTAACAAAGGATACTCTAAATTTAATAGAAGAAAGGCAAAAGTACAAAAACAGACCAAACAAAGCAGAAAAACAGACACAAAGCCATAAAATGGGAAATTATTCTCAAATGTAGGAAAGCTAAACAACAATGGATTGATGAATGGAGTAACAAACTAAGATGGAAATAGGAAAGACAGTCACAGCACAAAAACTAATTAGAATCAATTTTAGGGATATAAAACCGTATAGCAAAAATCTAAGGGGCGCGGAAGGAAACATCATTATAGAAAATATACAGAAAGTGGCTAGATGGCAAGAATATATAGGGAATTTATATGCCGGACAGGAATTAGAAGCACTAGAACAGAAATGTGATGTTTTATTTTTAGAGATGAGAGTTCGAGTTAACATTAAAGAGTCTGAAAAATAATAATGTACCGGGTATAGATAAGCTGCAAGTAGAAACTGTAAAAGCTGCTGAACAAGCTGTTAGAGAACGTCTTTCCAACTTGTAAGTTATATGTATGAGACAGGCGAGATACCCAAAGATCTCAAAATTTTTGAGGATGCGAGTTTCCTTGAAAGGCAACGATATTAAGTAATAACGTTTATTTCGGTTCAAACGAAAATTTCATAAAGTTTTCGTTCGATTCCTGAATGGAATGCTCTGTATCACACAAGTTGTATGAATCGCAAGCCACTATCATTATCATTATCATTATTATGCATTCATGTAATCAATATGTTCTCTATATGCTGATTAATTCGCTTAACCCTCCAATGATTTTGGGATTGTCTGGATTTGCTATTCACAATTTTTAGGGTTTGAAAATTATTTGTCGTTATCAGATCGAAGGAATGCAGTGTACCGGTCAATGTAAGAATATCAAGTAAGTTGTACGTTAGTTCTTCTGCTCATTCTGATTTTGGTTCTTCTATTACTATAAGCTTCATTAAATAGTCTAGATAGACCCTTATAAAATCGATATTCGTGATCTGCATGAGATTGGGAATTGATCAAATCTGCTTGATGGTGGGAATTAAACTCAAGTAAAAGTATGTTTTTAACATTTCCTTTTTTATTTATTTTTATTTTTCTGGCAGAGTTTGCAAAATTATAGATATAGTTGAATGTCACGATGAATTATATTTTTATACCGTGAAGAAAATTTCTTCCATACCCAGATACCCAGTCCCTCTTTGTTGACCGATGTCCAAATTAGCGTCGTGAGTTAACTTGGAATAATTTACTACCAGCAACATAGTTAATGATATTACTATTTGAGACAATCATAACTTGCATTCTTAACTTACAGGAAATCAGATTGCTATCCAATAAGTAACAATCCGATGATGATTTCCTTTCTCTCTCTCTTTCTTTAATAATTTTTTGTTTCATTTCTAAATTGTTTGGGACGAAACAAGTGTGAGAAACTGTTGGAAAAAGTATTTTAAGACGCTGTATGGTGGTGGCAAGAAAGATACAGATGGCTGTGTGGATGATGAAGAGAGCAGTAATATACCGGTCGAAAACGTAGATAATAGTATAAAATTTGAATGCAGCGTAGACGAGGTATGAAAGGCGGTGCGAACTCTGAAGAATGGCAAAGCGACGGGTGTAGATGGAATAACAAGTGAAATGCTTAAGTATGGGTCTGGGGTGCTGATTGAATGTTTGTGAAAACTGATAGAGTTGTGTATAGAACAAGCGAAGGTGCCTGAAGATTGTACGAGTGCAATCATTATCCCTCTGCACAAAGGTAAAGGCAGCAAGCACTCTGTTGAGTGTACTCAGTAAAGTGTATGGAAAAATTGTGATCGAGGGTGTTCGGAGGACAACACATAGGAAGATATGGGATGCTCAATGTGGTTTTATGCCTGGAAGAGGATGTGTGGATTAGATGTTCGCAATGCAACAAATTGTTGAAAAGTGTATGCATGTTAGAAAGAAAATGTATGCAGCATTTGTAGATCTGGAAAAGGCGCATGAATCTATGCACAGAAGTGAATTATGGAAGCCACTGCGTGAACACGGTGTACGCAAGTGCTTGATAAGATCCATCAGAGCGATGTACGAAGGCAGTAGAGCATGTGTACGTATGAATGACTACATGGGGCAATACTTTGACGTTGAGGAAGGTGTAAGACAGGGCTGTGTGATGTCACCACTATAGCTGTTCAATGTATTTATGGATAAATGTATCAGTCAAACTTAGGTAGGAATGGAAGGAGTGAAAATTGCTGAAACAAATGTTCATGTGCTGTTGTATACGGATAATGCAGTATTGTTGGCCGAATCGTCACAAAATTTGCAACGGATGCTTGACACACTGTCGGAAGTGTGTGGAAATATGCAATTGAAAGTGAATGTAAATGAGACGAAAGTAATAAGTTTTAACAGAGATAGAGGAATTGGTGACTTTGTATTTTAGAATGGACAATAACACGATAGAGAAAGTGAGTGACTTGGTGTATCTCGGTAGAAAGGTTTTGAGTAATGGAAAGCTGGATGGTGAAATATATAGGAGAGAAATTGCCGGAAGATAAGTGTCTGGAAGCAAGTGGGCAGTGAACAGGAATGAAGGATTGAGTATAAACGCAAAGTTGGCCATTTAAAACATTGTGTTTGTGCCAACTGTTCTGTATGAAAACGAAACTTGGGTTTTGCAGAAAAAGCATGTTAGTTTCTAAGAAGTGTGTGTGGAAAAACGTTGAGAGACAAAATGCTAAACGAATGGATCAGAGCAAAGTGTGGGGTGCAAGTGACCCTTAAAGAGTTAAGCAAACGAAGTATGCTTAGATGGTTTGGACATATGGAAAAAATGAACGAGGATAGACTTACCAAACGTATATATGCAGACAAGATGACTGGTAGAGCTGCAAAGGGCAGACCGCGTAGAAGATGGTTGAATATAGTAGAGGAGGTTCTGAAAGAACGACAGGTGGGAAGTATTAGGAATAAAAGAGCTTGCCAAAAGCAATGTATGAATGTTTCAGAAGCAAAGGAATTGTGTAGGGACCGAGGGATGTGGGAAAAAATTGAGAATGGTTCTGGGAGTAAAAGTAATGTAGTAGTCTAGAGTTACACCGTGCTTATCCTCCCAGAAAGAGATGCTAGGTTTGGTAAACCCGAAAGGGAATACCGTGATTGGTGGTGCTGTTGTTGTTGTAGTTCTTCGTAATGAACACACGATTTCTACTAGTATCTAATTTTGCTTTGATCCGTAATTCTGCGTAATCTCTTTCTTGCATACCTGAAACACCTTGATCAGACGTCATAGCTCGCACAATAACTGCAACCCCGCTATTACGTACCCATGCAATGAAATTTGACATAATATTAAACAAAAGGCAAAAGTCACAAATGTTTACTGCAACGTACAACACCAACACTAACGATAATATTTATTAAACACTGCCGTATGTTCAGTTGTCATATTACTTATCCTATTCTGATGAAAATTTATGATTAGATTGTTACATTTATTTTGAACATCCAGTACATTTTTTTCTGTTAATAAGAAATACGCGGTCTAATAATTTTCAACTCAAATCCCTTTGGCGTTAAAAACGAAAATTAATTCAGTAAATTAAAATACTGTTAACCGTGTTAATACATTTATCTATTTGTATAAATTCGATTCCTATTGTTACATCCTAAAGCCTAATGAATAATAAATATTCCTTCTATGAATTCCTCAACATAAAGTTTATGCTAAAATTAAACAGGCGATAACTGGTTCTAGGTATCTGATAATTGATTCTTATGTCTTCCATTGAAAGCTTTGTCGAATTAAAGCCGCGTATTATCCCAATAAACCGTGTTTTTCCAGTTTTATTTTCTTAACAACAATATTACTTTGAGCTCTGGTCATTAGTGAAACGAAATTAATATTCATCTGCTTTTCAATTTACACAGCGAAAACACGTGTAGAACGGTTGGTTGTTTCCGTTTTTCTGTATGAAAAGTTCGCGCACGCCTTACAGCGTGGTGCGTATTTATGGGTTTTATAAAGTTGTACTTTTCGACGACAATAAATTAATTTTATTTATAATTACTATAGCTCCTTCCGATGGCCCTTAAAGCCACGATGAATGGTCGCCCCTTGTTATGATGGGAGGACCACCCCAAGGCGAGATCACGCGCACCTCTGTATCGCACCGTTTTTACAGACGGTAGGAGCCAACCCGATGGTGGTGACTCAAGGGTGATTGTTTATACACTAATTTTCTTATACGGGTACCTGGTCGTTGTTGGAAACAACATATGTACACGGGTCTATGGATACATCACCTTGTTGGTGGTAAAATGACTGGTTGTTTGTATGTGCCAAGATATTATAATGTTTACTAATTTCTTTATTATGATAATTTTATGTATAGAATTTCGTACTTACAATGCTGATTTCAAGCTATCATTTTTAGTGGGGTAATTTTGTTCCTTTTTCTTGTTTGAAGATTAATATAGGGGATGACCTAAAAACTGCAGCTAGCCATGTTAAAAATGATTCTTTTTTTTATTTCGTAAATATGTATATTGTGTACCTACGAATTGTTCTTTTTTGGTACTGTGTTTTGTATATAATTATGTTTTTTTTAAATTAGAAGTTTTTAGTTTGTAAATGTTTGATTGTGCGTGAGTGAGTATATTTTTATTTCAGGTCTCACTTAATTTTTTTTTGTAGGTATAATACCCCGACCACCTGCCGATTGAGCCCGGTCAATTTCTTCTTTTTCTTCCTTGTTTTTATTTTTTTTGATACTACGTCGCTGAACGTAGCAAGATAAGGAGAAATATTTGTTGTTTTACACATTTAGCCAGAATATTTCAATAAATGGATGAACTGAAACACATAGGATAGTTATAGAAAAAAAGATTAAATTGATTTAATTCTATACCAATAAGATGGACATTTGAGTAAAAGACAAAAAGTCAGAGGATAATTAGCATGAGAAGTAAGATGGGGGTGTAAAAAAAAGCTTCACTTTCTGTACGCGATACACCATACAGGAATATTTTTTATGATTCACCTCCTAGCTACTGATTTGTATATGTGAATTGATGGATGAACGTGACCTGCAGTTATCGATAATTATATCTGCATATGACAAGAGTCGAACAAGTCTATTAGTTAAGGTAGCAACCGTTCACTCTATGCCATAAAGCTTGATCTTTCATCTCGGGGAACTTTATGGTCACCTTTTATTTTCTTCAAAAACTGTAAACACATTTCGTTGTCCTTTGTAGTGAGTCTATCTTAACATAATGTTTCATAAAAGGTAGTGGTTATTCATATGAACTATTTATAACAACATTAGTAGTGGTGAAAGGGTAATTAATCTTCACCGTAGACTAAGGAGAACAGCATATACTTTCACAAATTCACAGATTAGTCTTTTAACCCCAGTCTTCCCTAAATTCATGAAAAACTTATTGCAAGAGCTGGTTAAACGATTTTATTCCTACCATCGCTTAACGTAAATTCACATATAAAGTCATAAAATAAAATCAAACAACTTTTAAGTTTTAAATCAATTATCCCATAAAAGCAAATCTCTATAAGGAGCTCCCCCACAACATGCAGGAGCGATTCCATATGTATCTGATAACTGAAACCAATAGGCACAAGACCTTCAATCTGAATCTGTAGGTAGTGAGTGTTATCATGACGAGAGAAAGAGAAAGCTTTGGATTAAAATCAGCAGGACAGTATTGCAAAAGCCCGCTGACGTTGCAGGTACTACAGCCCAAAGGCTTTTCAGGACTTCACATTTAAATTCTACACAGCTCTCTGAAAAAATATTGTCTTACAGGGATAAAAACTAGCGAACTTTATGTTTTTCATTTAGTATTTTCTTATTCCGAACTTCTTGCTGCGAAAGTTCTGTAAAATCACGCAAAAGGTTTTTATAGCTTATATGTGGCAAGATATAAAAAATCGAGTTAACTTATATAAAGCACACATCTATTCAGTGGTTGAGTACGAAGGAATTATTCGAAACGTTAACGTTAATGAGTAGCGGTCTAGCGTACCAAGTCTGAAAACACTGACACTAAGGCGCATTCGTTGTTTATTTGCTACAAGTTATCTCAAACTCAATGTTTAAGCATCAGTTGTATATAGAGTTTTCCTGTCATTAAGATAATTCTTTCTATTAGAAAATTTTACTCGACAATGTTTCAAAACCAGAGGGGAAACCTTTAATGGATTATAAACTTCATACATACCCTGGAGAGAAAGGAACGCGAGGTGAAATACATGACCAATAATAATTATAAGCGTGGAAAAATACACGCACCAAAATTTCGTTTTATCGCTCTCCTAACGTATCCTAAATTAAAGTGATAAAAGTACCCTATCAACTTGACTTATATATGTTATTAAAGGGTATACAATATCCGACGTGTTGGCGGGTGAGGTGTAAAATATGGAACGATTTCAGCTTTGCTATAATACTGTTTTATGTCACTGTTGCATAAAATAGGTTATTTTATATTATTAAGCAACATGTTGTTTTGGTAACCCTACATTTGGCAAGTATTTTTTATATGCCAATACGATCGATGTTATTTACATTGGGGATAATAATTTATGTCAATCTAGTTATGAACTGTGTCGCCGTATAATGCATGTAGCTGTTTTAACTATCGCTGATTGATTGGGGTTAAGGAGGTTGATATAAATGTGTGTATAAATATAAATATGCAAATTACAATGAAGGACCAATTGCTTTTATAGCAATAACGATAATGGTGGAGCGGTTATGTAATAACAAAAAAAGACAACTACCAACTAATTAAGGAAGGGTATAAATACCTTAAGTCTTGCGCCGCTGGGGGCAATAGACACTTTCACGCACAAAGCTTTGTCCTGCGCCGCTGGGGGCAATAGACACTTTCACGCACAAAAGCTTTTACGGAGAACCAGTAACACGCTCGACCGGGTGTCGGTCTCGCTTTGAAAGCTCTAATACGACCGTCCCTTTCAAGGGTTCGAAGGCGACTTGCTTCTCTAAAGGCTCGAGTACGACTGTCACTTTATGCACTGTTATTGCCGGTATATAAAATGTTTCACTCAAACTGTAGGATGCACGCACAAAGTATTTATTGTCACAAAATACCGAATTGTTCGATGACGACGTAACATACCGCCCACCAAATTCATAGAATTTTGAAAAGAAGGGAAGTAGGTTGGGTGAAGGAAATCACATGGGATTTGACCTTGCTAGGAAAGGAGGTAACGAAAGATAGGGTGGTGCACTACAGCGAGCGATATTACCAACTATGCAAAGAATAAAAATATATATGTAAATAAGCAAATATGTAAAAAATAATATACTACTATACATGTAAAAAATGTGTATATACATCTAAACATAAAAATAAAATTAAAATACCGGTAGCGGCGCTAGTTTGACCAAAGGTCGTTTTAGTGTGCCATGTGCCGTTTTGACTTCAGCGACACGTATAATACCGTCCGCACCGGGAAAAGTATTAATAATACGACCAAACTTCCATTGAAGTGGAGAAAGCTGGTCGTCCTTGATGAGGACAATAGTGTCCTTTTCCGTAGTTACCTCAGCAATTGAGGTTGACAATGTTGGTTGAGGCGGCCACGAGTCACTAGGGTAGTGAAGCCAATCAGGCCCCGCCCACCATAGCGAACATGAAATAACCGCGCTTGGCATTAATCCCCGAGATGCAGGATCAGCCGGATTATGCGAAGATTTAATATAAAACCATCGGCTAGGTGCAATGATTTCTTGAATGTGGCTAACACGGTTTGCCACAAAAGTTTTCCAACGAAAAGGTGGAGAACGTATCCAAGTGAGAGCGACCGTAGAATCACTCCACGCTGAAACATCGGAGATGTCAATCAAGCCTTGATAAGACCGAATGGTAAAAGAAAGTAAATCGGTTAATAAAACGGCGGCACATAATTCCAAACGTGGAATTGAAATGCGCTTAATTGGAGTTACTTTTGTTTTAGCGGTTACAAATTGTACAGTTATTTCTCCAGTAGTTTGATTTATGAACTGAAATACACTACCGCTGCATACCCTACCTCGCTAGCATCGCAAAACCCATGCAAATGACAAGTAAAAGGATCCGAAGGGGTAAACAACGTGGTAACTTTAATGACGATAATAACGGCAACTCTTCTTGGTATTGCTGCCATTGAGACGAAATGTCTGCTGGTGGGATGTCATCCCAATTTAAACCTAACATCCACAGATGCTGGATTAGGCGTTTTGCAAAAAGTGTTAGTGGGGCTAAAAATCCTAATGGATCATATATTCTGGCAACTTGTGAAAGTATGTTGCGCTTTGTACATATTTGGTTTAATGGTTTAACCCGAAACGAGAAAATATCTTCTGTAGGTGACCATTGAAGACCTAATATTTTTATTGATTCGTCCGAATCGAAATCGAGAGAAGTATATTGGCAAAAATCTGACGGAATGCCTTCCAAAATAGAAACTGAATTAGAACTCCATTTTCGAAGTTCAAAACCAGCCAAATGTAAAAGTCGAATAAGTTGATCTTTAATTTCGCGGGCCGATTGTATAGAATCTCCACCGGCGACGAAATCATCAATATATAGATTTGACCGTATAGCGTCAGCGGCTAACGGAAACCTTTGCCTTCGTCAATGGCTAATTGCTGAAGAGTTTTTAATGCTAGATAAGGCGATGACTTAATACCGTAGGTCACTGTATTAAGCTGATATGTCTGATGGGTTCTTCTGCGGAGAACCGCCAAACAATTAATTGAAACTTTCGATGTTCTTCGGTAACCAAAATTTGTCGATACATTTGGCGAACATCACAAGTAAAACGAAACGATGAGTACGAAATTTCAGTAAGATTGACGAAATGTCGTTTTGGAGACTAGGTCCAGCCAATTGAGTGTCATTAAGTGACACGTTGTTTTTAGCCTTTGCAGAGGCGTCAAAACCACACGAATTTTAGAAGTATGACCTTCCTCTTTAAACACAGGGTGATGGGGTAAAAATAATTATCGTTCCCAACGGGCGGAGAATCGAGTAATGCCATATGACCCGCATCAAGATAGTCCTGCATGAAATTGTTGTATTGGGCGCGTAGCTCCGGTTGAGCATGCAATTTGCGCTCCAACGAAAATAGTCTTTTTAGCCATCTCAAAGCAATTATCAAAACGGGCAAAGTATCGTTGAACGGTAACGCAACAATAAAACGACCGCTAGGGTCACGAGAAAACGTGTTTTCAAAATCAAATCTGCCTTTTCTTCTTCTGGAGAAGTATAAGGCTTGGATGGTAATTCTTCTATCTCCCAAAACCGCCTTAGGGTCTGGTCGATAGGATCTTCTACAGAAGTAAAAATGCTTGGACAGTATCAGACTGCAAGCTTTTGTGGGACCAATAATAGTCCAACCAAAAATTGTATTTATGGCGGCAGGCTGAAGAAATTTGCCATGTATAACACCGCCATTGATGATGAACGGATAAACATCTGCTCCAAGGAGCATGTCAATAGTTCCTGGAGAGTTCCAGGTCGGGTCTGCAAAGTGCAGGCCGCATAAGTGTTCCCAATTATTAGGAACTTCAACGCTAGGTAATTTGCCAGATATTGACGAAAGCACAAAAGTTGTGACTTCTAGAGATTTTTCAGAGTCTAACATAGAGCGAATAGTGCAGCTGACGGCACCTCTATTGACTGCTGAAGTTGTCTGCCCAAGTCCATAAATCGGAACTTGAGAACGTATGCGTGGAAGCCAAAGTTTGCTCACGCAATCGTCTCGAATAAAGCTAGCTTGGGAACCAGGATCTAAGAGTACCCTGATCGGTTTGTATCTACCAGAACGATCTTGAACTTCCACAACAGCAGTGGAGAGTAAGACAGTAACCCCAAGATTTGAATTCGTCTGTGAAGACAAAACATTTGCCGGAATAGGAGAGGCTGACTGCGTCCTATTGGCATTTTTATGCATGTGTGTAGCGGTCGGTTCAGCTGAACGGCTAGAAGCAGGTTGCGATTCAAAATGTAGCAAGGTATGATGCGGCTTGGCGCAAGTTCGACAGGAATTATAAGATTTGCATTGCATGGACGCATGGTCTGTTCGTAAGCAATTTAAACAAAGGCGTAAGCGTTTGACAATGTCGAAACGTTCTGTCGGAGTTTTCTTTAGAAACGATTGACATCTGTAAATTAAGTGATTGCCCTTGCAGGAAGGACAATGGTGCGAAAATGAATTCTTTGAGTCACTGGAGCTACTTGGTGTCCAGTGAAACTACGTTAGAAGAAACCTTTGGTTTAAATTGAAACGCTGAGGATTTCTTAGGCACCGATGTGTGCGATGTATGGACAGTCGTCGAATAAGAAACAGGTGCGGTTGAAGAAAAGGTTTCCAACGCTGCACATTGTTGGGTTAAAAAATATCTCAAATCCTCGAAATTAGGTATTTGCTTCGGATCCGATTGGAGTTCGAAGCGTTTTCTAGTGAACGGATCAAGTTTTTCTAAAAGCAAATCGACCAGAATAAAGTTCCAATGTTCAGTGGGAAACTTTAAGTTAGTTAGAACAGCAAGGTTCTCCGAAAACAATCAATAAGTGCCCTAAGTTTCTTAGGGTCTTCTGATTTTAAAGGTAGAAAGTCTTTCATTGCTTTCCAATGCAAAGTTGCCAATAAACGCGGATTGCTAAATCTCTCACGCAAGGCGTTATAGGAAATAATAAAATTATCCCCGAAATGGGTACAGATTTAACGATTCTTAAAGACTCCCCGGTACAACAACTGATAAGATAATTTAATTTTTCGATATTGGACAGCGACGCGTTATTATAGACCAGGCTGTCAAATAAATCGATGAAAGATGAAAATTCAGTTACCTCATTATTAAAATTTGGAGCTTTAACGGTAACAATTTTGATACCGTGCTGCTTGGAGCATTTTCGATGATTTGTGGTGCTTTCATTTCTTGCATCGTATCGAGATGCAGCAGTATGAAAAATAAGCGGAATCTACTTCCTTCCGTACAGCGTTGTAAGTTAATGAGTCTACCTCGTCACATGAGGCCAAGACAGCGACTAAAATTGTATTGAAATTTGCATAAAGGTCATGTATTCCCCTTGTTTGAATAAGGAACAATGCCTTTAAACTTGGGTCACTTTGTATAGAATTACAAAGCTCAAATATTTCTAAAATCCGTGTTTTCAGTAATTGAGTTCTACCACATGTGCTTTCTTTGGAGCCATTCTCAAAGATTCTGAAAGGACTACAATAAACTGTTGTAAAACGGTAAAGCTAAATGTGCACTGAGAAATATTAAAATATTATGAGTTGTTCAAAGCACGAAAATGTAAAATAGGGTATAACCAATAAATCACGTTTTATGACTAACGGTTCGTCAAACAAAAGCGTGAATATAAGATGTACCGCTTAACAACCCGAGCGGCTTACCATCAAAAGCTCACAGAAACGTTTAAAACATGTGGCTTAACATATTTGCCGAAAGATGCAACTTTACAACCTTATTCCTCTGCAGATATTTTCAATATTGTAATACAAAACGTGCAATAGCTTTTAAATACAAAGCAAATCCTTTACCTTTCTTGTTTAAGAAGTATAAAGCGATTTATAGTTTTCAGGTTGCTTTCTGTTTTATGCCGCTAAAATGAATTTAAAAACTGAAAACTGACAAATTTTATATTATGAATTTCTTTGTAATTAAAACGCTTGCTGGTTTCAATTACGGCGAAATCGCTTAATTTAATCTAAAGACAGTATAAATAATGGTTACACATTTAAACCCGCAAAATATGGGCTTTAAGCACAAATTTAAAACTGAAATATTAATTAATTAAAACTCGCTGAAATGCACAATAATATTTAATTTAGGACATGTGTAACCACAGGACTAATGAATCCGGATCGACTTATAGGGCCAATGATTGATTGGGGTTAAGGAGGTTGATATAAATGTGTGATAAATATAAATATGCAAATTACAATGAAGGACCAATTGCTTTTATAGCAATAACGATATTGGTGGAGCGGTTATGTAATAACAAAAAAGACAACTACCAACTAATTAAGGAAGGGTATAAATACCTTAAGTCTTGCGCCGCTGGGGCAATAGACACTTTCACGCACAAAGCTTTGTCCTGCGCCGCTGGGGGCAATAGACACTTTCACGCACAAAAGCTTTTACGGAGAACCAGTAACACGCTCGACCGGGTGTCGGTCTCGCTTTGAAAGCTCTAATACGACCGTCCCTTTCAAGGGTTCGAAGGCGACTTGCTTCTCTAAAGGCTCGAGTACGACTGTCACTTTATGCACTGTTATTGCCGGTATATAAAATGTTTCACTCAAACTGTAGGATGCACGCACAAAGTATTTATTGTCACAAAATACCGAATTGTTCGATGACGACGTAACAATCGCTTTTGAAGCTCGTTTTGCATAATTCAGGTTTTATAATGATCGAACAACATTGCACAAATTCAACATTTTTAGGAAATGTCACTAGTGTGTAATTTAATAACTAAACTCAAAAATCAAGAAAATATTTGAAACCATTACGTAGAAAATTTAATAGCCAAAAGGGCTAAAACGCAAAATTTAGGATATGGGCTACAACGGTGACTTAGAGAAAGGTGAAAGATAATATAATAAATGTAATGGAGAACATGAAAGTTGAGGATGCAGCCGATCCGAAGACAGATCCACCTTATGGAATCCACCCATTGGATCTACCGGATCCACCCGATTCATATCTAACCTAGGTAAAAGTTTTCTTCAACTAAGCATTTTTTAGCTCCAGGCATGAATCTTGCTCTCGACACCCTGATCTGAACTGTCACCCCTAAGATATACCAGAAACTTACATGCTTTGAAAATTAAAATTTTGATTAACTAAAAGTTGAAAATACAAACATTTTACTTTAAACAAGAAATTACCAACAACCGAAAAAATTCCAATGCATGCTTAACGATAATCTACAAATGGGAAGGTCGATTAATTTTGTTCGGTGAATAATTAATACAGTCTATCTGATTTTTCGCTCCTTACAAAGTTGCAGTTTAAAGCTTCTAAACCTCTAAATTTTTGCTCATCTATGACATATGCTTTAACCAACCATTCCTGAAAATCTAAAACCGTAAGAATTTTAGAAATAAACCCTTTATAAGCCATAAGTGTTTAATATTTAAAACCATTTTCAAACAGTAATGTTCTGTTTTTAGAATAATGTAAAACATTCCAATGTAATGTGTTTTTAATATATAAAAGGGAAGGTTGAGTTTAACGTCATCATCGCGCGAATTACGTGTGAAAGTGGTGTATAATTTCTTTTCAACTTTTTATTAATTATATCATTGACTGCGTATTTTTGAGGTATACAAGATATATGTTTCAATGCCATATAATAATTTATTTTATCCGATTTACAGTTTAATAAACTAATAGAATACTATTTTTCCATTGCAAAGTATAACATTATCTTTTTCATGTAGACGAATCCGAGCAGCTAAAAGTAATCTGTAGCAAAAAAAAGGACATTAATGTGTTGTTTAAAAAGAGAGAAAGCGTGTTTTCGGTCGATAAGACATAGTGTCGTTAATCTAACAATATGTTTTACCGTCCAGCGACACCGCGTGGAAGTAAACACATGTCGCCAGGTGCGATGGGATTATTAAGGGTATGTCTTATAACTAACTTACATGCTACTATAAACAAAAACTTAAAAAAACAACCTATATCCTTATGCCCCCTGCGTAGGTTAGTGTACTATTAGGGATGATGTACCTTTTGTCATCATAGCCCGACAAACTAATTTTAGTAATTAATTGGGTATAAAGTTGGTGTTTATGACTTCAAATACACACCATGCTATGCATAAGGCTACCAGAATTATTATGTACAATGTCCTTAAAACAATCTACATTAATATTCTTAACTACACTTCGTGAGACCCCTTTAATCTTTTAATCGTGTCTTTCTCGCTTACAATACAGTAGGACTTAGCCCTACTACCAACAAATTTTAATACTAAACCCACATTAAATTTGTCTTTGAATTTCCCTACAACTTTTTTTGTTGACATGCGGTATATTGTGCGGGGTACACCACTTTAAACCTAAGAATAAAAACAAGATACTTTAATACGTCTATTAATAATTTTTGCTAATGTTGGCGATACAAATAAGTAAAACAAACTTTATCAATAAATATTATGTCTTAATAAAATATATACATGTATTGATAACATCTATAAACTGCTGTGGTGACTAGAGTCTGGCGAATCTGGGATAGCCAAATCTCTAAACATTTGCGTAAGCGATTGCCTCGCAGTCGCATCTTTTAAGTATTGGATGGGGTAACATTAAATAATTTCCAACACTGTCAAGTAATTTAAATTGCTGCAATCATTAAACAGAGAAATACTGACATGGTTCTCTTCCTCTAATAACGTTCGAACCCTTTCTTCGTCTGTCATATTTCCACATACATTTTTTATATCACCTACAAATTTTTCGTAAAAATCTGGAAAGTTTCTACACCTCAACTCAGCCATTTTAAAACAGATTAATGCTATTCGAATTTGAATTTCGAATTTGAATTTCGAATAGCTGAGAAAAATCTAATATTAATTGACACCAAACAAAAAGACTGTTTTCTGTGTATAACTTTGTATTAAAATTAAGTTTAAAGCATGGGCTTGGCATTAAATATTTTTAAATTTTGTTATGTATAATGTCAGGATAAAAATTTTAGAATAGTATTACATTGTTCTTTAGTTATAAAAGGCTATAACGTCACCACGACTTTGGAAAGGTAGCCAAAACTAGGTAGCCGATAGCATGGCGTTGTGGTGATTTTACCATATATGAATCAATCTCCTACACACTTTTTCTCAAACTATGCGCATCAGATTGGGGGTTATACTTTACTCCATAAGCCGACTTGTATATATTTGCGTATTCGTCTCTAGCTAACACGTCCGTATAATAAAGATGTACAGGTTTGTCGTCAACTGGTAACTTAATCTTTTTTAAAAGCTCGCTTCTGTTTTCAACTTTAATCTCCTTTATAGGTTTTGACATTCTTTCCGCTATTTCTTGTGACTGGGAAGCGGTGATTTGCAAGGGATCGATCAATTGTTTGTGCACCTCTTTGAATTTTTGCAGAGATGTAGTGCCTCCCTTTTTGTATGCCACAAACTTCTTTCGTACAATAAAATCTTTAACGTTCGTCATCATGAAACTTCGGATTGGGGCTAACCATTGAACGTCTTCTTATATATTTAATTACTCCTCGAAATTTTTACTATATCGTCCTCTATCCAAATCAAAATCTTTTACAGTAGTAATAAAACTGTTTCAAGTCACCCCACCCCAATACTGTAAGCACATTATTTTTAATTTTGGATATGACATGTCACCACCTATATGATCAACAAAGATATGGCAAAGGTTTGTGTGACTCTGTTTCCATGATGCGATTACATTGGCGTTATCTCTGAGTCTATTTTCTAAGGTACTAGCGTAAGTTTGACAAGCAAAAGGAATCAATGATCTTATATCGGAGACATTTTCACCTTATGAGGCGATTTCACCCTATGAGGCAATTTCACCCTATGAGGCAATTTCACTCTATGAGGCAATTTCACCCTATGAGGCAATTTAACCCTATGAGGCAATTTCACCCTGTAAGGCAATTTCACCATATTCTGATAGAGATAAATTCAAGGAACTTTGCCATTAATGCACCCACAACCAGACCTAGATCTGATTATGCAAATAAAGAAATAGTTTAATATTATTGCAATATCACAAAAGTTATACGCAACAACCAATTTTAAATAAATTGTCTTTGAAAGTTAAAATGGATGTTATGAATAAGTTTTATCATTACAGTGGTACTATATCTGGTTGAACCGAGAAACAGTGCAATTAAGTTGATGAATCGATGTGAATTGGTATAGCTCCGACTCCTAGCAGGTGGGGTTGGGCTTGTCTGACCACAGAGTAGTCGTAATAACTGTCTTTGTAAATTTTGGTATCTATATCAGTTGTCGAGTTAGAGGCCTTGGTATAAAATTTACAATTTATGTTAAAATTTTTCTAAGTCGAACTACTAAAAATTTTATCAAGTCCCAAAATATTCAAAATGGACATATCTCGGGCGTATGTTGGATATACTTTGGATGTCTGTCGTACGGATGCGAAAGGGGAGAGAAGGACAAAGTATGGTGGAGGAGTTAGGTTTGGAGTTAGGTTAGTCGATGTTGTCAGAGGTTAGTTTAGGTTAGTTGGACTTGTCAGGAGTTAGTTAGCTGGTGTTGTTTGAAGTTAGGTTAGGTTAGTTGGACTTGTGTGGACTTAGGTTAGAAATGGAAATGGAAAAATTGATAGGTTAGGTCAGCGCCGCAGCGCTGACCTAACCTATCAATTGGATCAAGAGGGTTCAGTTCTAAAATTCCCACGGTTTTAGATTTTCAGGAATGGGGTTAAAGCATATGTCATAAATGAGCAAAAATTTAGAGGTTTGGGAGCTTTAAAGTGTAACTTTGTAAGGAGCCAAAAATCAGATAGACTGTAGTAATTATTCACCGAACGAAATTAATCGACCTTCCCATTTGTAGATTATCGTTAAGCATGCATTGAAATTTTTTCGGTTGTTGGTAATTTCTTGTTTAAAGTAAAATGTTTGTATTTTCAACTTTCAATTAATCAAAATTTTAATTTTCAAAGCATGCAAGTTTCTGGTATATCTTAGGGGTGACAGTTCAGATCAGGGTGTCGAGAGCAAGATTCATGCCTGGAGCTAAGAAATGCTTAGTTGAAGAAAACTATTGTGCAGATTTAAGATGACAATGTTATTTAATACTGTTACTAGCTGTGCGAATATTTTGCAAAAAATGCTTAGTTGAAGAAAACTCTTACCTAGGTTAGATATGAATTGGGTGGATCCGGTGGATTCAATGGGTGGATTCCATAAAGTGGATCTGTCCTCGGATCGGCTCCATCCTCTACTCATGAACTACAATAGCAAAAGTGCGATGACAAAATGAAAGAATTTTGCTCACGTAATTTAGAAAAGGTACCACGTGCAAGAGCGTCATCAAGTACAAACGTAGAAGAATCGCGCTACAAAATTTTATAATAGAAAACAAAATCTACATTAACCCTAACGTTTCTAACCTCATCTATTCATCTGATCTTAAATATGTTACGTTCATTTCCCTATATTAGAATTTCCCTGCATTCTTCTAATTAAATACAAATTCCGTTTTCGTCAATATTCGCTTTTGCGTTTGGGAATATTAATGAATTATACTACCCACTAGAATACTTTTAAGATTCAATATTGATTATTAATAATTGAGTTTGTTTAAATCGTAATTACATAAAGTCTCATGTTTTCTTGAATTATGCTTGCATTTTATTTCAGTTTACTATGATGGCTTTTCCAAAAATCCTGATATAAAGCGAATTTTGTTATAGGTTCGTTGAACACCTGATTTTTGTATTGCGACTGTGAGATTGTATATACATGGTATAAAGGGATCATCCTACGTTATCGTTTCTATAACATACATGATTCTGGCGTGAAAAAACAAGTTCGATTCTGTTATTAAAACATGTTGAGTTTGTACATCGTGGACTGAACATTTTCATTGTTTAAAAATAAGTTGTCCTATTTGTTTGTTGTATCCATTTATACCGAGTATCATAATTTTGAACGAGCGGTTATAAAAATTCTTGAGTATTAAAAAACTTCTACCTTTTCTACCTGACTGACCGGTTCCGGTTTTCGGTTCCCGGTTTTAAGATTTCATATTTTGGGTATATTAGTAATCCAAACATAAATCCGAGTCGTAGGTTCCAGCTGTTATATGATCCTCTGAACTATGATCATCTGTTCTTACCTGGAAATTCCACATATTGTATTAACGCACTTGGTTGGCTACCGTAGTATGTCGTATGAGTCTGCTAGATCCTGAACAACATGCTAGAGGTAGATATTGGAGGAGTACCAATTCATATAAAACGACTACTTTGTTAGTTTACGTTACGGTTTATTTATTTGTATTATGCAAAAAGTAAAAGAGTAGCAATCTTTATAAAACGAATACTTTGCTGGTTTACGTTACTGTTGACTTACTGGTATTATGTAACTATTAGGATAATTATATGAGGGTATGCATTAGACGCTGTTGATTTATAGGATGGATAACTGAACTGACGGTATCTCTCCGATATAATACTCGAGTCGATATTTGGTGGTGGTGTTATTATACATACTTTTCTTCCTTTTTTTTTTGCTAAACAAATTCCCGTGAGACGAGCTCACTACCTGTACTGTAGTGTTAGTAAATAGATTAGGTGCGGCCATCGTAGATATATGTATGTAGATAAACATAATATTTACTGAGCTAAGTTCGATCCTGAAACCTAAAACCGCACTACTTTTTGGTATAAGCACTTTTAAAAATCTGCCTAATTTATAGGAACTCACTAACTAAAATTTCAATTTGTATGGTCAATTATTCGTAACATCAGTAATTTACATCTAGTGTTGCGTGTTAAATTGACGCCAATAGCCTGAACGAAATTTACTCTACCAAGGAAACGTAACAGTAATGATGCAACAGCGAGCTCGAAGTGGCGAGAGGTGAATTCTATGAAAACGAATGCAAATGTTTTAGGGGTATACCAGCGTAAACGTTTTCACCTACCTGGAAAAGTTTTTGAACTATTTGTTCAATAAAAATGTTGAGCGTCAACCCACCTGGATTTTGGTCTCGTATAAACAATGGCTGGTCTAAGAGACGGTTAAATAATTACTTCTGCCACACAGGTTGATGAAACCCTGTGTACACTTTCTTTCTCACTTACGAATTAATTCAAACTAAACACAAACAATAACAAAACTGTATTGGCAAACATGAAAATCCTAGTATTTAACAATCACAACCAACACAAGTAAACAAAGCTCTAACCATCATTAGATAAATTGCCTGCATCTAAAAAAAAATATCCTAGATGTATTCCAGTGTAATTAGTCAGCTGAATGCAAATTTATGCGTTTGCAATTGTGGTACTTGTTTGTATTACATTACGCTCTTAAATAAGCGCACACTAACATAGAGATCTGTTTACTATTGAATTATATCTAAATAACAAAATATGGGTCAACGAAATATGTAACAGGTAGAAAGCGAAAGTTTTATCACTTATAGCTTATGCGTCGAGCACAAGGCTCAACTAACTCTTTCAGTGCAAGACAAACTTGCGTGTCAGTAATCCATGTATTAAACTTTCGTTGACGGAAAGTATTCACTACAGAAAGTTTAACAATGTAACAGCACTTTTATCGAATCCGCAAGTACTTTCGCATTTGCCTCTTATATCCTACAAACTTCCCAAAGTTTGGTAATTTACGGAAATGTGTCAATTTTTATTTGATTTAATATGTCTACGGTGAAGTTCTGGTTTGATTACTGGTTGTAAAAGAATGTACTAAACACTTTATAAATATGTGTCCTATTTTAATATTATTACGATATGCCATGTTAGTAAATCCCCCCCCCCCTAGTTTTTATGAAATTTTAAGGAACATTCACGTTAAAGCTCCTTTCACCAACTTAACTTAATAAATGGTGTTTTATTTACGCATGTGTGCATAATTAACGCTTTAGTGTTACAATACGATTATATAGATTAAGTCTGATACTAACTTTTATGTTTTCACGATGTCTTAAATTGTTCGTGTTAAACGCAAAATAAAGATTCTTTGTTTCGTTACAGATATTAAATGTTAGCGAAAGAGATTTCTTTGATCAAATGGGAGTATTCTTCATTAGCTTTGTTAGCCAGTACGGATATGACAGAGTGCTTTCTGTGCTTGGACGGCATATGAGAGATTTCCTAAATGGCCTAGATAACTTACACGAATATCTTAAATTTTCATACCCACGTATGCGAGCACCAAGTTTTATATGTGAAAATGAAACTAGACAAGGACTCACTCTACATTATAGAAGCAAAAGGCGAGGATTCGTGTATTACACAATGGGGCAAATTAGAGAGGTAAGCGACTATTTGTTATATTTTTTTATCTAGCTTCTCCAAGATATACCATTGTGGTAACATTTAATAGCAGTAACGTTTGTACACTAATACAAATTTAGGGAGTAATTTGACTAAATGGGAAATTGCAATGCCTAGTTCTCTGAAGAGAAAAGTAAAACCAGGTTGTATTTTGTTTTAATTTACATGTCAAACTCCTTATTCTAGTGTTAATAACTTTTTAAAAGTTCATCCGCTTGTACAATTTCAAAACTACGAGGGCCATTTTTTTTCAACCTCCGATAGGCTATAAATAAAAGACAAGTTTATATAAAACAATAATTTTATTACCAAAAGATTGATACACTTACGGTTACTTTTCGACATAGTCACCGAAGAGATTAAGACATTTGTCATATCTGTGGAAAAGCTTTTCAATACCCTGTTCAAAGAAAGTTGCCGTCAATGAATTCAAGTAGTCATTGACGTTGGTTTGAAGGTCCTCATTAGTTTGAAAGCGCTTCTCACCGAGCCACGTCTACAGGTCAGGAAAAAGCGCTTGGTGCAAAGTCAGGACTGTATGGCGGATGATCAAAAATGTCCCATCCAAATTGTTTGAGAAGCCGTTGAGCTGCTCCAGCAGTGTGTGGACGGATATTGTCGTGGATCAGAACAACTCCAGCGGTCAGCTTTCCTCTTCGTTTGTTCTGAATGGCTCTACGCAACCGTCGTAAAGTTTCACAATAAACAGCTGCAGTGATTGTGGTTCCGGGCTCCATAAACTCCACAAGCAACACACCTTGTTGGTCCCAAAACACAGTAGCCATGGTCTTTCTGTGGTTGAAGGTTTGTTTGAATTTCTTTGGTTTGTTTGGTGAAGTTGAATGCATCCATTGTTGTGATTGTCGTTTTGTTTCCGGTGTGTCGTATTGAATCCAGATTTCATCCCCAGTCACGATTGATTTCAAAAAGTCGTCTCCTTCATCATGATAATGCTCAAGGAACTCCAACGCTGATGCCATTCGTCGAGTTTTGTGGCCGTTCGTCACCATTTTTGAGACCCAACGTGCACAAAGTTTTTTGTATCCTAACCGTTCAGTAACGATATAGTACAAAACAGACCTTGAAACTTCTGGAAATTCCGTAGACAAAGCAGTAATGGCGAATCTGCGGTTTTCTTTAACCATTCTGTCAACACGTTGAACTAGATCATCTGAAACGACAGATTTGCGCCCTTGGCCCGCTTTATCATGCACATCATGACGGCCATCTTTAAACTTTCGACACAATTCACGCACAACACCATCATTCATGAAGTTTTTTCCATACACACGACTCATTCTTCGATGGACTTCTACAGCACTATGGCCTTCAACCTGTAGAAAACGAATCACACTTCGCACTTCACACTTGGCGGGAGCATCAATAATAGCGGACATGTTTACGTAGCTGTAGCATAACGCTGACTGACGCCTGAATGTCAACAATAGCGGAGTGTGTAGTGCAAGAGCTGCGCAGTCGTCTACAGCGCATGCCCGCTTTCTGCTACCAGCGTAGCGTCTGCACGGAGCGATCGGAAGTTGAAAAAAAATGGCCCTCGTACAATTTTAGTGCCTGTATTCACATAAAAGTTATTTTTAATGCACGGTAACTTTAAGTTGCTTGAGAATTTTTACTAACTACTTACTTAAAATTTTAAAGTGTCATGGTGAAGTTAATAACTTGACGTATTGGTAGCAATGTTTAGAACTAAAGTAATTATATCTAGCAATTCCACTTGCAGTAATAAAATAAACATTAATGAAAAGTTTGGTGCAACTTAACTTGTCATGCAGTTAGTGATGGGAACTATACCGAGTGAATATCATAAGATAGTTCGCCCGAATTTGGTACGGGTAATGAGCTCTAGGTTAATAAATTTTTATTTTCCCTGAAGGGGCAGGGACCCCGTAATGAGATAAGGACCAGTCAGCTAACTACAGTTGTGCGGGAGTATGTTTATATGGTAGAAATTATAATAAAAAATAAAAAAATTCAAAATACAAATAATCAACTGGCTCGAATGAAAATAACTACGTTACAAAATCATTTACACTAAAAGACTTTTTCCCTTGTCAAAATCGAGGAGCTTCAAACCGTCTGTCGCAGCCATTCTTTCGTTATTATTCTCTATTCAGAAGACTGTTATTTGACACAGTCTCCATTGCTTCAGTATCCTAAATTCTATTAATTTATGCCTTACCCTTCTTTAAAATATCTTAAAACACTTATTAAGTTCTGTCATAATTACGTAAATTTGCAGATTTCTTTCAAATACAAACTCCATTACTGGAGTAATTGGATATCCTTTCACAATGACTTAATTACTATCTAGTTCAAACAAATGCGAATAAAATTCAACATATACGTAACCTCCATTGACATCAAATGATTTCAATACTGTACTTAGAGTTTATTTACGTAACTCTGACTGGATATTATAAACAAAAATCCTAAAAAGACATTAAATTAAATCTATCAATAATACTATCACTCAAATTTTCTTCGTTTCACATACTACATTATGTGACACTCTAAATCCCATTTCGTGGAAACATATTTAATAATCAACATAGAATATCAGCTTTTTCACTATCCTTTTATTGTTCATTCAAAATACTGATGTGGTATGCTTTCATTAATACTAAATTCCATGAATAAAATCTACATTTAAAATTCTATACGTACAGATTTCTTAAAATTTTAAAATGCCCCAAACTTCATAACAAGATAACTTGATGCTTGTGTTTAACTAACACTAATTCCGTCGATAATTTATCGTTCAACAAAATAAGTAAACTTTTGCGTTCGTTTCATTTCCTGCTACACAAATACCGACCAATCTACATTTAAAATTTACAATTAGATTACCACAACAAATAAACATAAAGATCATAATACTACTAATTGCTAATTGAAGAGCGGCCCGTTTTGACTAGTCATAACAATAATAATCCCACGGATTTGTAAATTGAATGCCTTTGTCTTGCCCGTGCAAGCATAAGCTCAAAGAAATTCCGTCGTACGCTGCGTTTTTAACTGCGGAAATCTATTTTCCCATCTTTTTAGCCTTTAACTTACACCCCCCATTACTTTCCGTTCGTATTACTACATTTTGATATTTTCTAATTAACTGCATGCCGATAATTTATTTCAGATTTTTCATCGGATCTAAGAACTACACTTCTCCCACTATAAAATTCTATAATGTGAAAGATGGATGACATCCTATGATTTATCTAAGTTAGCATTACGTGTTAATGTATTCAACTATAGAAATGAATACATTGTATTGTATTGTATGAAGTGATTAACTTATCTGCAATCTGATATTCGTAAATTTCACTAATGAAGCATCTGGCTTTTAGGTAATTGCTATAAAGTAAACCATAGCTGTAATTGTTTTGGTGTATTATTAAATATAATTACTTCTAATGAGCAATGTACAAAGTTTATGTAAGAAATTTATATACATTCTCTGTTTGTGGTTTTAAAATAATTTATGAACCCGAGTTCCGCCCTAATAGGTATTTTACCATAAATAACTTTCTGATTTTGGAGTTTGAGTTTACTGTATAACGCCCTGCATTCATTACATATTTATTACATTGTAAAATTTATAAATTCTTTTAGCGGTTTTATTGTCCCGATGTCTTTCTATTTAATAACTAATGCGATATTCCGATACCGTATTAAATTTTACTAATTTATTTTAAGAAAGTTTATTTTTATTGCTTTAGTTATACTAACTGCCATAATTTGAAGTTATGTTCTCTAAAACAATATTTGTGAAATCCATGATACAGTGTGAATCCATATCTTTAGCTTATCTATTCAAATTGACTATTTTTTTTCCAATTTAATTTATAGCTAGCGTAACTCAAAGCATTACAAATTATGCAGTAATGTTTTTGATGCGTCAGAAACATACTGCAGTACTATACTAACCGTAATAAAATTTTATTTTGGAATTCAACATATTTTAGATACCACATATTAAAAATTGTAACCACTAATAGAAGAAACCGATTCGTGAATTTAGCTTTAAAAAATGCATCTACAAACTAGTTGACCTTGATTCAGAAGCCACACTGACTAATACATGCTAAAAAGTACATTTTATTTATAAAAGGCAATATAATACAAATAGTGCTTGATACATTTGCAAATTAACAAAATGCAGGCCATGCAAGCGATGCAAGCGCCACTTCCCCTGATTTTTATAGAAGAACCAGCTGTTATTTAATAATTTAAAGTTAGCTGTAAAGTTATTAAAAAAGTTTTATTTCAATATTCAATAAAATATGCACTTACAATTTTAGTTACCGTTTGTACCGTATTGTGCTTGTACTAACGCTATAAACAGAAACTGAAAATCGCATCATTTAGCCACATTGTTTGCAGTAAATCGTGAAAACCTCCTACCACCTACAGGGGCAATGTGTTTTTGCACTAAATTACGTCAGTTCCATTTCCTAAGCACGTTCTTGGTATCTGTTGCTGTCTGTAAATTGAGAACGCCTGATTAAAGCCAGTTTAAAGCGCATCTTTCATGTAAGTGTCGAGCATACTTTTCCAGATGAGTTTGGGTTATTACTTAAAATTTTTATTTTTGTATTGTTGTACATCCTATGAGTTTCTGCATTCTCCTTTTTATTAATGTTTCTTTTATTCACGATCTATTCGCACAAAACCACTTTAACGCATTATTTGAAAAAAGACTACACTTCTGCATTGCATTGCAATACTTAATTCTTTAACCCGTCCTAGAAGTATCATCATTAAATTTTTTTCTTTATTTTGCAACTGGAGTAACTTTGGACATGATGAAATTGCTAGAAGCAAAATTTTAACTATTGTTTCCTAAAATTGCTCTACTTTCTTATTTTTATCGTCTTGTTAATCAGTTTTTCTGGTATAGTCCTAAATGAGACCAAATCTAATTTTCTGTGACAATGCATCGTCTACATCGTTTATGTAAAGTTTATTTATTTGGAAGGTGCGCTTACCTGTAATTGAAATATTTATATAATAAACAGTCCTGTTAACTTGCCAATTTAAATTTTTTATTTATTTTTAGTATTTTCCCAAAAAATCCAAAGTGACATCAACTTAAATCTAAAGTTACTTTCATAGTCAACTCTCAAAAAAAACCATATTGCTAATCCAGACATTTTCCCACCTTTGAAATGACAGCTTTCTGTACAAAAGGTGACTTCTGAAAGACTACCTTAATCTGAATAACGAATGGATTTTTAAAACCCTTCTTTCGGGAGTATATCGTTTCTTTACTACATTCGAAATATTTTTGTCAATTACACGTAAATTATTATGGATTTTATTTTGTAGCTATAGATATATCTTGCAATTTTAACTGATTACTATCATTTGAAAACTAACTGGCTCTCCTTCCATTGTAGCAATTTTATTTTCCACCTAATATATATATCTGTATAATCAATCCTTTTATTAAATATTAAATAATATAATACATTATAATGTTATCCAATCCACTTAATTTAATAATATCTATTGTCCAATAAAGAACTCGTATTTAGTTCATGTTAAAAGTTAAATTCTACGGTGACAATATAAAAGCTTTTGTGTAGTATCCTTCTTAAAGCCCCCTCTACTCAATAACTGCAAGGTAAATTGTTACTGGGTAGCAACAAGCTCGGCTGGTACTTCTAACACAGCTGGGGTTCAAGCAGGTCGAAAATTGTTCTTAGGAGCGATGTCCGTGATTGATTTTTGGTGTTGGAAGCGTACACGATGGAAGATTGCTCGTGGAAGCTATCTTCATAAATTGTTTTGGATGGTCCATTTGTTTGTTGAAACCAGTCGTGAAGAACGATGAAGTTTTTGTTAAAAGACCATTAGGAACAGTAAGTGAATTTGTTTCTATAATAATATTAATTGAAATTTTCAGTGTAACTTTGGGAATAATAATAATTTATTTTTAAAATATATTGCAACGTAAATTATAAATAAGAAATTTTTCTGAATGGTATTCATGCGAAATTGAGGAAAACAATTCTATTCTTGTATAATATGGAATCACATATATAAATTTATTCAAGTTAATTACAAACAACATCAGTTTTCTCGTGGTGAGAATTACTCCTGGAACATCTGTAAATTGAAACGCAGATAATGGAAGCCAAGTGACGTGTTTTCGTGTATGCAGCGCAGCTGTTCGTTTGGAATGGAATTTTCCGTTGTCATCACATATGTCAGCTTTCAAGCAAGTATTTAGGTGCAAATTGGAGTTCTGGTATGTACAAAAAATTATGTTCGTATGTTGTTTGAACTGTCGACGTAGTAACGAGATAAATTTTACTTTATCCGACTTGTGTTAACTTTGAACAGGTCAAGGACAGACCTCAATTATATTTTTCGTAGTCATACGATATGAATCTGTAATTTGTTTCTACGTAATTTTTTATTAACTCAATGAAACATCAGAAGATGTCACTACTAATTAAATAAAGTAAATTCTTACAACTTTAATATTTAGAAATTAGATTTCTACATTTGATATTTTATGAACAAGTTATCTGTAATTATCTACTGTGAAATTAAGGTAAATTTACCATAATTAACGCTTTCTATAAATAAGCAATTTTATGCTTTGTCAATTTGTTACATAAACCTCATTAAATATTAATTGGTACGGATATATTCAGTACCATTGTAATTAACTCTTCCTAATTTAAATTAACTTATAAAGGAAGACATATTTTTGTAGAAAATTACATTATTGAATACCAGTTGAATAGATTCTTATTTTCGGACTAAAACTATTTTTATTTAAGAGGAATGAAAGTCGATTCGGATTGTATTTAATTATTTTTGAGTTTGAATGCACAAACAGTGCTTTTCTTTGTTTAATCTGTTAACAGGTGCAGTGCAGGATTGCTAAGGTCAAGGTCGAGCCATAAGGTAAGACACTTTAAAGATTAGGTGGTCTTTGAAATTATATAGCGGTTATAGGAGAAAGGTTTCCGCATTAGCCTTGTACAAGGGACTTGTATTAGGTCTTCTCAGTATAAAAAAATACGGTGGCGCCTTATTTTTATTATTAGTGGTTGCAATTACACCCCGACCCACAGCTCATTCTCTACCCAGAGCATATAGTTCGACTAGCCGCTTTGCCTTTGAGATTTCCTCAACATAGAGCCACCTTCCATCTTAATTTGCCGTGGGCTCCCTTTTTAATTATCGGAAATTCTCGTTAAACTAAATCGGAATACAAAAGGCTACAAATAGCGCCCAGCGTGTAGGCCTCGATTGCTGTACCAATTGTATAAGCACATAAAGTATAGGCTTCGATTGACTTTGGTTGTTTACACTTGTGGTTTGTAATTCATTTACCTTCAGGTTGGTTTAGTCTATTGATGTTGTTGTTTAATTGAGTTTAATTTGTAATTAGTTAGTTAGTCTATTCCATGATGGCTGAGACGTATCAAGTAGTTTATTTGCATAAAGATGAGTTGGATTATGAATTGAGAATTCGTAAAGTGTTAGCAGCAGACCGATGCAGGATGAGAGGAAAATGTTAGGCCGATTATTAGTCAAAGAAACAACATTGCCTGATTTTACTTGTCAATTAGCTCTAACGGAAATTGATAGTATGTCAACATTAATAAAGTTGTGTAAGAAATTAGAAGAAACTTTCTTACATGGAAAATTGTTCGATAGGAATATTATTGTTCTTTTAGTCGCAGCTTGAAGTATTTCAGTGAATAATAATTCACAGTGTAGTTGATAATAGTGATTTGTATTTAGGTTTTTCTTCCATTTGTATTATCTACAATAGTTGTTTGATAAATTTTTATAGTAGAGATGATAGATGTTTATAATTTGGTACACTGGTTTTACTGTCGGTAAACCGTTTCAAGATTGCTCTTGTGCATAGGCACGTTTTGTTTTGATATATTTTGATAGCAATTTTGATTTATTTATATCCGCATTGCAACGCAGTATGTTAATTGGTTGTAAGTCTAAGTGAAACTTGTCGTCGTGGTTGGTCGGATTAGCAGTATGTCAGTCTAGACGAGACTTAGGAAAAGTCGGTCGCTCAGCATTACATTAGTCTAAACGAGACTCGAGGTAAGTTGTCACTCTAGCAATTTTGGCATCACTATTTTGAGATTGGTGATGAGGTTATAATTTTTTGTTTATAAGTCTAGGTGAGACTCACAGAGAAGTTTGTCACCCTAGCAAGTTTATGCGTTGTGAAGTATTTTTGTCTATCTTGACAGTTTGATTATGAGTAGTGTAAGAGTGTACTAGAACATTGATTTATTGTTATCCTAGATGGAAGGTTGAGAGTAATCTAAATTATAAATTTATTATGTTTAAAATTGTCATTGTCTGCGAATTTAAAAGAGAAGGTGTTCTTAAAGTTTGAAGTTCATTGGTTTAATGTTTGAAGTCATGTTGATAATTTAGTTGAGATCAAGTTAGATAATGTGGATCCCTGGTATGTGTCTTTTCGAGAGAAAATTTTAGCTTCACCTGATGATTACCCACAATGGAAGGTAGAAGATAATTATGTATTTAAATTTCTTTCATCAAGTTTACCGCTCTCGTCGAATGTAAGGGAATGGAAATATTTAGTCCCTAGATCACAGAAGGAAGAGGTTATTCGGATAAATCATGACCCTTCAGTGGCCGGTCATTTTGGTTTTTAAACATTGGCACGCATACAAGAGAATTTTATTGGCCAAAATGCGTATTGATGTGTTGAAATTTTGTAAAATTGTTTAACGTGTGGTGCACAGAAGGCATCGAATAGAGGACCCCTTGGTTTAATGGGAAAGGAAAAGAAGTGAAGTTCCCTTTCAGATTATCGCTATAGACCTCATGGGCCCATTTCCACGGTCCAAGGTTGGACACAAATGGTTATTAGTTATTGGTGATTGGTTCTCGAAATTTACGTTATTGTTTCCGTTACGTAGTGCAAAGCGCATATAATAGAACGTGTATTGGAGGAAAAGTTTTCTTAGTTTATGGTGTTCCCAAATATATTATTTGTGATAATGGCTCACAATTTAGTGGTAGAAATTTCAAGGCAGTATGTAAAAATATGACGTTCAAAAATTTGGTTTAATGCAGTTTACTCTCCCAATGTAATTTTGTAGAGAGGATAAATAGAACAGTCGGAACAGCTATACGTTCGTATATTAAAGAACATGATACTTGGGACATAGAGTTACCCCAAATTCAGTATGCGATTAATTCTGCAAAACATCATGCCACTGGTTATTCGCCAAATTTCTTAGTTTTTGGTAGACATGTTCCTGTGTCTGGAAAATTTTATGGTCTTGATGTGGAACCCTCAGTTGATATTGATTTTATTTCTAGTGATAGACCTTCGTATGTGTCAGATCATAAAGGACTATTTGATATTTTTATAGACGTACAGAAAAGGTTACATTTAGCTTACATGCAGTCTAGTAATTCGTATAATTTAAGGAGACGTAACATTTCTTTCGAAGTAGGTGACAAGGTTTGGAGGTCAAATAAAGTTCTTTCGAAAGCAAGTGATAAGTTTACAGCTAAGCTTGCGCCAAAATATGTTTTGAGCATTGTTAAAAGAAGGTTTCGAATTTAATTTATGAATTGAGTAATGAAAATGGTTCAAGGGCAGGCAGATGGCATGTTAAGGACTTAAAACCTTATTCAGAGTTCAGTGGTGATATTGAAAAAGAGAACGTTCTGAACATTAATTAGTGTTGTTGATATATTTAATGGTTGATAGTAGGAATTATTTCTGTCTTATCTTTTAGTTAAGGATTTAAATATTGTATTGGAATACTGTTTGGTAGTCTAAAATTTTAGATGTTGGATAAGAAGTATAAAAGAATTTTTGTAGTGCAGTAAGGTTGATACTAGACTGTGCTGATATTGTTAGTTGCAAGTTATTCATTTGAGTCAAGATAAAAAGTTACATGTTTCCGTTTGTCAAATGGTTTCATTTGTCGTATAATTCTTTTGTTCAAGGTTATAAAGGAATGTTTAGGTATTTTTATGATTAAAGTGTTTGATAAATAAAGTTGTATATAGTTGGTTATTATTTTCTTTCGGATTTAAAATTAAGGTGTTTGATAATTAGAACGGGAATCAAGTAGTTTGAGTCCATATTAAATATTGGTTGGAGGTCAATATTGTTAGTAACTATGATAGTTATGTTTAGTTTGAATATTGTGTAAGATGACAATGTTCTATGTTTAGTATGAATATTGTGTGAGATAGCAATGTTCTATGTTTAATTATGAATATTGTGTGAGATAGCAATGTTCTATTTTGTTCATTCATGCGTGAGTGAGATTTTTGAGAAGTAAGACGTGGTGACGTTTTACTTGTCTCTTCTGGGAAAGAGATATTTCTACATTTTGGTTGCATATACATGCAGTAGATTGCTGAACGTTAGTGATTTCAAGACTTGTTTGCTGTTTTGAAGTTATGTTTGTCGTGGATCTCAAAAGTAGTGAGAGTCCCTTTCTTCTTTTGTAAATATGTAAATTACGGTTAATATAGTAAAAATATGTTTGTCATGATAATTTGATATTTTTATTAAATAATTATAATACGGCAGTATTATATATTTTGTTGTTTAAGTTTCGAGTATAAATGAGTGATAAAATAACCCCGAATATGATTAAACGATAATGACATCCTACCGATTAAGACTTCCCGAATTTGTCCCCTTGTGGCGTATAGTACGCGTAGTTACTCGTCACTCATTTTCAGTTATGTTATATCTTAAGTGGTAATTTTTGTTTTATTTTGTAAAAATTAATAATAATAAGTTGTGAATATGTAACTATAAATTCAAAAAAAAATTCTTAGTATTTATTCCAGAATTTTTTCTTTTAGAAAGAGGCAGTGTAGCAATTTTATTTTCCACCTAATATATATATCTGTATAATCAATCCTTTTATTAAATATTAAATAATATAATACATTATAATGTTATCCAATCCACTTAATTTAATAATATCTATTGTCCAATAAAGAACTCGTATTTAGTTCATGTTAAAAGTTAAATTCTACGGTGACAATATAAAAGCTTTTGTGTAGTATCCTTCTTAAAGCCCCCTCTACTCAATAACTGCAAGGTAAATTGTTACTGGGTAGCAACAAGCTCGGCTGGTACTTCTAACACAGCTGAGGTTCAAGCAGGTCGAAAATTGTTCTTAGGAGCGATGTCCGTGATTGATTTTGGTGTTGGAAGCGTGCACGATGGAAGATTGCTCGTGGAAGCTATCTTCATAAATTGTTTTGGATGGTCCATTTGTTTGTTGAAACCAGTCGTGAAGAACGATGAAGTTTTTGTTAAAAGACCATTAGGAACAGTAAGTGAATTTGTTTCTATAATAATATTAATTGAAATTTTCAGTGTAACTTTGGGAATAATAATAATTTATTTTAAAATATATTGCAACGTAAATTATAAATAAGAAATTTTTCTGAATGGTATTCATGCGAAATTGAGGAAAACAATTCTATTCTTGTATAATATGGAATCACATATATAAATTTATTCAAGTTAATTACAAACAACATCAGTTTTCTCGTGGTGAGAATTACTCCTGGAACATCTGTAAATTGAAACGCAGATAATGGAAGCCAAGTGACGTGTTTCTCGTGTATGCAGCGCAGCTGTTCGTTTGGAATGGAATTTTCCGTTGTCATCACATATGTCAGCTTTCAAGCAAGTATTTAGGTGCAAATTGAGTTCTGGTATGTACAAAAATTATGTTCGTATGTTGTTTGAACTGTCGACGTAGTAACGAGATAAATTTTACTTTATCCGACTTGTGTTAACTTTGAACAGGTCAAGGACAGACCTCAATTATATTTTTCGTAGTCATACGATATGAATCTGTAATTTGTTTCTACGTAATTTTTTATTAACTCAATGAAACATCAGAAGATGTCACTACTAATTAAATAAAGTAAATTCTTACAACTTTAATATTTAGAAATTAGATTTCTACATTTGATATTTTATGAACAAGTTATCTGTAATTATCTACTGTGAAATTAAGGTAAATTTACCATAATTAACGCTTTCTATAAATAAGCAATTTTATGCTTTGTCAATTTGTTACATAAACCTCATTAAATATTAATTGGTACGGATATATTCAGTACCATTGTAATTAACTCTTCCTAATTTAAATTAACTTATAAAGGAAGACATATTTTTTGTAGAAAATTACATTATTGAATACCAGTTGAATAGATTCTTATTTTCGGACTAAAGACTATTTTTATTTAAGAGGAATGAAAGTCGATTCGGATTGTATTTAATTATTTTTGAGTTTGAATGCACAAACAGTGCTTTTCTTTGTTTAATCTGTTCACAGGTGCAGTGCAGGATTGCTAAGGTCAAGGTCGAGCCATAAGGTAAGACACTTTAAAGATTAGGTGGTCTTTGAAATTATATAGCGGTTATAGGAGAAAGGTTTCCGCATTAGCCTTGTACAAGGGACTTGTATTAGGTCTTCTCAGTATAAAAAAATACGGTGGCGCCTTATTTTTATTATTAGTGGTTGCAATTACACCCCGACCCACAGCTCATTCTCTACCCAGAGCATATAGTTCGACTAGCCGCTTTGCCTTTGAGATTTCCTCAACATAGAGCCACCTTCCGTCTTAATTTGCCGTGGGCTCCCTTTTTAATTATCGGAAATTCTCGTTAAACTAAATCGGAATTTAAAAGGCTTCACCATATCAAAACCCTCCATAAATAATCTCTGAACCGGTCTCATTAACACACTCTTAAATGTCTTGAGCTTTACTACGTGAGCTACCCCATCTTCACCATGAATCATTTCATCCACATTTCCTAGTTCCCAGTCATTTCATTTTTTATTATCAAAACCTATCCAGATAACACAACCTACCTTCACAAGTTCAGCATCATCATCATCTATATCTTTCGAACTGTGGACATTTAGGGTCCCCAAGTACTCGTGATTAAACTTTTCTTTTAAAGGATTGCGAATAGATGCCACAGCAAATTCTATTACGTAAATTACTAGGGTCGACTTTATCAGTTACCTTCGTTTTGACTCCTTCGTGCTGTAAAGAGATTGACGGTGTAACAGATAACGGTTCGTTAGCGTAATCGGACACATAGGTGATGGGTCTCTTGTTCATAATAGCTTTTACCTCACTACAACAGCAGACAACTCATTATAAGTCAACAAAGACCTACTTAATGACGTTTTCAACAATATCCTTATGACGCCTATAAGACATTCTAAAAACCCGCCGCACCAACTCCCAATGGGTACGTTGAAAATCCATTTAATCTTCATTATTTCAACATTCTGTTTGTTTATGTACTTCCAAGCACCAACGAAGTTTGCTGCATTATCAGAATACATTACAGCGATTGTATTTCTTCTTGCTATCATACGACGTAAAGCTAATGAAAACGCTTCGGTAGAAAGCGAATCAACTATTTCCAAACGGAGAGTCCCATATACTGCACATGTGAAAATAACTATCCAAACTTTGAACTTACCTTTCAAGAACAAGGGTTCCATCATGTCGCACCCTAAAACCTGAAATATATTGCTTGAATTCTCATGATTATTTGGCAATCTAATTAGAGGTGTGAATACAGCTTTACTACGATGTTTTTGACTTTGTATACGATTCTTAATCACTTTACAAGCTACCTGCCGACCTCTAACTATCGATACTCTTTTACGCAGGTCGTTTAAAACTCAACTAACACCTGCAAGATACATTTCTGCATGCATCTGTTTAGTCATCGGCTCAACAAGCGGACACCGAGCCAACACTGCAGGTTCACGGAACGATGGAGAGAATGTATCACTCAAAATATTTGTACATACACTTTCAATCCCCCAGTACGTCCAAAAATGTTTTCATTTCTTCTGTCGTAGGAGGATGTCTTTTGTATCCAAAATTTTAACCGTTCTTTGGCTATTCGTAGTTCATCACTCTTTGGATCACTGATCTCTTCACTGTAACTGCAAATCTGGTTGAAAAATCTGATTATCCAAGCAATTGCTCGTGAATTCTTCTTGTGTAATCTAAAATATGCGAGTATACTCGAATCTTACGTTACACCACTTACATTAACTAAACAAGTAACTTTTTCTTGCAGTAACGCTTTATATATAGTATTTCGTCAACTTTGAGCCACTTATCCTTTAATGAGTATATGCAAGCAAGACCTTCCTACGGTTTCATTTTAACGAACGATTCAGTAGACAGCCTCTACCCAATAGATCTACCGACTAATTTTACCTGGAACAAATCGCCACTGATTATGCTGTTAGCTTAGGAATTTTTTTACACAATTTCCAACAAAGGTTTTCCATTCATCGAATGGGTCCAAAACGATACTTTCGATACCCTTAACAACAAACATTTACTCTTTGAGGAGAAGCTAGAGTTGTAGCAACTAGTTCTGAACGGGAAATCGTAGTATTCCTAAAAGAGCAACTCGAGCTTTACCTGATACAAATGAGACATTTACTAACATACCTAATCCAGATTTTTCAGCATCGCTGAAAACATAGATCTCTATTTCTTTCTTTTTATCTTAAAAACATCTAGGTATCACTATGGAATCTATTAAATCTACTTCTTTCAACCACTTGCTACGTACCTAGACGTAGCCGGATGAAACGTAAATACCAAGCTAACTACCAGACGCGGAGAGTGGGGGAATTCATCTACATACCAAAAAAACAAAAAAAACACATCGCCCACGATTATCTATTTACAATAAGAATAAATAAAGGATTCTGAACAAAGCAAGCAAAAGAAATAAATTAAGGGATACTATTACAAAACAAACAATTATGTGATACGAACAATTTATTACTTTAGATACGAAGTGCACATCTCGTATTTTACAGAAAATAAAATTAATCAGTAGAAAATATACATGTGAGAGTTTTTGTCAAGCGTTTTTAAAATTGCACATATTACTTTTTGTACAATAAACTAATTAGTAGAAAAGAATTAACGGGTAAGAGCTTTTGTCAAACGTTTTTTTAACAATGGTACCTCACACCTGCAGAGCGACAATATCGATTCGCAGCAACAAACAATAGTCCTACAGTGTCAAGTTTCTAACCACGTAACTACACTCAACGCTGATAAGGAATATACCCTTGATATGCACAAAAGAAACAAGTTGTATACCTGTATGTGTCGGGATACTTAGCTGGCACGCTATCGGGAGTGAATCAGCTCCACATCGCCACGGTCGTCAGGATCTATTTACCTTGTAACCATAACGGCACTAGCGATCTACAGGCAACGGCAGTTGATCTGTAGCAAGGAACAGTTGGGCTTGCATAAAGAAAGAACCAATTTGGTCTCCAGCTAAGATCTAAGGAGAGAATCTGATTAGGATGGGTAAGCGCGGGGAAACTCACCGATACACGCAAGATATCTCCTACTTATCGAACAAAAAAACGTGCATTGCTCTTGAAGTACTGGAACGAGTAATGTAGAAAATATTTCAACGCACAAGCTGAAGAATCAAATTAAAAATTGGTTTAAATAATACGAGTTTGAACTGCAATCCTCGTTTTATCAAAGCGCGATTAGCAAACTGGAAAACACGCTATGAAATAATAGTAGGATCCATTATTTTGACTAGTCTTTAGATGGAAAACACAAGAGAAAGCAATTATACGTTATCGGAATGTTTAACAAATTAACGGATACCTAAAACAAGGTATTGACTAATTACTTCATCAAATAAATTTTCGATTTAAAAGCAAAATGGATTTGAGTTAAAGCGGACTTATTCTGAACAGGTACACTATATAGCGTATTGTTGGAGAATTTAAGAATAGAAATGGAATTTATTCGTGCGGGTAATGACTTAACCAGGGGAAAAAGGGTATTTAATTTATGTTGAAAAATAAACGTAACACACTTATAAGCAAGAATCAACAATTTCTTTGACAGTTGTTCGTTCCAATTAAACTTCATCTGGGAACATTGTTGCAATATCAATATTAATCTTAACAAGGGAGCTGCTAAAATCTCAATTGGGTCAAACACTCTACCAATGATTGACAACAGTGGTCTTACTGTAAGCTCAACCTCCCTTTCAACTTTAGGTTTACAACTACTTATCATATTGGACTTGGTATCCATTTCATGCCTAGCACGTTTTCTTCACTATTGTCTCCACTTGACATTCACCCCTGTAATTCAAACTTAACACGTGCTATTAAATCATACGCCACTTTTCAAAGGTCGTCTGTTAGTAGTTTAGTTTTTAACAAAGTAACGCTATTATTTGCGTTGAACGACTTCTTTAGCGTGTTAGCAATAGTGCATTGAAACTGTTGAACATATGCTATTCTAACATTCAGTAAGAACGGACTAGGTGTTCATCTGAATACAACTCTACAATGAGAAAACAATTAGATTGCCATCTTTCCTCCATAGGAAACGAAGAATATCTCGATCGCATTCAACAGCACTAATCATTAAAAAAGGTTGCTTCATATCATCGATGATACCTACCTTCTCTAATCTAAACCTTTGTAATGTTGTAGACAATTAGACTGTCAAATTTGGTCCAGTATATAAACACTCATTTACAGACTTAGCAGATGCGTCATTATTGGCCTCACTCTTGTAGCTTATACCTTCCCGTATAATCAAGGTCAATAAGGTAAGTCACATACACCTAAGTTACTACTACCATGTCATTCATTCACCCTATCGGTAATGCCTTAGTTCTCCCATTCTGAGAATACAGTATTGTAGGCGCATACATTCTTTGTATTTTAATCTGTTAAATACTCTTTTTAAACGAGATTTAGCAATATTTCGACTCGATGTCAATAGGAAGAATGTCCCTCCGATTCAGGGAAAAGCAACGCAATAATGACCTTCATCGGTGAACTTGATATTCGCCTTGAAATGTTCGATGCAAGCTAAACTATTACCCTTCTTTACCTGTAGAATTCTCAATACCCAAATCCTTAAGTTCACATAAATTAGCCAGCACACGATTCGCTACTGATGCAACAGTATTTAATATACACATATTATGAAAAGGCTAATTTCGGATTCAACCAACCAAACACCCCCCTAAATGCGTCTTAAACGCAAAGTAAAGATTCAACAAGAACGTACGCCTATAATAAACCTACCCGTAAAGTTAGCTTTCAACAATAGATCAATTGACCTATTTTTACAACCATCCGTAATTATGAAGTCAATTAACGCCAACTTCTCAGCCTCGCGTCGGATAACTCGGAATCTTACCACAAATCTTCTCCTGCTCAAGAGCCTTGAAATTTAATTTATTATCATCTAGTAGACTTTTGAACGTAATATTATAAACATCATGAGATATAACTTCGTACACTGGCCCGACCAAACAAGAGTGAGGGAACTTCTCGATACCCTCTCCCTGCAGCCCCACTTCTCTACAAAGTCTGGTTGATACATAGCTACCGCGACTAGCAGAGTCTAATAATATTTTTAATTTACGGGTTCCTATCTTGGCAATAAACAATCCCATTGGGCGTTTCATCCGCAAATAAATTGGTAGTCACGTTTTTTCGTTTTCTATGATCTTACTTCTGCTAATTCCTTCTACATTTTCTTTACACATGAAACTACAATGCTTACCCTAACAAATTTCGCAATTTACTAAACTCAACTTTTTCTGATTGAGTAATTAGTACCAAAACATGCTTTATGCAAAGCAGTGCCGATCAACATTTACAACTTTTCTGTTTTTCCCGCCGCTATTTCAGATTTATAATTTTTGTTGCGGTGTTCCCTGTACAGAATATGCCCTTGATAGGTTTGTTTGCGCTTTTGGATCCCCTCTCTTTTTTTTGACTCACTTGTTTTTATAATAACAGCGGCTGTAGGAGACGATCATAATTTTATCAAAACTGTTTCTCCTAGTCTTTCGTCGATCTCCGCTTGGTTTCCTACAAAAACATCAACAATGCAACAAGTTTTGTTTTCGTTAAGATCGACAATTACCCTACGTTCTCATAACTTCAATATTTCTCAAAGGGAAACATTCCTCGATTAACGGTACAAGAATCGTACACGTTCGCTTGTGATACCTAAAGTTTTCAGACTTCGCATTTTTGAACTAACCTTATACAATTCACTGAGATAGGGTCTATTCCTAACCAATATTAGAGTTCCCTGTATGTAGAAGTGATAAGTTCTTCTCTATCATAGTGAGGTTGTAGATGTTCTATAGCTTTCTCGTAATTGCTATATGTATTTAAATACGTGTCTACTAACAATTTAACTGGAGCTCTAAGAGTAATACGTAAATATTGGAACGCAATTTTCGTTTCTAAATTTTCAGATTCATGAATGCATTTGAATTGTGCCCATTATGAAAGTCAATTACTTGCGCACTACTCAGATTTTTCAAGAGATAGCTTTGGTAGCTTAAATTGCACTTGATTACTAATGATAGGCGATGGCAAAGTTTTACTGCGAATGCTCTCCTTATGCCTTTCGTGGCTGGCTATTCGTTCCCCTATCAGTCTCGTCTTCTTTGATATTTCCTCTTGAACATTAAAAGCCTCCATGACTTCATATTTACAAGTTCTTCATTGTCATTTTTATTTAGCATAAAATCAAGAATTTGTTCATTGAGATTTTCTAATGTTTTTAACAGTTTGCCTATACTTTTCATCTTAGACACCAACACTATCATTTTGTATATCCAAACTTCCCAGTGTTCTAGTGACATTTGAGCGCGCCACTCTCTTTTGTTTTTCAACTTACTAATGTTAACGGTCGCTATAATGTGAAGTTTATGTATTTGGAAGGTGAGATTACCTGTAATTTAAATATGTATATAGTAAAAGGTCCTGTCAACTTGCCAATTCTCATTTCTATTTTATTTCCATTGTCCTAAAAACCATAGTTTCATTAACTTAAATCTAAAATTAATTTTATAGCCAACCCTCAAAAAACGCAATAATAAATCCTGACAGTTCATATCTAAATTATTCGTCTCTATCTTTTTGCTCTACTGGTCTGAATCTACGAACGTTATTTGCACTCGTTCGTTACATTGTTTTCTATTTTGCTAAAAAATTCAGTTAAATTCACCATCTCTAGTTTTTCGTTAGAGTTGTCAACTGGTTAAAGTTCTGACAATTTTAGAATAGCAATACGCAATTTTTTATTTCATTTGTACCTTATTACTGTCATAATTTGTCATTTAAATCAAGAATACAGAATGACCGCGAGTGAGTAAACATCGTTTAAGTCGTCTAAGTCTAGTTTACAGAATATTGATAAAAGTTTGCTAATAAAATTATTTAGTTGGGTCTCATTTTGGTATACTATTTTAATGCTAATACTTTCTTCGTCAAATTAAGTAATATCAACCGGGAAAATATTATTTTTGTTGTGATAACGTGCTGTGAATATACTGTTTATTACAATGAGCCAGAGTCAGAAAGAACTTCAACGAGTAGTTGAATTATTTAAGATAAGAATGGACATCTTTAAAGCAGTCGTGCAAGATACGTTACAGCCACCAGGTGATAAGTTTTCAAAAATTCAATATTTGGCCGATAGTTCTAATAAATTCAAAGTTGATGTACAGAATACGGTCAAAGAATTAAATGAACGTATCTGTATGATTGAAACAAAAGTAGATGACCTAGAGAACTATTAAAGACGAAATTGTTTACTGCTTCATGGTGTTCCCGAACGTGTAGATGATCAATTAGAAAATGTTATTATAACTGATGTCAATAGAAATAAGTTACAGTTGGGTACAGTTAAATCGGATATGTTTGATTGAATACATCGTATCGGGAAACCATTCAAACAAAAGAAGAGTCGTCCTATTATTATAAAATTTTCGTCGTACCATCAGCCTCAATCTGTCTGGAACTGTAAAAAGTTGTTGAAGGAAACAAAGTATATTCTCACAGAATCACTTAGTGCTTCTCGCTATCAATTACTAAGATATGCTCGGGAAAGGTTTGTTCTTAAAAATAGTTGGACTACCAATTCTAAAGTGGTAGTACTTTTACAGAGCGGTGAAAAAAGGTTTGTTTCCGCCCGAACTGGGCTTGATGATATTATTGTTGTTACTGAGGAACGTCAACTTCATAGTAAAACTAAAAAATAGCTAAAATAGCTATACTACTTCTTACAATTACAGCCAATGCGTTAATGATTTTCATGATTTTCGTTAATTTAAAAATTACTTTTTAGTTGTGGATGAAACATGTAAATAATTATAGATCAGTTGTGTTCCTAGATTCAGATTGCTAAAGGTATAGATCACTTTACTCCGAATACACTGTGATTCAAATGTATGAAAAAATTTTTGGTACACAAATGTACCTCAGAGTCCTTTATACTCATGTTTATATTTTTGTTTATACAGGCATCCTGTCATTTATTTTTGTGTTTGTGTTTAATTTTAAGGTGTGAATGTAGATATGAATGGTGTAGTCTGTCGATAGAAATATTTGAATTTCGTTACTTGCAATAGTGTTATTACTTTATACATTATATTAATGACAATGGCTGAAAATTGTACAGATCTTATTATAGCCCCGTAAACGCGGTACACGCGTCACAAAAGACAGTTGGTAACGATATTACATAATGTGAAAATTGACGCGCAAATTTCGATGACTTCACACAATATGCAAATTGGGGCGACACAATTTACCAATTACACAAATTATAAAGGAAATAAGTTTAAAGAAAAACCCCCAAAGGGAGCACTTACGTGAACAAGTAGAGCTTCCTTCAGGATTACTTCATGATGGCCGCGGCTTCCTACAGGATTACTTCATGAAGGCCGCCCGTGGCTTCGCTAATATCTCTAGGGTCGTGGATCTCCCAAGCCAGGTTGCATCCAAATTCGCTGGTATTCTTCCTATGTAGAGGGAACGACAGGAACGGGTTTATAAGGAACGATAATCAAAGATAAGAGAAAAAAGGGATCTACATAACAAAAAGATACGATAAGATACAACACCAACTACTCTTGTTCGCGTTTCGGAGGTAAGTCCCTACCGTCTTCTTTCCCCACACGCGTTGACGCGAAACTCGCGCAACGCACTTCTGAAGTGACGGAAATACGCGCAACAGGTTTTTTTTAATTTATGGCGCGAAATTCTCACATATTAACACTTATTTAAAAATGTCTAGTGCCGATTTTCGGCACGTAACAATCTATGTACTATACAATTTGATACTCCTGATGAGGATATTGAACGAGAATTATTTTCCATGTTACCGTCTGTTCCATCTCCTGCATCTATTCTTTTACGGGCGTTTTCTATTTATAAAAAAGCATGTCATTGGTGTCACGTTAATGCTGGATCGCTACTTTTAAATATTGATGAATTTAATTACCTATTTGAATTATGTATGCCACACTGTGTTGCTGTGTCTGAAACACGGTTGAAGCCTTCTCTTCCTGATGCATTACTGTACCTACCTGGTTACAGGATAATTCGTAATGATCGATTAAGTAAGCCAGGAGGAGGTGTAGCTGTGTATATTTGAATCGATCAGAATTTTAAGCTTGTTGCTAAATCTACTCCACTATATAGTGCAAGACCTGAATATCTTTTTGGTGAAATTACTATCAATTACAGTTCTGTAGAAGATATTAAAGAAGCTATTTTCAAGCTTTTGCCGCAATATTCGGATATAATTATTATGGGCGACTGGAACATTAATCTTCTTAGAGATACACCAGATGTTCGCCAGTTCCGTGCCATGGTGAATGCCAGTAATTTAAATATCCTCCCTTTGAAACATACTCACGACGGATCTCATATATGATCCACTATCGACCACATTATTACTACAAATAAGAATAATACACTACACTCAGGACAAATATCTGTATTAGAGATTTCAAAACATGATTTAATATTTCTATCGTATTCAGTTAAAACAGAAAGCTCACAACCAAAAACTATTATGTGCAGGAATTTAAAAAATATTAACTTAGAGCTGCTTAATCTAGATGCAGAACGTGCTACTAGGCGCGAAATCGAGGAAGTACTCGATGTTGATACTAAGCTGACCATATTTAATAATTTACTTGCTAAAATCTATGACATGCATTCTCCAATTGGAAAAATTAGGGTAACTAGAGCTGGAACTCCATGGTTTACTTACTCCTCAAATTCAAGATATGAGACGTCTTAGGGACGCGTCGCTTTTCTATTACAAACAGTTTCAAACTGTTGAAAATTTTCAGTGTTATAAACATTTACGTAATAAAACACATCATCATCATCAGGTCTTCAGTCCTAGAACTGGTTGGACGCGTACCCTCATTGTTTCCTAGTCTGAACCAACCTACACATTTTCCTGAAATTTGCACAGACTGCATCTATCATTATCTATGTGCTAAAGGCTGATCTCCGTCTACCTCTACCTCTCTTTTCCTATCTCTGCTTGTAGTATATCCCGTACTATTCCCCAGAAATGCCTTAGAACGTATCCTGTTCTTCTATTTCTCTTATTTTTTTATTTTCCACAGATATCTTTATTCCTCTACTATTTCTACAACCTATTTGTGATTAACTTCGTCGGTCCATGGTACCATCTTCATACATCTGAAGCACAACATTCCAAAAGCTTCTATCTCTTTCTGTCTGCTTTTCCTACTGTCTCTATTTCATAGATGTACTGTGCTGTGCTCCACACTATGCTTTGAACAGTTTTCTTCTTGTATCTATGTTCGTTGTCTTCGAACATAGCTGCTGTGTTTTCTTGTTTGATGCAGTTCGGTCACCTTCTATTGTTTTACAGTTATATACCCTATTTCCCCGATATTCAGTGGTATATGAAAGGGTAGGAAGCTCCGTGACGTAGTTGATATGTGTGTGACCACTACGCTAAGGTCCCGGGTTCGAATCCCGACACGGTCCGCCTGAAAAATGTTAGGCGAGCATTTTTCAATACACCTTCGTTCGGATGAGAGGTAAAATGGAGGTCCTGTGTGTGAGTGTTCGGGTACGGCAAAATTCCAAATTTTCCAGGTGAAAAAAAACTCGCTTCCTGGCCAATGTGGTACTTTCGGGTGGAACATTGTAAAGTCACATGTAAGGTATATGAAGGGAGGTAAGCAGCCTTTGGCTGCCAAGTTCCCCCAGCACCTGAACCTTTGTCGAATTAATAGTTTTTCCAATTTATCCTTTCGCACAATCGACATTAGTTGAAAATATTTCACAACCAACATCCGTAGTTGTTAATAATAATCATCAGAGTTATGAGCACTTATTTTTTCCTCATTGGTTGGACTTGTACCTCAGCTTATTTATATATGACTTGATTCCCTTCTATTGTTTTCTAGTTATATGCCCTATTTCACCGAGATACAGTGGTACGTGAAGGGGGTTAAGCAGGCTGTGGCTGCCAAGGTTCCCTAAACATTTAGACATTTGCCGTATTAATAGTTTTTAAATAAATCCTTCCTCACAATTAACATTAGTTGAGAGTATTGCAAAACCAATATCTGTAGTTGTTTATAATAATTACTACAGTTATTATTTTGTCATTAGTTTTTCCATCTTGCGACTGGTTGGAAGCGTACCTCCATTGATTTCTATTCTGAGCTGGTCTACACATTACCCTGAAATTCTCACAACCTACATCTTTCACTATCTGTGTGCAGTAGTCCAACCTAGGTCTACCTCTACTTCTCTTTTTTTCTATCTCTGCTTCTAATATATTCCGCACTATTCCTTCATGTCTTATTATGTGGCCTATCATCCTATCTCTCCTATTTTTTACTGTTTTCCACGTAGTTCTTTCTTCCCCTACCATTTCTAATACCTCTTTGTTCTTAACTTTGTCTGTCCTCATCAAACGTCTGTAGCACCACATTTCAAAGGCTTCTACCTTTTTCTTGTCTGCTTTTCCTTGTTTCTATGTTTGTGGTCTTTGACCACAATAGTTGCTTCTTCTTGTTAAATGTAGCACGACCTTGTGCTAATGTTTGTTTTATATCTTTTGTGCTTTTCCAATCTTGCGTTATTTGACTAGGTAGCAGAAATCCTTAACCTCTTGTAAGTTCTCGTTACATATTTGTATTCTTGTTTGTGAGTTTTTTTTTTAGTTTCATTTTTGTTAATTTTCATACCATATCTCTCCGTTAGAACTATTTCCATTTCAGTGAGAGCAACTTCTAACTATTCTTTGCTAAATGCTAATACCACTTTATTATCTGCAAATCTAAGCATATCAATCTTTTGTCCCTGCATATTAATTCCAAATGTCTTCCTGCATTTGACAGTATTCATTGCTCCTTCTATGTACAAATTAAAAATTAATGGGTATAAAGCACATCCCTGTCTCACCCTTTTCCTAATATTTACCTCTACTTTCTTGCTCTAATTCTATTACCGCTGTTTGCTCTTTGTATAAGCAATGTACTATCCGTCTATCCCTAAAACTCATTCCAATCTTTTTGAGTATTTCGAAAAAATTTTCTATTTTACACTGTCGAATGCTTTTTCCAGATCTACAAACCCTATATATATATGCTTTCCCCTTCTCTATTGTTTTCTCCATCATCACCCTCAGAGCTAAAATAGTGTCCCGTGTTCCCCTGTTTCGCCTAAATCCAAATTGATCTTCTCCCAGTATTTCTTCAGCTCGTTTGTCCATATGACTTTGTACAATTCTAGATAATATTTTTGAAGCTTGTGCTGTGAAGCTTATTGTTCGAAAATTTTCACATCTATCGGCGCTTCTTTTTTTCGTATAATTACTATGATGTTACGTTTGAAATATTTGGGAATCTCGCCTGTCTCATACATATAATTTACAAGTCGGAAGAGACGTTCTCTGTTACTGCTTGTCCAGCAGTTTTTAGAGATTCTGCTTGCACGTTATCTGTACCCTGCGCCTTACCATTTTTCAGACTCTTTAATGCTAGTTTATATTCATCTCTAAGTATAGAATATCCCAGGTCATCATTTTCAATGTCTGATTCCTGTTCTAATGCTGTTAATTCCTTTCCTGAGTATAAATTCCCTATATATTCCTGCCATCTATCGACCTTCTCTACATTTTCTACAATGATGTTTCCTCCCGCATCCCTTATATTTTTGCTATATGGTTTTATATTTCTAAAATTCATTCTAATTAATTTGAATGCTTCGTCTGTCTCTCCTATTTCCATCTTAGTTTGTACCTCGTTGCACTTTTCATCAATTCATTGTTCTTTAGCTTTCCTGCATTTGCGAATAATTTCCCATTTTATGGCTTTGTATCTCTGTTTTCCTGTTTCGTCTGATCTATTTCTACTTTCGTCTTCTATTAAATTCAGGATATCCTTTGTTGTCCATGGTTTCTTATTTTCTTTTTGTGTATACCCCAGAATATCTCTGGCCACCATTTCTAAGCTGGATTTAATGTTATTCCATTCTGTTTCTACTTCCTTAGTATCAGAAATTCTCCCGATATTTTTTAGCAATTCATTTGACTTTTTTTCAAATCTTTCGTGGATATCTTTATTTTTTAGTTTCTCAAAGTCAAAGTGCCTTTTTCCGTTCCTCTTTTTCAGATTTTTAAATTTAAGTGCGGCCTTCAAAATTACGATGTCGGGGTCAGTGTCTATATCTGCTTCCGGGTAGCTTCTACAGTTTTTTACTTGATTTCTAAACCGTTGTCTGACAATAATGTAATCTATTTGATGTCTTCCTATATCTCCTGGCATCTTCCACGTGTATCGTCTTCTAGCATGTTGTTGAAATAATGTATTTGTGATGGTTAAGTTGTTCTTGTTGCAAAATTCTACCAGCCTATTTCCCCTGTCATTTCTCGTGCCTAAACCAAATAAACCTACTATCGCTCCTTCCCTACCCTCACCTACCACTGCATTAAAATCACCCGTAATTATTAAATTTTTATGTCCTTTTATGTATTTTAATATGTCTTCCATATCTTTGTAAATCATTTCTACTTCTTCCTCACTGTAGCTAGAGGTGGGCATGTATACTTGTATTACTACTGTATTTACCGGTTTAGATTCAAATCCAACCATGAGTACTCTTTCGTTCTTTTGTAGGTAGTTTTCTACACGTTGTCCTATCTTTTTTCGAATAACTATCCCCACACCCGAATTTCCTTCCTCTGTTCCTATATGAATTACCCTGAAGTCTCCACTCCAAAAATCCCCCACCTCTGGCCAGCGGACTTCGCTAATTCCTACTATGTCTAGTGCTAACCTATCCATTTCGAGTTTCAGGTTCTCTAGCTTACCTACTTGTTTCATACTTCTGACATTCCACGCTCCGACTCGCAGAATGTTCACGGATCTTTTTCTATTCTTTCGGATCACATCCCCGAAGTAGTCCCCTCCCGGAGATCCGAATGGGAGACTATTTTACCTCCGGAATCTTTTACCCCAGAGGATGCTATCATGTTTAACAATTTCTGTACGTAGTGTACTTGGAAGGTAATGTGGTGGTTTCCAGTTGCCTTTCACATCGCAGTAGTGTGTCTTAGAATGTCACTTACAGTGGCAGTGACCATAGGGGTCGGCCCTATGGTCACTGCCACTCTAAGTACTCAAAAAGCTGCTGCCCTCTTTAGGAACCTGTCTTAGTCTGGTTCCTCACTAAAGACCCCACTAATTTGGTTAAACCTATAGTTCGGCTTTTTAGCTCATTGAAACGCGCAAGTTATTCTACCTGTTCTAGTATTTTAGAACGTCGTCAAGGTACAGGTCCATTCAGAATGGAAAACACAACAGTTAATTAGAAATTCAAAATTACGATTTTTTTCAACCTGTCCTATAATAATGATCAGCGTAAAATTTGGCAAATTTTAAAACGTTCTGGCATTTACAGAAGTATTTGCTGATGCTGCTCTGGAGGCCATCTAACGTATTAAATGTTATGCAGTAGGTGTCGACAAAATCTTGTACTATATTTAAGTTTATATACTCATCTGTAATAGAAAAATTTACTTCAATCATCAATACTTCTTTTCGATCTGAATGCTTTCCAACACTTTGGAAACCTTCTTTTGTTAGGCCGTTATCAAAAACGTCAAATCCATCTGCTCCCTCTGAATATCGCCCTATTTCTATTTTGCCAACACTATCCAAAGCAACGGAATACATAGCACTGAAACAAACATCAAATTTCTTGAAAACAAATAATTTGACGTATATCAATCAGGGTTTCGTGCAACACATAGCACCTGCACAGCTTTATTGCAAGTTCTTGATGATTCATGTCAAGCCATGGATACTCAACAATTAACCGTTCTTATACTTTTGGATGTTAGTTCAGTTTTTTACAAAGTTGATTTTGATATTCTTTTAAGTAAGCTGAAGTATTTGAATAACTTTTCTGACGAGGCACTAGACTAGATTAAATCATTCCTAACAAATCGCAAGCAGCAAGTAGTCGATGAATCCGGACGATTCTCAGCTACAACTACTTTAATTGCAGAAGTTCCTTAGAGAAGTGTACTGGGTCCACTTCTCTTTAGTCTGTATATACAAGACGTGTCAGCTAGCTTGAAGTTTTGTCGATATCATTGTTATGCTGACGATTTGCAAATTTATTATCATTCAGACCCACTGACGTAATTCAAGCATTTACTAATGTAAACGCAGACCTGGCGAAATTCATCAGTGGAGTAATGACAACCTCCTTTCGATTAATTCTGATAAATATCAAGCTATCGTTATAGGCACTCAAAATATACTGAACAAAATTTCCTATACCAAGTAACATTCGTTATTTGTAGGAACATCTGTATACCATTGTCTCCTACAGTCAAAAATTTAGGCATACTAATAGACTCTACTGGATCATGGAAGGAATAAGTTTCAAGTATTTACAGAAAAACAACTTACTCGTTTCATTCTCTTAAACGTCTCAAACGGTTCTTATCTGTGAAACTTAAACTTACAATAGTTTTGGCTTTAATCTTTCCGCATTTCGACCATTGTGATTCAATATATACAAACTTATTGGCTACACTACAAAAACGCTTACAGCGAGCACAAAACAACTGCATCCGTTATATTTATAATTTGAAATATTCGGATAGGGTATCATCGCCTTATTATATACACCTAGAAAGGCTTAAGTTGGATAAGAGGCGTAAGTTATGGTTAGCATGCCTAGTCTTTAAATTATTAAAGAATCGGTCTCCATACTATTTGGCTTCTAATTTCCTACCTCTATCGAACCGCCGCCGCCGGTATAATACAAGGCACGCACGTTGATTTATTATCGATACCTATGCATCATACTCGAACATTTCACTCATCCTTCGTTGTTACAAGTACACTTCTTTGGAATTCTATACCCTGAACATCAGAAAAGCACCTTCAATTTCTATGTTTCATAAACTTTATCAGGAGTATCTACTAAAATTGTACATAAATACCAACAAACATCAGGCAAGTGGGGTGATTCTGTGATTTTCCATTTTTTAACCCAACGAACTGACAAGTGTGTGTGTGAGTGTGTGTGTGTGTGTGTGTGTGTGTGTGTGTGTGTGTGTGTGTGTGTGTGTGTGTGTGAATGTGTACGTGTGGGTGTGTGTACGTTTGTGCGCGCATGTTGGTGAGTATGTACGTTTATGTGATGTTTATATATCTTTTTTCTTTTAAGTTTATTGTTTATTTTCATTTATAAGTAATTATTATGTTTTTTCATCTTTTGTATTTTCGTTTTATATTAATGTATAATATTGTTTGTTTTTTTATTTTATCTAGGCTGCAAGTTAGGTGTAAGAAAGGGCCTTATGGCCATAATCTCGCTTGCATGACCTAGAAATAATAAAATCGAAATAAATAAATAAATATTTCCTTTCTTGAATACAAAAACATTTTTACCAACTCCACATCTCTCCAACCTTAAACGGGTAGTTCGTTATTCATGGATTCTAATAGCCTTTCACAAAAGATTTTCTCAAATGCATAACTGTCACTTTATCTGTGTTGAAACTCGGTGCCGTTAATTCATAACCTAATTGATATTTTCACAATAAGTTAATATTAGATATAAAACTTTTTAAAAGAGTAACTAATTTAAAAAAAAAAATATTCTCAAAAGTTGAATACAGAAATTCTCTCAGCGGAAAAAATCCGTAAAAAATATTTTTTACTCGATTTTCTTCCTTTCATAGTTGCTACAGATGTCTTTGAAAGGTATCGTAATTAAATGAAACATCTATAACAATGAACTACATTACAATATTTGACAATATTTATATTTCCGCGCCTTAAAAACTTCATCGAATGCCAAAATATCTTACTAGAAAAAGAATAAAATATTGAACACAATCGAGACATAGACAAATAAGTCGTTAGAGGCAATTTAAATAATAAGCAAAAATTCTGAAGGGCTTGTATTTTAACTACTTTTATGATCAGGAAAAAATAATAATAAATAAAAAAATATGTATTCAATAAATCTCTGTGCAAGTCAATTAAACCGCTTTTCTGTTGTGTTGAGTTAGGATTGCTTTCCTAGTGACACTGATTTTTCTAAATCCAAACTAACCCTCAGAATATGTATACACAATACTACCCATAATTTTGGTTAGTTTTTATAAATCATTGCTCAACGAGCTAATAGTTTTGCAAGTCTCTGATTATCCTCTTATTAATAACTAGCTGGTAATCAACCTATCCTTACGGCTTTCCTTGTCCCTAGCTACCTTAACACTTATTGAATTTTTTATTCTTGTACTTTGTATTCGGTTTCCTGCTCCTCCGCTTCACCAAAACTTTTCATATTAGAAAAATTGAATTCAGCATGATAATTAATACGTGCTGTGGATTTACCATATTAATAAACACTAATGCTATGCTTACTTTCGTTAGAAGCATCATCAGGAGAAGACATTATGGTTTATAGTTTCGGTGACACAGTAACGCGTTTAAGTTTCGCATGTGTAAAATACGTATAAACTTTGCGGGTAGTATAGGGCGTACTTACCATACAATACTATTAAATGTGTAGCGCTCGAGAAATATGTTGTGCTATATAAACGCACATGATAATTTAATGTCTTTATCCTTTTAGAAATATTTGAGCGTATAATTTAATATTTCTCATATTGCAGGTAGCTAGGCACTTCTACCACAAAGAGATGAAAATAGAACTAGTAAAAGAAGAACTGTTATTCGATATGGTACATGTAACTTTCCAACTAACATTTGACAACAGAGCTTTCAGCTTAGCGTCACTGGCAATGACAAGAGAGGAGAAACATCTACCAATTAGTGCAGTGGTTTTGTTTGAAATATTCCCTTTTTGCGTAGTATTTGGGTGAGTTTATTATAACTATTGATCTGTATTCTTTCGTTATTTTTATTATATGAGTCATTATTACAATCTTAATGAGGCAATATGGCTAGACAGGAACTGGTCGTCTAATAACATAGCCGTGTGGTTTATATTGCAATAACTTGACATTGGTAGTCCAAAAAAAAAAACAATACATCTACCAGAAATATGATAAATGTATCTTGGATATTATTTTAACAACAAAAATTAACGATTCTTCTTCTCTTTGAAGCTTTTAAAAACAATCTCGGTGTTTTAAAGATTCAGTTGCATCAGTGTTGACTGCTTAAGTTTTAAGTATTTTTAACCGTACTTTAGAAGACTTTTAAATAGTTGTTTGTTACTAAGAAATCTAAGTTCTGTAACAGTACAATATATGAGCCTGTAGCTTACCTACAAGCTTTGGGGCTCCGCAAAATTTTTTGTATAGGTTCACTTTAGGATTCGTTAATTTTCTAATTGCAGTGCCTATAAAGAAGAATTAAATACGATGTATATTAATCAACTGCTTTATTATACAATCAAATTACATACATTGAAACCTATTATTTGCAAATGACAGTTACAGATAAACATAATTTAGTTCAAAGTATGATTCTACAGAACGCGTTGCACTGTACAGATTTTTGTACAAGAATGAATAATAGTTAGCAGTCTGAAATAGCATACTTTTAGTAGTACAGATATTTACGTTTGATAGAGCTAGTTACGGCAGTCTTATATTCTAATAACGCTACTCTAAGCGTAATTTCAGGATCTTGTTGGTTAATAAACTGTTTCTGCAAATTTACAGTGAAGTTGTTGCTGATACCTACAACAATTTGGAACAAATAATATTAAGATAGAGGTAACGGGAAAGGTAAGGAATTCATGGGTACTTCACTGCATCTTTCACGCACCAACTATCATCACGTCTATTCGGAAAGGTAGTTCAGGATACTTTCCTTGTTCATCGCATTTGTTCACACGAATTAGTCAAAAACATCGACAACCGTCGAACGTTCTTTTTAATTGAGACAGTGACATTATTTCGAGCGGGAGAAAGCCTGTATTCAACAAAATACATGTAGTAAATTATAAGTTCCTTTTCTAGAGTGCAGAGACCACACCACATATTTACAATTCACCGTATCCTACTTAATATTACTTAAAATTAATGATGGGAAATAGTGGTTTCAGTTTCGAATTGGAAATCCCCTATACCTAATTATAAAACTAAAGCTTGGAACGCTAAGAAACGTAACAATTGTGTCGAAGCTTGAAAAAGATAAGAAAGAAGTTTCTATGTACCAGAGCTCACATCATAGAAAACTTATTAAATAATGTTTGTAAGCTCCACCTGGTAGTAAACCGTAACAATTCTTGCGGTACCAAGAAACATAAATAAGCAGCCACCCGATCTTTATACTACATTATCTGGACGCGCAAGGGTCTTGTTTGTCGCCACATCGACCGCACAAAGTCGGGGAGTATAAAACCCTAAAACTTATATTCCCTATAAAAGTAAAAATACAAAAATTCATTTTTTATCGTTGCATATTAATGGATACAAATTTTCTTTACTACTTTTAAAGTATTCTACTAAATCAAGCAAACTAGACACTGGCTTTTAGCAAGATAGAGACGAAAATCGTTGCAACATTAAAAACGTTAAATTAACAAATTAGCCAGTACTACCTACCAAACACAAAACTGAAAGGTAGGTTAGCCCTTTTTATTTAACAATAAAGCCTGCCTATAATCATAAATACCAAAGGTTCGAAACATCAAACAGATATGTTCTCACAAATATTTTCAAAAAGAAATATAAATAAATAAGATAAGGTAACTTCTCAAAGATCATTCATAGAGAAAGATGAATACATAATCATCTATGAGTTGAAGATATTAGTTAGATAAGGCAATGTTTCAAAGGTATTTGAGAGAGAAAGGTAGATAGTTAACTATTTATGATTTAAAATAATATTTAGATAAGATAAAATCTCTAAGACATTTTTAAAGAGAAAGATAAGTAACAAACCATTTGTGGTTCAAAATATTGATTAGGTAAGATAAAACTAAGATATTTAAAAAAAAATAAACACCTAACATTAATGGTTTAACCGAATAATAAGGTAAGATAGATTTTAAGAAAAACTTCCAGGAAAGGGTAACAGATAGCAATTATTTTGGTTCTGAAGCCCTACACTTGACAAGACACGCCGCTCCTCTTATACATATAGATAAGATAAAGGGACTTCCAAAAGAGTATAGTGATCCCGTAAGATTGTTTTTATTATGACTTCCAAAAGGGAAAGTTCCATGAAGCGGTACTTGTTCAAAAGAACAGCTTGAGGAACCAGATAGAAATGGGGATGCAGACCCTGCATTCCTGCGTCGGGTAAGAGAAAATGAGCCGGTAGAACAAATCGGTAACAAACTCACTGTCGACACGTTAAAGTTAGTCCCAGCTGAAGACAACGGCGATACAAAACTAGTCAAAGGTTCCCGTACCCAGTGCCCTATATCGTGAATTAATAATCGTCCAGCTATGCAGCCACTGAGAAAGCAAAAAAAAATAGAAAATATAGAAAAGCTAGAAGAGAGAGATGGGATGTTTGGAGCTTAATAGGCCTGCACAGGCTACTGTTTTTCAAATAGAAATCGTTGTCATCATGCACGGTGCATCTGCCACTTTGGAACGTGAAATCCAAAATAAAACTATAAGGGACAGTAGGGCAGCCCTAATGGCCCTAAACAAACAGAAGCTACTTTAAGGGGTTGTACTACAGTGCCAGCACACGTTAGAGCTTGTTTCTTGCACTAATGTCCTCCAACTAGTCTGGATCAAAGGACATTCGGGGTCGCATGGTAACGAGCAGGCGGACGATCTGGCGAAGCGGGGCTCAGCTCAGTGCTCTATCGGCCCTGAGCCGTTAGTTCCCATTTTGCCTTCTGCAGTGGTTTCCATGCTAATCCTGTCAACCCTCCGCCGTCATACGGAGAGGTGGTCTAGCTTGACAAGCTGCCGATAGACAAAATTGTGCATCACGTCCCCTGCGACCAAAAATGACAAATATTGCATAAACCTGCCAAGACAGAAACTACGGTTATTCGTGGTAATCCTGACTAGGCATGGTAATTTCAAAAAACACTTACACAGAATGGGTTTTTTGGTGATCCTACCTGCCGCGGGTGTTAGCAAGACGACGAGTCGGCGGCACATGCCAGGAAACGTCTGGCCCGACAGAGCCAGAATTAGACACACCCTGGTCCGATATCCTCAAGTTTATCAGTTAAGTCGGGTGGTTTAGCGAAGGAAGACCAGGCTAGTGTAAGAAAGGCAGCACAACGGGCCCACCTTGTGGTCTAAGTGCGAGTGGCGCAGGCCGCGCTTCCAAATTCAATAAATGGAGGCCAGCACAGCATGACCCAGCGCCGTGGGTTGCTTGGTCCCCAAACTATACGGCGACTAACAGAAAAGAAAAGCTAGATAGATATAGGAAAAGATATCAGAAGACGGAGGTTGAAATCAGTTGGATGCCATAGTAGTTTTTGAGGTGAAGAAACAAGAAAAAGGGTTCGCATTGAGCAAAAGATGCTAGGCAAGGTGAATAGAAAAGCGATATTCAACTTGCCAAAACGGAGTCAGTAACCCGGTGTGGGAGAGCATCACTCTTAGGTGACAGGCAGTAGTCTGTGGGACTCAAGACAAGTCCGTCGGAAGAAAAATGAGGCGAAAAGGAAACAACGGGATATGAATAAGTTAAGTTATTATGCAAGCGCCATATAGGAAAGACATACAGAGAGAAAGATTTCCAAATAAAAGGAACAGGAAATCTAAAGAACCTCCTGCAGTGCAAATAAAACAAAAGTAGACATATTCAACCCAAAGACATCAAAAATCGGTAAGAGAAGGGTATGTACGGTAATTTCACTACACCATAATCAAGAGAAGTATAAAAAATGAGCGTCCTACTCTTATTTTAGATAAAAAACAAGAAAAACTGCAATGAAATATCCTAGGTCACAAATAAAGGGAAAAGGAGCGAGTGGGAAAACCGGATAGGATATGAGCGAAAACTCTAGAATGAATACGTAAGAAAAGAGCTTATCTGTCATTGCAATTGCCAATATTGACTTTTTGCGGCATAGACATGGTTGTCGCCAACCAGGTTTACCCTATTTAAAAAGCGTGAACTCAATGTCAGCGCTGAAAAGTTCTAAAGATTTATTCCATTATTCATGCCAAAGATAAAAAAATCATAAATGGAGAGGTGTAGAGAAAATAGTCACGAAGAACGTATTTGAGAAATTAGTGTAAATACTTTCAATATCTAAAAAGCAAAGACAAATTAAAGGTGTAATGTATAAATCAAAAATCATAGGAACGAAAAAAAATAAAAGCAAATTATGAAAAGAATAAAGAAATTTAGAAATACTAAAGTGTAGTACCTACTTGAATATCAAAGGTAGAATAATCAACGCAAAATAAAGAGAAAAACAAGCAAATAAAAACGACAACATATATTATGAGGTATAAAATATTTTATAGTACAGGACATATTTAAAAGGTTAGATAAAAGGTATTAATTATTGTGAAGGAGCAATATCGGTAAAAGGTTTTAGATCTTGTATATGCCACTTCCATTGTGGTTTACTATCAAAATCTTTAAGTTCATAAACAAGTGTCACTACATTCGGAACTATTTAGTAAACATTTTATTTTTGAAAAGAAACTTATTCAGCTGTCGATTCATTTTTAAAGTTTACGTTTAATTTTCAAAAAAATCTCTAAAAAATTACCAAAAAATAGGTTAAGTCCATAAGTAAGTAAACAAAATATGCAAAGAGAAAATTTTTACACAAGCAGGTACTTCTGTCAATTCTGGTACTGAAGTATTTTTCGTAATTAACCCCTATACTTATTCGTCACCCTGGGATTGTTTTATTCAAATCGGCTGATGTCTTGCAACTAATTAGAACAGAAAATTTTGTCACTTCATAACGCCTGTTCGCATTCCATTCCATGAAAGCGATAAAAATCTCCGAAGGTATCTTAACGTATCTTTACCGAATTCGGTAAACAGAATATAAATTAAAGACACGTTACGGGTTAATTCACTTAACACGCAACGAGTTTAACTGAAAAATGTAGATATTTTAGGAGCGTAGGAGCTATTTTGACACTTTTCTGCATTTTATAACATAAATAGCAGAGTATTTCCTAATCTAGGAAGACGAAAACTTTAAAGTAGTAAAAGCAAACATCTGTGCAAAAATAAAATTATATTGGCGACCTCGCTTTAATAAAATTTGTATATGAGTGAAGCTTGTCGCGACTGCTAATTCGAAATATTTATTTTATTATTTACAAATTAAATACGACATTGACTTGCAGTTTTCATTTTAATGCATACAGCTACAAGTGATGAAGTGCATGTCTTCTTTCGTAATTTCAGCATTACATCAATTTGCTTCTATGTATTTTTTGTACATGTTGTGTTCACTGTGCATTACGAGTTTATTTTATCTTCTAACAACTTTACTTTGGTGACAAAAATTCCATCTTGTAATTTTTCGATGTGATAGTTCCTTTTATGCTTAGAAAATATAATTTGAGAACAAACATGAACATTGTTTGGCTAAAGAGATATATTACATCATTCCTTATCCCATAATTGCAAAAATAATACCAAAATGATAGGAATAAATTAATCTATATAATTTTGTTTTCAGGATCTCACAAACCGCACTCGTGTACTCGTATGTTTTTTTTTCACTCGTTTACCGGAGTGGTAATATTTGCAGTCTACAGATACTATTTGAACGAAAATCAGTTACTGTCACTGTGTGTAATCTCTCTGAAGTGTCAGCTTTATGGATTTAAATATTAATTGTGAAATACTCTAATTTGTTAATAAAACTAATATTAAGATTAACTTCTTAAGCATGGATCGTCCATATACTCTGCGCCATGTTAATTAATAATCCCGTTGACTGTAAAGTGCGTTCTGTCAAAAGGTTTTAAATGCAAAACATCCGTCTTGTTAAAATATCTCGACACATTGTTGAAGCACCTAGGCGAGGAGTAATGGATAATGGGAATGTGCCTATAGCGCAGACTGTTCAGTGAAGGAAGAACAAATGTTCATGATGAGAATTGATCTGGACGGCCCACTGACATTACTAAAGAGTTAACAAAAAGTAGATGAGAGGCGCTCACTATGGATGAGCCTCATCGAAATTTTCCTCAGATTTCAAGATCAATTTATGCAATTGTAATCTTATCTAGCCACACGCCTTGAGCGATAGTGTAACTTTCTGAAGAAATGTTTATTTTTTCTTACAAAGGTCGTGCAGAAAATGTAGTTTTATCCGTATTAACACAATTGACTTTTAAAGACTTCCGCACTAGCTCTGAACTCTATCTTCAGCGGTTTAGAGAGACTGGGGAGGGGGGGGTCGTTAAACAAATACGGATACCTCAACGAGTATATTCTGTTATAAGAATACAAGATTTTGTATTTTTAGATGGTACTACGTTTATCCTGAAATAAAATAAAATACATAAAATAATATTAGAGACTGCAATTTGTGCCTCAAAATAAAATCAGTAAATCAGACAGGTTTTGTACATTTATGATTTCTTTCTTTTGTGTAATCGTGCATGGACACTTTACTTATTAAATGTATGCACTTTTGGTTTATATATAATTCTTTGAATCCAGTGATAAGTATAGACAAAATAAATACTATTGCTTAAGTGCTTCTTTGAGTGTAATTAACCTTATTCAAGTTTATAAAGAAATTAAGGCTGGTAAGTATCGACACATATATTAACTGAAAAATACTTCTGATTTATTCTGACAGGTAATTATTAAAAGTTTTCTGAATGCTCAATTAATTTTATATACTTATATTGTTAATCTTTGTCAATTTAAATAAAAAAGCCTCTAAAGCAAATAGGCACTATAAATATCATTAACAGAATTATGAGCTTTTTTTGTCATCTTTTCAGTACTGACTAAATGACTCACATGTATACAAAATTAGTTTTGTAATAAGATCTTTTAAATTAGCAAACTTAATCTTTGTTAAAAAGTTGTCCTGTGTAATCAAATATATGACTATATTATTCATAATGTAAGTACATAAAGATTTTGTTAGATAAACAATTTTATAAAGCATAATTTTAATCCAAAGCCACATTTGAAAAGTTAAGTTCATAATTAAATATTATTGCAAAGATATTAATTTTCATGGGTTCAAACTACCAAGGTTGTGGGATATCACTTACCGACCTTAAATTCACGGCATGGCCGCTTACAGACCAGTCAACAAACAAGCTCGGCCCACATATGGACTTCCAACATTGAACAAACACATGAAAAAGCAGTTGTCTATATTGTTATAACAACGCCTCGTAAACTAGAAGCATATTGTAAGTTTCTAATGCGTAATCGTTCTATACGCAATTAAATTAACTTCTTCTTACAACCATTAATCAGCTCTAAAATGTTGCTTCCGAATTAAAACAAAATTTCCATGTTGAAACATGAGGAACGTATATACTTCTTATACGCAGTAAAAATTTAACAGTCTCGCACGACCATTACAGCTTCATTTCTTAAGTGTTGTTTTATTTTTCTAGTTTATTAGTTCTTTTGTGTTGCGCTAAGGTAACCAAATAAAATTAGTTTGAATTATTTAGAAATAGATTATACAAACCATGATGAGTTTCTAAGCATTCAGATCGATGAATTGTTCGAAACTAAATTGCGACTCGCAAGTCAGCCTTGGATGTGAATTTATCCATATTGACGTTAGAATGATCAAAAGCCGACTGATTCGACTCGTCAACAACAACCTCAGCAAGCAGGTGCGCGAAAGCACGCTATTCGATATCACCTTGAAGACACTTTGTGGGAATTCTGAACAGCTTGTTCGAATTTTAGCATGGCTTTACAATACAAACTAGACATTTATAACTATGTGCTTTATTCACTATATAATTAGAATAAAGAAGGACAATAATTGGGGTGTTTCGAAATTATGATACTTTGTTTTAATTTTGTATTAATCGTAGAAGTACGATTTATTTTGAATTATAAAAGTAAATTTAGAAGTTTTATAATACAACACATAATTTTTATGCGTTATTTTAGAAGAGGGAAAGCGAACTGTTACACAATTGTTATTAACTAATTTCAATACAGAAAATAAATGGCAGAGTTCTTTAATGGCGATATGCAAAATCTGGTGCCGCTACTTAATGTAAAAAATATAAAATAGTGTTCATATTTTAATTTCCCATAAAAGTTTTGTTCATAAATTGTTACGTATTATTTCGGCGCATACTAAATTTCTTTTAGTATTCAACTTTTGCACGTAGTTTCATTACTAGTTGAAGTTTAGATTAAGAGCCTTTTCTTGAACATTTACGTGATTTATTGTTGAAAATTGTTGCTGTTGGCTGTGGTTGCACCATGAACATCGGTAATTGATAATTGATTGTCTAGCGCAAGTGTGGGTATAACATCGTTCTCCGTAGGTTATCGGACTGATGGAGACCTGTACATTGAAGTGCGAAGTGTGTAGAATTTGGACCTCTTTCGTCCCTTATTGCTGGAAATTTATCTTTGTCCGAGGTTTCTTCCGCAGGAGGTGCTGCGGTAAATTAGAACAGCCACATCCCACTAAATATTGATGTGAAAAGATTTGTTTAAAATTGTAAGTGAACCTTCCAATTAACTTTAAATATCTCATTATTTATGTTAAATAGCTCCTGTTATATGTAACACACGAAAGTTTTTCTCGTGTAATTAATGTAATTAATGTAATGTAATGTAATTAATTAAAAAAACGATTCTCGTAATTTGAACTTTGTATTGCGTTTTGAGTAAAGTAAGACTGTCAAAATGTGAAATGCCAAACCTGAACTAACGTAGCAATTTTCGAAGTGAGATCGTATTAACGCTAATTGTAATGTACGCTTTTGTAATAACGAATGTGTTTGGAATCTAATCCATCGATTATATTTTAGAAACAACGCCAGCTTTTCTTAATTATACTCCACTATCTTTTAGATCTACCATAGCAACTCTGGAAAACTGAAATACAAAACCAACCCTTACGTGGCAATTTTCTTTTGTAATCTGAAGACCTGGATTCCCAAAATCAAATCGTATTAACCCTAATTGAAATGTAAGCTTCTTTTGTAAATGCGATTCTTCAATACAGTTTGTAAGCTTTCAAATATATATCGCAAAAGGTTACATAGTCGTTGTACGTATAATGCTACATCTGACGAAACTGTAAATGTATACCCTTTAAGCTTGATATTCACAATTTCTCTGATAAATGGATCATTCTTATTTTTATGCGTCAAGTATGTAATAAAAATACGTTCTTATATATAATAGTAGTAGTAACGCTAACGATATACGGGGTTTTAGATTTTATAGATGGCGTCATGATTGACGACTTGGTAAGTGATAGGTAGCAAAGATTTGTAATAGCATCAAAACCTCTCATCTGTACAATTCCCAAAATTCAATACTCAATATAAAAGATTGTAATATAAAAGCCCCCGAAACAAATATTACTTGAAGTAATCAAAATCTCTAGAGAGGACTTTCGCGTATTCATTAATCGAATTCTTAACTTATAAAGAAAAGTATTTTGGAGTCTACATACAGAAGGAAAGTTTTGTGACATTTTCATTAAAGGCTGCGATCTCCATGCAAAAACTTAAGTATAGTCGAAACCATGAAAGAATTCGTCTGCGTCATCACTTGTATACGATGAATTAAGTTGAAAATTTTAAGTCAATGTAGCATCTATTCATAAATACCCAATAAATATTCCGATTCGAAAGTTTCCGCCAAGCTTTTAAAACTTTTAAAACGTGTTCACGTATATCTTTATTTAAAACACGTACAAATCGTATTACTATATTTATCATATACATTAGTTAAGCTTTTAAATAATCTTAAACGTATGTTTGAATTGAGTTAGACACCTATGACGCAGAGGACTTCTTTCGTGGTTTCGACTATATATTAAATTTAAAGTAACTTCTCTAAAGTCTCACCCTGGCGCATTCTAATTCTTGTAACCCTATGGTGCACACACATTATCTCCCTTTAATATACTTCAGATTCTTATGTCACTTTCGTTTCATTGAACTTGTTGGTTGTACCCTTGATTGTGTTGATACCATGGAATTGTTAGACCAACATATTCTGCATTAGTAGTGTGTAAAAAGTTGTTTGATAGAGTGAAATTTGTTTGTCACTTCAATATTTAAATATGCATCGAATTCATATTATTATTATTGGTGCCGTCATGGTATGAAGAAGGTAATACTCGAAGTGTTGCAGTTGTTTGAAACGCTCTTTTTTTCAGATTTTTGTAAAAATTCTGGTTTGATATTTACTGATGCCATTTTGTGTTAGATGGAATAGTAATTACGCTTTAGCGGATTTGATTGCCTTCTATCAACTAGAATATGTAATTAAATTATGGAAAGTATGTAGAGCACCTCATTATCCTTATTCCCACATCTGGTGGCAAGTAGTTTTGTTCTTTTCTGTTCTGCCTAATTGTGTTTCGAACCTAATTGTGTCATGAATTTGCAGGGTGCGAGTGCTTCCTTGTTCTGGTGTCGTACCGTTTGTTGCCGATTTCTTACGTACTGTCTTAGACTTGGGTTATAGATTGGATTCTTTGTTATAGTCCATCCGTCGAATCACGGCTACGACGTCAAAAATAGAAATCCAGGCAAACAAATTCTAAATGTCAATTCGTATGAAAAGATATAGTACGTTAACATTACATTTTAGAGCATTCTGGTTTTTACGATTGGTATTATGCACTGTTGCCAAGCCTGATTTGATTATCTCATACACTTTCATTAACTGCAGTAATATTTTTATTTGACTAACCACTGTGAGGATATATTGGTGTGCCGTATTGTTAAAAACAGAACTAGTTTTTTAATAACTTTAGCTAAATTCAGAACTGTTAACTTTGTAGGTACTTTCAAGTCGTCCTAATATTGTACAAACTTTTTTTAATGTAACTATAATTGATAGCTCATTCTTATAATGTATTTCTTCACAAACTAATCGTTGTTGAACCGTGAAATGCATGTTTACTTGGTATACTTTGCTACGTAACAACCTAGGGCGTGTTGGGTACAAAAGCGTTTATATACACAGTAGCAATAATAGTTGTGTATTTAAATGAAAAACACATTTTCAACATTTGGCAACGTAGTCGACAGCTGACATATAACGGCATAGCCTTGATTCGCCGGATGGACTATATACGTTATATGCTGTTGTGAAAGTAGCTTCACGTACTAGACCCAAGGTTTCTTATTTCGACGAAGTTCGCCTGCCGACCCCTGGATGGAACGAGTGGAAGTTGCTGTTGCAGTAGGCCTAGTCCATCGAGGTTGTATGCTAGTATATTGTATAATATAAACTGCCTTGAGTCGTTTGGCTCATTGATACTAAATTGCAATTATTCTTATTTTTCCTATTTTAATTATTTACTAAAATTGCAATCCTTATGTTTTACGGTTTTAATTAGTAGAGTATCACATATTATTTGAAATTGAAATCATTAACCTTCAACACCAAATTATTTACCAAAGTAAATAACGTGTAAATCTATACACGAGTAGTCTGCCTATAGACAAAAGAGGAAACAAGGTTACTGAATAATATACAGCGGTTGTGTGACCATATAACTACCGAGTGTGTGGATGTTAGTCCTGATGCTTATAAATATCACCAACGACGCTTACCTGGACTGCTCACTCTAATGACTCCTGCTCACTGCCTGTTTCTGCTGTCATCTAAAATAAAATCACTCCCTACAATCATACTCATAAAATAACGCAACTCACAAAATACATCACACTGTATTTACATAAGATAAATATAATATTTTCAAAACTCGTTTGATATTTACAATTGTATCACTTGGATTAGTAACAAATCCCTTTTCAAAATTTAATTGAATTTCGATAATCTCAAAACAACAAATACCCTGTTAAAGTAATTGGACTTTTCTCATACCTGAAGTTAAATCCTAGTCTTAACATGAGCTCATAGTAAAACTCTTTAAGCTTGAGTGCAAATTTCCAGCACTGCGAAAAATAAAATAAGTCCCATTTACTTTGTACAACATCGCGGTTATCTTTATATTAATTATTCTTTTTCTACTTAAACAAATTACTCTATACATCTAAAGTCCCATAAAATTTTCAGTTCTTTAAAATTTTAAAATAAAATCACTCAAGAGCACAAGAAAAATAAAAAGAAACACAGCTAACAACTACTCTTGAAGTATTGCCGTCACGTATAGCGTTAGGCTGTGGAACCGCTGCCAGGTCGTATCACCATACCATTAGTCACGCTCCTATCCAAATCTCACTCTATTTACATTAAACCAAATTTGCACCTTCTTTTCATTTATAACGCACCAATCAAAATTGCGGCATTTTCCAATCGATCCCAAATTTTAACCAATTTTGTACGTTCCAATCACCCAAATTAACAAAGGTTACTACTTACATACACTTCGCTCTATATAATTTCTATTAATTTCAGATTTGTAATTACTGGACTTATCGCAATACACAACAACTTGTGTTCACTTATAGTTATTTATATCAACTCAATTACTGCACTATTCGAAGTAAACTAGAAGACGAGCGAAGATGTTAAGAGAGCCTCTACCACGTTAAAGGTGGTTTTATAAAAAATCCTGCACCCTCTGTTTTTAAGTCCGGCACGTTTTCTACCCCCAAACCGACAAACATTCCGGGAAAAGCACCAACCGTCGTCTCTTTCCCGTTAAATCTTTGACGGTTTCAAACTTTCCTCAAACTACAATGCTCAAAACACCTAAAATTTATTAAAAATCGCACGAAAACAACCAACCGTTTTTGCATTTCAGCAAAAAATATCTTCAACGGAAATCGATTCTACGTAAAATCACGCCTCTCTACCCCAAACCCAACATATTCCATCTCCCGTTCACCTATCTGTTACCTTGTTCCACTCATGCTACATTCTTAGAAATCCCCCGTTGGATGTCTCCATACCAAGTCTTTAAACTGTTACGCGTCTATACGTTACGTCCAATTAGATCGCTTAATTTCTCTCCAGAAATTATTGATTTTATTTCCCTATGCAAAACAAGCTTGTGTCTCCCTCCTATACTATCTCGACAAAATATATTACGTCTCACACATAGTAATACGTTCTATTCTGCGTCCTTGTTTCTCTTTACTGTTTATTTGTGGTCTCCCTGCTATTACCTCTAGAATTAAATCGATCCTACCAATTTCAACGGTTTCTGTCTTCTTCTTGGAAAATATAATTTTTATCAGCTTGTTTATGCTGTTGACATATAAACCTTGAAGTAAACGACTACTTGGAACGTTTCTAAATATGTTTGTTTTTTTTCCAACCGTACATTGTTAAACTTGTTTATCGTACCATTTGCTATAATTAATATTTAGAATTCTCCCCCTGTTTTGAAACGTTTCTTTAGTTTATTACAAATATCGATCCTAAGCTAACGAACTATGCAAAAGCTTCTACATCATTTAAACTACAATTAAATTATAATAAAGCAGTATTTTTTAATTGTAGCTTTTGACCATTCTTGTCTTATTTTATAAATATTGTTCCTATGCTATAAATAAATGCTATACCTTACTAAAATAAATGCAAAGCTATAATTAATTAACCCAAAATTCTTACATTTGGTCATTTCATTTGGGCTTTACTTAAAAAGTCTAGGTTATTATTTCATCTTATTAATTGCAATACGTTAGTATTTATCAAATTACCTTGTGTAAAAAACTACCTATAATATTTATATATATATATATATATATATATATATATATATATATATATATTGTATGGTCTGCTGTGTTCCTTATGTTTCCACGCACCACATTTGGTTTGCGTCAAAAATATATAGTGTATGGTGATATCAAAAATTATAATTCAAAAATAGGAGTTAAAGGATTAATATTGCAACCCTAATGTGGTGTTGGCCTTTTAAATGATTTTAATAAAGAAAAATTTTTGTTTTATTTATGCCACGGTTTTTAAAGACTCGTTCAGGGATAATTGAATCTAGCAAATTTTACTCTGTAAGAAAACGTGAGTTCTTTGTCCTCTTACAGGTATATAAAACACATGCGCATAAAGCGTCGTTTAGTCAAAACCACTTAACCTCTTTTAGTGCTAGTATCTCGTGGTTATATTCAAAGATTGATAAATAAACTCAACAATATTTAATTTAGGTAAGCGTTTGAAATTCAAATTATTCACAAATTACTTTAAATGATGCGTATATAAAGATAACTTCAAATACCTGCAACTCCTCTGAATGTGCCTGGGTTGTACATGGACCTTGATACAGGATACAACAAGATCGCCTTGAATGCTTGCAGTGAATACCTGTTAAAAGTACGTTTTAGTTTTATGTTCAATTGGAATTAACTTTTGTTTTAGGTTCTACAAATAAACTACTAATTCGTCAACTGTATACTCAGATATGCCTCTATTACTAAGAACACTTTCAATACTTCACCAATATAAATTTGACTGTAATCCTATACGACTGGACCCTGCTGCAAAATATCTCAATACCACTGGTGCAACTCTTCACTACACAAGAGATGACCCGATGTTTGCTTTAATTGGAATTCCTTCTCTGGAACTTGATTGTTTGTATAACCCTTCTTACTTATTTTCTGATACACCTTTTTATAAACATGAAATTCAGTGGAGTATTATTTCTGATAACCATTCAAATAAAATGCATACACTTTTAACACATATATTAATAGTATCAATTTAATTACAGGTTCTTAAAGCCAAAAAACATCTATACAGTATAAAAAATTTTAATCAACTTTTTTTTATTCTAAACATTTATCACCTAGGAAATCTAAAAACATTTACATCTTGCCTACTATATAATAATTACAAGGGATACATTCATTACTTCATCCTTAACTGTACTTAATTGCTATTTTGGAACATATTTGGTATTATTTGTATTAAATTTCATTTGTTGACATTTCATAAATTTTCATCTCTTTATAATTAAAAATACTAAACTACTTTCATTTACAGGTACATAAAATTTATATGGAATAGAGTATCCTGAACAATTACAAACAACATTTCTATCAACAAAACCTATACACATTCAGTTGAAGTTACATTAAATACTCTTCGTATTGAAAAACAGTGAAAAAAATGCTTTTTTAAACCTCAAACGCTGCATCACTAGTACATAACATTCTATATCTGCGTTTAACAAGTAATTATTCATTTGTTTTATCGTAGTGTTTTAAATTTAGAATAGCTTGATAGAAGTGGTAAATTAATGTTTTTAGCCTCAGTATTAACAACTACCTTTTTTTAAACCATTTTATAATGTCAAATAGCAAAATATATATATATATATATATATATATATATATATATATATATATATATTGCTATGCTACTACTGGAATTATCGAGCCCCTATGTTGGGCTGTTTTATTATTTGCTATACTCCTCTAAATTATTCGCGCTCCATCATTTGAGCGACCATATTATTTATTGCTATGAATAAACAAGATTGTAATTATCTCCTCTGACGTTGGGCCGTCTTATTAATCTTGCTATCAATTCCCTCCAGAAACTTAACTGGATTTTATCTTGAACCAACCTTGTCAACCAATAACAAAACTCGGTACGTTACCGCCTTGCTTGTTATCAATTTCCTATTCAACTCGTAGCTCCTCCTTGAACTATTTAAATTAACAAATTACTAGCATTTATTTGGAATTATAAAATTCAGTTAATTTCGATTTTATACAGCTTTTGTAAATTATTTGAAATACACTTTTCAATTAGTTAATGTTGTAAATTTCATTTATTAAACATCATATACTATTTACTCAAAACCCAAAGTCACCAAAAAACCTATTATCCTTATCAACGAAGTGTAGAACGTTCTAAACCTGTTATCATATTACTCACTTTATACGTATGCAACTTCTTTTGTTGACTTTTTCACATTCATATTATATTAAGCAAATTCAATATTCAAAATAAAAAATATATAGAAAAATAAAATGTCTTATAACTAAAAAAATCTGACCTGATCTATTTTCTTTACATCGACGCTTCCATTTGAATAAAAATTATCTTCCCCCAATGTGGGATTATTACATGCCCATTCGAAATATACGCTTGAACCATTGCATTTAAATTATTGCCATCACCCTCTGGACTACCATTAACTTATGCACCCCAATTTATTGTCGTTTCATATCAGACTTATTACTTCTTATCAATCAATTTCCTCAAACTTAGAATAGAATTCATATTATCATTGTCCTCTGACTTGAAATCGTAGTTTATTTTCCCCCTTGACTTAGAAGCCCTATTATTTTTGTTTTAGTTTAAAATAAATTCACCAAAATGTACTTACGTTTAATCGGCAATTATAGTTTTCATCTTGGCACTTATTTTATTTTTCACTTTTAAAATTATTACGTATCACTTTATTTCATAGCGGCGCACTTCGGCCTTTGTTAAGTTGCAAACTGACTTTGTTATCACTGTGCCTGCTAATATATTATTCAGTTCCCACTCCGTCAGAGGGTATTATCTAGATACTCGTCGCTTATTTATAACCAATCAAATAATTACATTTAAAGCAGTTTCTGGTGTAATTTTCTATGATTCCCAATACTTGTAACCAGCTTGCAGCTGTCTTCGTTATCAACATGCGGTGTTTTGATAGATCTAATTGCTTTTCCATAAACAACTGATGCAATTCGACTTTTAATTTTCATATTTACATGTTATTCACGCAATTTTTTATTTTCTTTCTTATCAAAAATGGTTAGCTGTTTGCACGCATTTATATTATGCTTTCTGAAGCTCTATTTCTATCTCCGTATTAATCTAATCGTTTGGAACTCTTTTGAATGCGTGTCTGCTTACACTTTATTATATTTACATATAAATATACGCGTGTTTCCACTGAAAAATACCATTATTTGCTTTATCTAAATTAACTAAAACTTTATCTACAGGGTATTAAATATTTACTATTTACCTAATGAATGTCTTCCTTGTTTCTACGCTAACTATGCGTCTTCCTATGTTTATTTGCGTCGCCTAAAACTATTTATATTTTATATACAGGGTGTTGACTGCTTACTATTTACAAACTATCTCCATTTCTCAATTCTTCACTAAATAAGTGCAGTTTTCTGCTGCCTATGGTAATTCCTCATTTCTAAACGACCTTTACTATAAAGTACACCCTTAAACAACCCCTTATCACAGCAATATATATATATATATATATATATATATATATATATATTGATATGATAACGCCGTACTCGGTGTTCTGAACGTTTTACTTAACTCCACCGCTCTGTTTTCACTTCAATTAAAAACTAATTTTATTATTATGCCACGGCTTGCCCTTTTTAATCTACACAGAGTGCACAACGTTACGATGATCAACTTTTCTCTTCTCCACCACTTTATGGTTATTTGTTTGAATTGATAAAACGAAGTCAATTAATTTCATATAATGAAAAGAAATATTATTTACAATTTTTGAAATTTTTGAAATACACCCTTCAATCAATCAATATCATATGTATCATTTATCCCAAAATTTATATGCTTTTAATTCAATCTAAAGTCACCAAAAACTACCTCTTTACAACAAAATCTGGAACGTTCTAGACCTCTTTATGATATATTACGCAAGTTGAACGTATGCAATGTTTGTTGTTGATTTCATTACAAGTTTTATATAAATTGAATAAATTCAGTATTAAAATTTAAATAGAAAAATATCTTAAAATAAAATAGATATGACCTGAGATATGTTGTTCGTGTAGTGGATCAACACCCCTTTGTTGTTTTCAATCGTCTACCAATGCTCTGCTTAGTTGAACCGGTATTTGAGTACAGTTACCCCTTGTTTTCCAAAAATCACTTCGTGCTTCTTAATTTTATATAATTGTCTGCAAATGCTTTGAATCTCTTCCCTCAAATGCTTTCGACGCAGCTTAGAATTGTCACCTTAGAATCCACTTAGAATTGGTACTTCTATATACCAGAGGTATTATTATCGACGCAGACTTGAATTGTCCAGAAATATACCACAAATATAATTGTCGATGCTGATTTGAAATGTCCAGTATTATTGTCGTCCCAGATTTAAATTGTCCAGAAATATACCACAAATTTGAAATATTGTTGTCGACACAGACTTGAAATATTCAAAAATGTACCAAAAATATTATTGCCGACGCTGATTTGAAATGTCCAGTATTATTGTCGACCCAGATTTGAAATGTCCAGAAATATACCAGCAATATTATCGTTGACGCAGACTTGAAATATTTAGTATTATTCTCGACGCAAATTTGAAGCTCTATCATTATAAATATTTAATTTAAATCAATTACTCAAATTCAACTCACGTTTTTTATAAAAAAAAACGGCACAAACTCTTCGTAATTGTTGCACGATTTTCACTGTAACTTGAACTTGATATTTTATTATACTTTATTTATTTTACGCGTGGATTTTTGGTTAACAGTGTCGCAGCTTCCACGTGCATCAGTTGTCAACTGACCCGTCTTATCACAGAATGGGTGTTAAATAGCATTTTCCCACTACATGTGAGCTGGATTTTCAAACAGTTCTGCAGATTATCTCAACCAACCAGGTCCTGTTTTCAACATTCCCTACATTTTGAAGTGGTTTCTGATGTAATTAATTCGGATTTCTATGTAATGGTGTTGATGCTATTGATACCTTATTATTCGTTATCTTTGCCATACGTTGTTTTGTGTAGATATCGCCTTATGGATAATTGTACAAAATAAATGATGTAACTCTAATGCTGTTTTCGTTTGTGTATTTATGCGTTTTTTAAAACTGCGTTTTCTTATCAAAATGATTATCGTTTCAGCGTAATTGCTGAAGCTTTGTTAGATTTTATCGTTTATCTTCGGCGTCTTTATTTTATAATTTGTAGAACACTTCTCAATTACATGTACGATCATTTCTCTTCTGAACACACGTTCTATTGTTGAAAGATATTCTTACTGGGATTACTTAAAATTAATAACGGTCTATATACAGAGTGTTGAATGCTTGCTATTTACATAATGTATGAATTACCAATTTTTCTGCTAAATACGCGTTCTACTGTTGTAAGATATGCTTACTTGCATCGTTTAAAGTTAATGACGGTCTATATACAGGGTGTTTAAATGCTTGTTATTTACATAATGTACGAATTACTTAATTTTCTGCTAAACAAATGCAGTTTTCTGATTCCTATTGCTATTTATAGTTGCTACACGACCCTTGCTACTCAATACACCCCTAAACAACCCCTTATCACAGCAATATATATATATATATATATATATATATATTATAATGGTTGAGGTAGCTACCAAGGGTTCTAAGGGTTGTTTAGTACAAGGTAGTGTATGCCAAGTAAAATAATCCATATATTTGATCACATAATTTAAAAATGTATGTTTGCCGTATTTTACATATACTAAACTACAATTCAAAATGGTAGTTGAAATATAAGTGCCAAAAGGTAAATTAAAATGACTAAATGACGTAGTAAGATGTACAGTACTCAAGGGTTTATACCGAGTTTGAATTTTATAGGCCATTGAAAGTACATTTGCCGTCCAAATACCGGATGCGTCTATGGATGTTCACTATCAACCATGCATCCAGGTTCAAGTGTGATTTATTTTGGCTTTTTATTTTAAATAGAATCAACTTTTGGACAAAATTTGTAAGCTCAAAATTATTAGTTATAAAAATGTCAAATGTGATTGAAGGACTGTAAATATTTAGGACCAATACTAGAATTTTATGTGAATTATGAAAGTGTAAAAAGACATGAATTATGGTATGTGCGACACAAACGTAGTGTTTAGATATTATTGGACGATTTTAGTTATGTAATTTTATAATTTAGTAGACAAGAAATGTTATAATGGTCGCCTTGGAAAGAAAACAAAGGGGAGATTATTTCGAAATTTTTTTGTAAAAAGACGTGTTTATAGAACTGTGCTAATTTGTGTACGATTTAAAAAGAGATTATTTCGAAATTTATTTGTATAAAGACGTGTTTTCATAGAACTGTGCTAATTTGTGTACGATTTTAAAAAGTTAATAAAAGTGTTTGATTTTGAATAGTTTTTGATTGAATAAAGAAGGGTAAAGAGCAGCAGCGAAAGATAAATAAGCAACGACGACGATAATAAAAGCTGTAAAGATTGGTAATAGTGCGATGGTGAAGCGACGAGTACGTAAATAGATTTGGAACGATATTGGGAAAGGCGGAAGGAAAATCGAGTGGTTATACATAGGGACGAAGTTGGATTTGGATAGAGATTAAAAGGCGGAAGGACATAGAGTGGTTATATAAGCGACGGCGAAGCGACGAATAGTTAAATAGATTTGGGATTGATTTGGATAGCGATTTAAAGGCAGAAGGACATAGGGTGGTTATTTAAAGGAACGAAGATCGATTTGGATAGAGAATTATAGGCAGCAGGACAATCGAGTGGATATACAAAGGAACGAAGATTGGTTAGGATAAAGATTTATAGCGGGGCATCGAGTAATTTGAAACAGGACGGCGATTAGATTTGGATTAAATACGAAAAAGCGGACGGATTAATTGAGAACACGAGGAGCGAAATTAGGAGAGCAACAATTGGTAGTGGAGGATTCAAAGCAGAAATTAGGACAGAAGAATTAGCGCAGGGGAAGTAACATAAACGGGTATTCCAAATTCTAAATTAGGGTTATTTATTTCAGATATTGGGGAGCAACTAAAATTTAAGAACGACACCTGGAGGCGATACGAAAATTCTATCAGATAGTACAACCGTGTAAAGACGCATACGGCGACGAGGATTTTGAGCCAGCAGTTAGAGAGGCCAAGAACGAAGTATAATCCAGGTGAGTGCTGAAATATCTTAAAACGTCAAAAAAAAAAGTCATAAATTTGTGGTAGTAATTTAATTTGGCACAAGGCAACGTTGATCGTAATAAAAATTTGGCATATACAAAAGTAGAGTAAAAATTTTGTACTAAAACAAAAGAGTGTGCAGTTTGGTTGGGCATTGCACATCTACTTATAACGGAACTCACTATAAGTAGGTAGACACCCTGAGAATTAAGAGCTTAAATAGTCGAGGCATTGTAATAAACAGTTTAATAAAAAAAACCAACCAAACGTTGCAAGTACGGGGCGTGCATTAGGTGTGCACATTACATAAAAGGCGCGACAAAAAAGTGTAAAATAAAATAAAATAAATAAAAATTAAAGAAAGAAAGGCGGGGTAGAGAGACTAGATCAGTAAAAAGTGGCAAACCCAACGTGGGGCTGAAAAAAAGGCTAGATTGAGTGAAACTAGACAGAAATAGTAGTAGGATACGGGATCCCGAGATTATGTGGGGCCCGTAGTTTAAATATTTTCAGGAAAAGGAGTTCAAAATAGGCTGCAGAGATGACGGACGCGGAAATGAAACGGATTACGAGATCAGGACGGATATACGGAGTTGAAGCAGAAATCATGACACAAAACGAGGAAATTAGGACACAAGACATAGAGCTAGACGCAGGAGGAGGCATCCAGGAGACGGAGGCGAGGCAGACAGACCCGGAGGTGATAGACATGGACACGGACCAGGCGACGGCACCGCAGGTAAGGGTAGCAGAAACCGCCGGAACCCAGGACATAATGCGGTTCCTGATGAGCTTGCAAACAAATTTAACGAACAAATTTGAAACTTCACACACGGACTTAACAAAACAAATGGCAGATTTACGTACGGAACAAAAAGAGTCGCGGACGGTTTTTGAAACTTCACACACGGAACTACAAACGAACTTAACGAACAAAATTGAGGATTCACACACAGAATTAAAGACAGAGTTAACAAACAAAATTGTAGATTCACACACCGAACTGAGGAATGAGTTTAGGACGGCACACGCGGAACTGACGGCCAAATTGAATTATACACAGGACTATCTACTCACGCAAATGCAAATCGTAAAGGACGACATAAGGACAGAGGTACAAGAAAAGGTAGACAGAGTAGATGACAAACTGGAGAATACACGGGTACAGATTCAGGGAGACTTGAACGCGACAAGGACGGACCTACGAACGGAAATCAAGACACGCGTAGAGACAGTCGAGGAGACGATGGTCAGTGGTTTTTCGACATTAAATACGGAAATTCAAACATGTGACAGAAGACATATGACAAACTACAGAAATTTAGGACAAACTTTAGAGACGATACAGAACGAAAATATGAACACTAAGACACAACTGGACGAAAAACTTGACGACAAAGTTACGGTACTAGAAAACAGGGTAGGACAGATACAGGACAAGTTGGACGAAATAGATCGGAGAGGCGTTGGACTGGACTACGGACAGCACATTAAATTGAACCGGGACGCGTTACCTAAATTTGAAGGACGGAGGACGGAACAACCAATGGGATTTTTAGACAGACTGGACGAAATCGTGGAGACTGAAAACGAAAGGACTAAATTACAGATAGTAGGGGCGACGTTGACAGGGAACGCTGAAAAGTGGCACAACATCATACGCAGACAGTACAACACGTACGCGGAATTTCGACGACTATTTATGGAACAGTTCTGGAGTAACACACACCAGACGGACATACGGACAAATTTAATCACGGGACACTACAGTAGGACACACGGAACACGCGAAGAATACGCAATTGACAAATTTAACCAGGCACAACACTTGACACCAAAATTGGGCGAGGACGACATAGTGTTACTACTTGCGGGCCACATGGAACCGGAAGTGACAACGATGGTCGTGGTACAGAATGTGAAGACACTGCGGGAATTTTTAGGCGTCATGAGAAATTTCGATTTAGCGACGGCACTGGAGGCAAAAACGCGGACAAGTTATTGGGAGCAAAACCGGGGTTATAGGGAAGACAACCGACGACAGGCGTACCACGAACATCGACCCAACTACCGACAGGACAATTTCAACCACGAACAGCGACATAACTACCGACAGGACTATTTCAACCACGGACAACGAAATCATTGGGGACACGACGGAAACAGACGACCATACTACAATAGGGAACACCGGGTGAACGACGTACATGGACAAAACAGGTACCAGCACGACTACAACGCGGATGACGGCCGGATTACGGGAGGCGGAACACAGAACGGATACAGCCGGACGGACAGGGACGCAAACGTCCACCACATGACGACCAGCGCAAGGACTCAGGACACGGATAAGATTGAGGTGGTGCAGATACACGAGGCGCCGTCAGGACAAAAAAAAACGCAAATTTTTAGAAGAACGAATCTCTAGGGCTAAATGTAGACGTATGTTATAGTTTAAAAGATTTATTGTTAAATAGTTATACTTTTAATAAAAAGAACCTGTTGTTTATTAATATTAGTTTAAGGGATTGTTTATATGTTGCTTTAGTTGATAGTGGTTCGCAGTTGTCGCTGGTAGATGAGAATGTGGTGATAAAACATGCAGATTTTCTAAAAGGAAGAATAGAAACAATTGATGGGGTTAATTTATGGTCGGCAATGAACAAAAAGCTAACGACGATTTATAGGGTCATCCGTGTACCGATATTTGTAGGGGATAAAAAGGCAGGAGATGCAGAGTTTTTGATTACAAAGGGGTTGCAGCTAGATTTCATATTAGGAATGGATTTTATAGAGGATTTTGGATTGAATATAGATGGTAAGGATAGGTCGATTCGAATATTTGATAAAGATAAGTTATGGGTGGTGCCTACGGTTAGTTCGGAATATAGGAATGGAAATAATATAGATAAGCCGGGATTAGGAATGGATAGGACAAGTGATTATAGACAGGTTGAAGTGAGATTATGTAATATGTTTGCGAGATTAATTAATGATGAACAGATAGGAAAAGTGAGTATTGAGATAAAGGCGAAGCTAGGGGAATTATTTAATAAATATATAGGGTTGCTTAATGAAGAGCCAAGATTTGCGAGGCGATATATGCATAAGTTAGAAGTCACGGAAGACAACGGGTTTAATACAAAGGTGTATCCAATTCCGTTTGCAATTAGAAATAGGGTTAAAGCCGAGATTAACAAAATGTTAAAAGAAGGAATCATTGAACCAGCGAAAACTCCATATGTGAACCCGGTAGTTATTGTACCTAAACCCAACAAAAGGGATATAAGGATTTGTTTGGATGCGAGGAAGTTGAATTCTATTACGAAACCGCAGTACGAACAACCACAAGGGTTGGATAATTTGTTGTATAAAGTGTATGAGATGAAGATTTTCAGTAAATTAGATTTAAAAAATTCATTTTGGTTGATTCCGTTGCATGAAGACAGTAAGAAGTTTACGGGATTTAGCATTGAAGGGGAGATTTATATGTTTTCTGTAGTTCCGTTTGGGTTAAGTAGTTCTTCAGCAGCACTTGTAAGGGCCATGCAGAAGCTGTTTAACGAGTATGAATGTTTTTGTTCGCACTATGTGGATGATTTGTTGATTTTTTCAAGGGACGAGCAAGAACACATGGAGCATTTAGAAAAGGTGATCCAAAGGCTGGACGAAGGGGTTTGAAGTTGAACGTGGAGAAATGCGAGTTGTTTAAGAGCAAAGTTACGTATTTAGGGTTTGAAATCAGTGAACATGGGATGAAAATTTGTAATAAAAGGTTGGACGAGTTGAAAAATATTGCTCAACCAAAGAATGTGAGAGGATTGCGAGGATTTTTAGGGTTCTAAATTATTATAAACGGTTTATACCGAGATATTCTGAGTTGTGTGTGCCGTTGGTGAGTTTATTGAAGAAAACGAAAGATGGAAATGGACTGCTGAACGGGAGAAAGCGTTCCAGGATTTAAAAAGTGCGTTTTATAAAGAGTTGTCATTAAAATATCCAAATTTCAAAGACGAATTTATTTTGAGAACGGATGCGTCGAAATATGCGATAGGGGCTGAGTTGGTGCAGATCCAGGACGGAACTGAGGTACCAATTGTATTTATTTCGAGGGTATTAAAAACTGCGAAACCAGATATGCGACGGCAGAGAAGGAGATGTTGGCGATAGTATATGCAGTGAAAAGTTGCGTTTTATCTGCTAGGTAACAAATTTTGATAGAATCCGACAACACGGTGGTAACATTTATGAAGAAAAAGGAGTTTCTAAACAGTAGGTTGTACAGATGGGCATTAGTATTACAGGAATACGATTTTGAAATTAAGCACAAACCAGGAAAGGAGAATGTGACGGCGGATTTTCTAAGCAGACCGCAGGTAGAGGCTAATAATAAAAACGTGAAGGATTGTTTAGTTGCTTTGCAGGAGTTCAGGGATGTTGGTCGGTGGACAAACGCCAAGCTTATAGAGACGCAGAGGCACAGTGAGGTGAGCTCGATCCGCGAGAAATTAACAAGTGAAAATGTAGAGAAGTACCGTGGATTTACCATCGTAGGGCAGTTTGTGGTAAAAAGGATAGGTGATGCAGAGCTGTTAGTAGTATACAGAGACGCGGCTGTGGAAATTATAGATGAAATTCATTTAAAATTTGGACATATAGGCATAAGAAAAACATTTTTGGTATTCAGAGAAGCGTTTTATGCAAGGAACGATATCACGGTGGTTAAAGAAAGGATTAATCGTTGTAAAATTTGTATTTTAGGGAAAGACAAGAACGTGGTGTTGCAGAATGTACCGATGAATGTGAGCGTGAGCGGACCGTTAGAATTAGTAGCTATTGATTACTTGAGCAACCTGATTACGAGTGAACAGGGGTATCGGCACATATTGGTGATGGTGGACGTTTTTTCAAAATTTGTTAAATTATTTCCGGCAAGACGAAGTAACACGGTGCATGCTTTACAGTCGATTAAAGAATTTGGAAGCCAGGTCGGGAGAATGGAAAGGATTTTGGTACACAACGCGACATATTTCAACAACCAAAGATTTAGGAACGGGTTAAATAGAGCTCACATTAAGGTATCATTTAGCAGTATACGGCATCCGAAAGCAAATCCATGCGAACGATATATACGAGAAGTAATAAAATATCTACGGTTAGCGACGCAAGAGCACCATAATAGATGGATTAGATATCTGCCACAGATTGAAAATTTTATGAATTGCGTACCGAGTTCAGTTACAAAAACGTGTCCGATAACATTGATTAGGAAGATTATACCAGCTAGGCCATGGAGGGAAGAAGTTGAGGTGCAGGACATCACAGAGTTGTTGGGTAGTGTTAGGCGTAGGATCGAAAGGATACAGCGTAGGGACATCGAGCGAAGGTGTAGCAGGATCAAGAAAAGGACGACTTTTGAAATAGGAGATATGGTGGTAGTAAAAAGGTTAAGAGTTTCGAACCGCGACAGGAACATTTGCGCGAAGTTGTTATTTCCTTACGAAGGGCCGTATAAAATCACACGTATTTTTGCTGAAGGAAATACATTTGAATTAGCTACTATGACAGGGGAATATCGTGGGCGTTTTCACTTGGAAAATCTATACCCATATAAAGTTGTACAGGAAGAAGGTTTAGTAGGATAGTTTGTTATATAGTTCATGCGACGGAAAGTTTAGTTTTGTTTTAGTTTATAGTGTAGGTTAGTATATAGCGTAGTTAGACAGACATGTTGAGAAAGAAAAATAGGGGTTGAATAATTCAGATGTAGAAATGCGGGGGTTGATTTTAAATAAAACTAGACATCATGCACACCAGGAAAGAGTTAAACAGACAAAATTTCCACTTTTATCCAAAATCAGTGGGGCCAGTATAATGGTTGAGGTAGCTACCAAGGGTTCTAAGGGTTGTTTAGTACAAGGTAGTGTATGCCAAGTAAAATAATCCATATATTTGATCACATAATTTAAAAATGTATGTTTGCCGTATTTTACATATACTAAAATACAATTCAAAATGGTAGTTGAAATATAAGTGCCAAAAGGTAAATTAAAATGACTAAATGACGTAGTAAGATGTACAGTACTCAAGGGTTTATACCGAGTTTGAATTTTATAGGCCATTGAAAGTACATTTGCCGTCCAAATACCGGATGCGTCTATGGATGTTCACCATCAACCATGCATCCAGGTTCAAGTGTGATTTATTTTGGGTTTTTATTTTAAATAGAATCAACTTTTGGACAAAATTTGTAAGCTCAAAATTATTAGTTATAAAAATGTCAAATGTGATTGAAGGACTGTAAATATTTAGGACCAATACTAGAATTTTATGTGAATTATGAAAGTGTAAAAAGACATGAATTATGGTATGTGCGACACAAACGTAGTGTTTAGATATTATTGGACGATTTTAGTTATGTAATTTTATAATTTAGTAGACAAGAAATGTTATAATGGTCGCCTTGGAAAGAAAACAAAGGGGAGATTATTTCGAAATTTTTTTGTAAAAAGACGTGTTTATAGAACTGTGCTAATTTGTGTACGATTTAAAAAGAGATTATTTCGAAATTTATTTGTATAAAGACGTGTTTTCATAGAACTGTGCTAATTTGTGTTCGATTTTAAAAAGTTAATAAAAGTGTTTGATTTTGAATAGTTTTGATTGAATAAAGAAGGGTAAAGAGCAGCAGCGAAAGATAAATAAGCAACGACGACGATAATAAAAGCTGTAAAGATTGGTAATAGTGCGATGGTGAAGCGACGAGTACGTAAATAGATTTGGAACGATATTGGGAAAGGCGGAAGGAAAATCGAGTGGTTATACATAGGGACGAAGTTGGATTTGGATAGAGATTAAAAGGCGGAAGGACATAGAGTGGTTATATAAGCGACGGCGAAGCGACGAATAGTTAAATAGATTTGGGATTGATTTGGATAGCGATTTAAAGGCAGAAGGACATAGGGTGGTTATTTAAAGGAACGAAGATCGATTTGGATAGAGAATTATAGGCAGCAGGACAATCGAGTGGATATACAAAGGAACGAAGATTGGTTAGGATAAAGATTTATAGCGGGGCATCGAGTAATTTGAAACAGGACGGCGATTAGATTTGGATTAAATACGAAAAAGCGGACGGATTAATTGAGAACACGAGGAGCGAAATTAGAGAGCAACAATTGGTAGTGGAGGATTCAAAGCAGAAATTAGGACAGAAGAATTAGCGCAGGGAAGTAACATAAACGGGTATTCCAAATTCTAAATTAGGGTTATTTATTTCAGATATTGGGGAGCAACTAAAATTTAAGAACGACACCTGGAGGCGATACAAAATTCTATCAGATAGTACAACCGTGTAAAGACGCATACGGCGACGAGGATTTTGAGCCAGCAGTTAGAGAGGCCAAGAACGAAGTATAATCCAGGTGAGTGCTGAAATATCTTAAAACGTCAAAAAAAGCCATAAATTTGTGGTAGTAATTTAATTTGGCACAAGGCAACGTTGATCGTAATAAAAATTTGGCATATACAAAAGTAGAGTAAAAATTTTGTACTAAAACAAAAGAGTGTGCAGTTTGGTTGGGCATTGCACATCTACTTATAACGGAACTCACTATAAGTAGGTAGACACCCTGAGAATTAAGAGCTTAAATAGTCGAGGCATTGTAATAAACAGTTTAATAAAAAAAACCAACCAAACGTTGCAAGTACGGGGCGTGCATTAGGTGTGCACATTACATAAAAGGCGCGACAAAAAAGTGTAAAATAAAATAAAATAAATAAAAATTAAAGAAAGAAAGGCGGGGTAGAGAGACTAGATCAGTAAAATATATATATTAGGTAGTTAATTACACAAGGTAAGTTGATAAATACTATCGTATTACAGTGAATAAGATGCAATAATAACTTAGAATAGTTTGAATAGAATAGACTTTCTGCATGTGTGATTAATGAAGGCGTTTGAATTCGAATTTGCCAGTTTCCAAATCTATTTATGCATTACAAAAACTCTAGAAGTGTCCTTTGACATGTGGTGTCTTAATATTTCAATCGATTATCGCATCGTTTCCTAAACTGGGTTCATTTTGATTCTGCTTTTCGTCCTGACATGTATTTTCTGCGTGGCTGATTCTGTTACTCAACACGATACATATCTTCTACGAGAAGCTTATATCCTCTGTGCATCAGTAAGCTTCTTACGTGGTTATTAATGACTATAAGTAATCTCTTTTTAGCTCTTTTGCGTAGGCCCACTGTTGCAGTTACGGTAGCAACTTTATTGATCCTGACTACCGTGGGTAACGATCCCTCAGTGAGCGAGATCAAGATGTTTTGCTGGTTCACCTCAGCTGATGTTGGTGCAAGATAAATATTTCGGCACGTGGAGATGTTGCCTTGTTTTCTTTTTCTTTATATCAAGAAATTATTACTTATCAGCGTTTGACATTGATGTAATCCATGCAACACAAAAAAACTAGAATCACATTATTTGTTGTTTACGTACCTAGACGTAGCCGGAAAAAAGTAAATATCAGGCTAACTATCAAACGCGGAGAGTGGGGGGATTTACCTACATACCAATAAAACCAAAAAAAAACACGTCGCCCACGATAATCTATTAACAAATAAAAATAAATAAAGGATTCGTTACAAACAAGCAAAAGCAATAAATTAAGCGTTACTATTTGGCAAGTTAGATGTAAGAAAGTGCCATAAGCCCTAATCTCGCTTGTGTAAATAAAGACGTTACAATACAATACAATACTATTTCAAAGCAAACAATTATGTGATATGAACAATTTAGTACTTTAGATACGAAGTGCACATCTCATATTTTACACAAAATAAAATTAATCAGTAGCGAATAAACATGTGAGCTTTTGTCAAACGTTTTAAAAATTGCACCTAATAGTTTTTGGAAAATAAACTAATCAGTAGGAAAGAATTAACGTGTGAGAGCTTTTGTCAAACATTCTTTTTAAATTGTACATAATGCCGTTTGTAAAATAAACCAATCAGTAGAAGACAATAAGCAAGTGTCCGTCGAACATTCTTAACAATGGTTCACCACACCTGTAGAGCGATGATATCAATTAGCAGCAATAAACAATAGTTCTACAGTGTCACGTTTCTTATCACGTAACTACACCAAACGCTGTTACGGAATATGCCCTTAATATACAGAAAAGAAAATAAGTTGTATACCTGTATGTGTCTAAATACTTAAATTGAAACCCGTCGGTGGTGAGTCAGCATAGCAACGCCACGGTAGTCAAGATCCATTCGCCCTGCCACCACAACTGCAGCAGCGGTCTACAGACAAAAGCAGTTGGTCTACAGATAAATCAGTTAATCTACATAAAGAAAGAACCCATTTGGCCTCCAGCTAAAAGCTAAAAAGATAATCTGATTAGAATGGGTGAGTGCGGGAACACTCACCAATACACGCAAGATACCTCCTACTTGTCGAACAAAAAAAAACGTGCATTGCTTTTGAAGTATTGTGACTAATAATGTACAAAATATTTCAACGTACAAGATACAGAATCAAATTAAAAAAATAGGTTCAAATAACACGAGTTCGAACTGCAATCCTCGCGTTATCGAAAGCGCGATTAGCAACCTGGAAAACACGCTATCAAATACTAGTAGGATCTATTATTTCGACAAGTCTTTAAATGGGTAACACAAGAGAAAGCAATTACACGTTATCGGAATGTTTAACAAATTACCGGATACCTAAAACAAGGTATTGACTAGTTAATTTATCAAATAAATTTTCTTTTTAAAAGCAAAGTGGATTTGCGTTAAAATTACGTTAAGCGGGCTTATACTGAACGGGTACACTATATAGACTATTGTTGGAGAATTTAAGAATAGAAATGGAATTTATTCGAGCGGGTAATGACTTAACCAGAGGAAAAAGGATATTTAATTTAGGTAGAAAAATAAACGTAACATATTCTGACGGCGGAGCTAGTAGACAAAAACCTGCTGCGAAACTACCTGCATTGTAAGTTGCTATTAAAATTGCTTTAAATGTACTGTGTGTAACTGAAAATGTTTGTCTGTAAGATATCATAAATATTGCTTTTTTGTTCACTACGAATCCTTTTTACATGCTACAATACGAAATGCGCACTTCTTATCTCCATTATTAAAAATTGTCCGTAGATCGTAATTATTTTTTTTAAATAGGTATTTGTTTCTGTTTATTGTAAATAAAATTCGATACCGATGTCCTTTCTTAGTCTATGTAAACCATCCCACTCTCCACTTTTGTAGTTAGTACGTCACCATTAGTTCCTTTTATCTTTTTATACGTTATCGTGATTACTGGTCCTTACTTTACTTCCATTTCTGTTTGCCTGACCAGTGTGTTTTACCGTAGCAAGTTATATGTGTTTACAGTAAAATATATTATAGTGGATTTTAACGGACGGTAAAATCGTTACAAGAACATTATGATGCTCAAGTGTGTAACTTCGAAACAAAACTTCACAATGTGACCGGAACTAAACATAAACAAAATCGGAAACTAAATTTTTGAAATTTAAAACAATTAACAGTGTCACTATGGTAAATCATCTAATAGATCATATGAGCAGCAAAATTGATGATCTAGAGCAGTATGGGCGGCGAAATTCGTTGATTATTCACAACGTCCAAGAAAAAGAGGACGAAAATCAAAAGCAAGTTTTGGTACATATATTTCAGGTCTTGTCGAGTCGGATATTACTAATAGCAGATATTAGTACTATAATTTAAAACATAATTATTAATCATTTACCTGAGGTCTAGTTTGTGTTATCAAACATATTGTTTTGATAATACAAATGTTATATTACTTGAATCCCACTAGCTATCGTGATTGATACAAAGTTCATTACTTTGTTTGTATTTACATCTATTTACATTTACCTACGATTATTTAATTGTGCTTAAATTGATAAAGCTTAAAAGAATTTTGCAGTGCTAATTTTCTATAAATTTTTTAAGAAAATTTGTGCTTTAGTTATTATTTAAAATGGCAGAGAAACTTAAAAAGTTGAAATTTTTACGGTACACGCAGATTCAAAGTTTACAAAAGATACAAGAAATTGCGCAATCGTCCGTTTCTAATGCCGAATATTATAATTTGTTTAAATCGCACCTTGAGCATATAGTTAAATTTGAAGAAGCCTTCTATCAAATTCACAATAACATTATCTTCTTTATCGCCACGGATGAAAACACGAAAGATTTGTTTGAGGTTGAAGATAAAATCAGAAAAGCGGTTGATTGTTTCTTTTATTTAATCAAGTCAATCAAAATGAAACTTTTTGAATCTAAACCGCCAGAACCTAGCGTTGTTGTTTCTGCCGGTCACCCAAAATCAAAAATAAATTTACCTTCGTTGCAGGTCCCCTCTTTTGGGGGCGATTTTTCCATGTTTAGAGGTTTCATTGATTTATACGACTTCCTCATACATACTAATCCGAAATTGTCCCCAATAGAAAAATTTACGTATTTAAAATCACTTCTGCAAGGTCCGGCTTTACTCAGTATTCAAAATTTTGATTTAATTGAAAGTCATTATACACTCGCGTACAAAAACTGCGCAGTAAATTCGAAAATATCCGCTAAATTACGAGTGCGTATTGGGCAAATTTGGACAATTTTCCCAAACTGCACTCTGATAACCCCTCTGGTTTACAAAAATTAGTCGACGTTTTTACCGATAATTTGGAAGCCTTAAAAAAGTTTGATCTTCCGGTCGAGGAGCGGAGCTTTATTTTAGCTCAGATACTCTTAAATCGACTGGACGTACACACAACTCGAGGTTTTGAGTTGCAGCACGATTCCGTCACCATTCCTACTTATACTAAAATCGCTATATTTATAGACACAACATGTAAATCCCTGAGCAACTTATCTTTAAATCACAAATCAGACATGAACAAAATTGTTCACGCGCAGAGCCGACCAGGTTCACGTTCTAGTGTTTCAATGTTAGTCCGCACTACTAATCGTGTTGCTAAGTGACCGCATTTAGAATTAACCCCTAACGACCGCTTTAATTTTGTAAAAAAACGCAAACTTCGCATTAACTGTTTAAGCAGTTCGCATACTTTTTCCAAGTATAAATCGATTATGACTGTCGCACTTGTCGCCAGCGGCATCATACCTCGTTACACATTAACCCCCCATTAGAATCGCTTTCAAAAGTAGTGTTTCTACTAGAGTTTATACCGCCGAACAGGATATTTGCAAGCCATCTGTACCCACCGCTTTCAGTACCTGCGAATTTCCACCAGTAAGTCGTTTCTCCTCTGCTTCCAATAATTCCAATGTTGTATTATTTAACACGAATCCCCAAAAGAGGGCGGTTTTATTGTCTACTGCGCAAATTGAAGTTCGTAATCGTTTCGGTAATTTTCAAAAGTTTCGCTGCTTGTTGGATACCGGTAGTATGACTTCATTTATTATTCATCAATGTGTTAAGAGCTTAGGTTTAGAATCTACCCCGTTACCTCTTACCCTTAACGGGCTTGGCTCTATGCAGACCGTGGCTACGCACGGCACTGTTTCTGTCTTTATTAAACCAAGTGAACAAAATGAATTATTTTTTTAACATTGACGCAATAGTCCTACCTAAGATTTGTGAAAACCTGCTTACTACTTGCGTCAACGTCAACCCGTTACCGCCATTATATAACATTCAGTTAGCCGACCCGCAGTTTTCAAAACCCAGTCTTATACATTTATTACGGGGGTCCGATGTATTTCCACAAATTCTAATAAATGATCATGTTCCTGTTGAACACCGTACACCTCTAGCCATGAATACTGTTTTCGGAAATATTTTTATAGAATCGATTCCCGCGTCAAGCACTCCGCAGGTTACCGCTTTACTTTGCTCTACGGACAAAGTACCCTCCCTGGAAAAAATGGTTTCCAAATTTTGGGAGGTCGAATCACTTCCCGACGTCGAAATCCTTTCAGTAGCGGAAAAGGAAGCTGAAATTATTTTCAAAGAAACTCATACGCTGACAGATCAGGGCCGTTGTGTAGTTTCTTTTCCCTTTAAAGATGTTGCTCCCACGTTTACCGGAAGCCGCGATTTAGCAATACAAAGATTTCTTTCTTTAGAACGACGCCTTCTCAAACAGCCCCTTGTATATCAACAATATAAAGATTTTCCTCAAGAATACATCGATCTTCAACACGTGCAGCCAATTCTCTAATAAGGGTCACTTTGATCATTCTTATTATATACCTCATCATTGTGTTATAAAACCTAACAGTGTTAGCACTAAGCTTCGCGTGGTTTTTAACGCCTCCGCTCAATGTATTTCCTGCGGTATTCAGTACACAATTCCTTATAAGCCAAAGATTTTGGATAGTTTCTGCAAGAAGATTTATTTGCCGGGTACTAGGCTCTTGTATTCCTTGTTGAAAAAAACATCCCAAGTCTTTTCAGCCCCCCATGAGCAATCTTCCATCTGCTAGAATAACTCAAGTTAAACCATTTTTGCATATCGGCGTGGACTTTTGAGGCTCGTTTATAATATCCATGAGCCGCATCCGCAGCGCCAAAACTTTAAAAGCCTACGTGTGCATTTTTATTTGTATGCGTATCAATGCTCTTCACCTAGAGTTTGTTTCCGATTTAACGGCTGACGCTTTTTGGTTGCGTTTCGTCGGTTTCTTGCTCGTCGTGGTCGGTGTAAGCATTTGTACAGCGACTGCGGTACAAACTTTGTCAGTGCCCATCGCCAACTGGTTTTCTTTACTACAACCGCAGTTTCCCAAGAACTAAATATTTGGCATTTAAACCCCCTTCCGTATCCCATTTTGGGGGTCTTTGGCAAGCTGGCGTCAAATCCGTCAAGATCCTGCTACCTCGTGTTGTAGGAGAGCAGGTTCTAACCTTTGAAGAGTTGTCAACCGTTTTCATCCAAATTGAAGCTGTCCTCAATTCGCGCCCTCTGACCCCAGTTAGTAATGATCCGAACGACCTTAGTTGTTTAACGCCGGGTCATTTTTTGACCCTTTCCGCTTTTTCCGCCCCGCCTGATCCCGCCCTGACGGCACTGCCTTTAAATCGTTTGTCTCGATGGTAATTATTGCAGCGTATCTACCACGACTTTTGGGCGCGCTGGTTTCAGGAATACTTGCATACCCTTCAAGCAAAATCCAAATGGCATGTAGCTCAAAATAATATTCAACCAGGAAACTTAGTTCTAATTAAAGACGATTCTCTGCCTGCTCGTCAGTGGTCACTTGGACGTATTATCTCCGTGCATCCTGGCGCTGACGCAATTGTCCGCATTGCCATCGTTAGAACAACGCGTGGTGAGTTTAAGCGTGTTGTGGTCAAACTCTACCCCCTCCCTTAGATGAAAATTAAAATGTTTTCATTTTGGTGAGCGATATGTTCCGTCCAACCCTGTATATATTCATTTAGTTTCTTTATATTATTACTATAAAATTTAAATTTATTTGTTAATGGTAATATCTGCTCTTTTATTTAAATTTGATAAACCCGGTCGCGTTTTCACCATCAATGTTCTATCTTGTTTGCCATATGTTTGTTAACTGCGCGGTTTAACACAGTCTATTGTCACCGCTTGGACAATAAGTTTCTGTTTCGGAGGTCAGTCCCCATATAGGACTACCTCACCACTTTATATTATTTTTCGAGTAATAATAAGTGTTCTGAATCCAAGAATCTTCACCGCTCTAACTGGACATCAGGAAAGAATATTGAAGGCCGCATTTGTTTAGTATCTGTTTGGTTATACTCCCGTTTTTCTCACCTGAGTATCCCTTTATGTACTCAACACATATTTTTAATATGCCATCTACCCGCGTTTGATCCATCTACATTACTCAAATCGTATACTACACATGAACAACAATAGAATCAATCACCCAACTTAAAGACTTTTGCCGTTCCCTACAAGAAGTCATATCCCGTTTAGATAAACAAAACCCTAATTAAAATCCTCGCCACAAAATGTATCTTACCGCAATAATTCTCCTCGCAATATTCACCATTTCTCATCACCCATATCGAATATTGAACAAACTAACTCCCTTTCTTGCTGAAATTGTCGAAAAGGTAACCACAATTATACTAACTGCACAGAATGTAGAAACATTTTTATGCTATTGCTGTGGGAATAAAAATGATTGTTCTCGTTGTAATGTTCCGGAACACTACCAAAAGCGCGCTTTTGTTCAGGGTGTACGCGCCGCGCCGCCTCTTTCGCTTCAAAAACACCAAACACCGTTATCGCCTCAATTAAGCTCAAAACCTGCTATACCGTTACCTCTATTACAAAAATTCAATGATTATACTTCTAATAACATATCTTCATCACCAACCCCTATTAAATATGTCGTACAACTCCCCTGGATGGTCTAACTGGTTGAAAACCGTTTATGCTTTTCATCATACTGATTCCGCTACTGCACAATTGAAAACGAAACCGTTTGATAATCGTCCACATTTACCAATTTCGATTGCCCCTCTTTCCGTAGATGCATTGTTAAACAGTGGGTTTAATTCCTCTTTAATTAATTTCACCTGTTTACAACAGTTAAAAGATTAAAATATAGATTTTAAAATAAAACTTAAAATACATTTATGATTATCCCTGATTCTGCTCACATTGAAATAAAGGGATCTATTAAATCAAAAATTCGTATAGAATCTCTCGAACGTGAAGTTAAATTTTTAATTGTACCGACCCTAGTCTATTCTCTTCAGGCGGCTCCGTGGCGTAGTGGTATGTGTGTGACAGCTGCGCCTAAGGTCCCGGATTCAAATCCCGACACGGTTCGCTTGAAAAATGTTAGGCGACAATTTTTCACAAAAATACACCTTCGTTCGGATGAGAGGTAAAATAGAGGTCCCGTGTGTGTGTGTTGTCACGCACGTTAAAGATCCCTACCTTGCTTGGAACAACAAGGGTTCGGCAAAATTCAAAATTTTTCAGGTAAAAAAAACTCGCTTCCTGGCCAATGTAGTACCTTCGGGTGGGGCATTGGAAAACCACATGTAGAGTCTATTCTCTTCATCACGCCCAAGGTCGCGGGCTTGAACCCCGACACGGTCCGCTTGAAAAATGTTAGGCGAGCATTTTTCGCAAAAATACACCCTCGTTCGGTTTAGAGGTAAAATGGAGGTCCCGTGTGTGTGTGTGTTGTCACGCACGTTAAAGATCCCCACCTTGCTTGGAACAGCAAGGGTTCGGCAAAATTCAAAATTTTCCAGGTAAAAAAAACTCGCTTCCTGGCCAATGTAGTACCTTCGGGTGGGACATTGGAAAACCACATGTAAAGTCTATTCTCTTCATCACGCCCAAGGTCGCGGGTTCGAATCTCGACACGGTCCGCTTGAAAAATGTTAGGTGCGAAATTTTCACAAAAATACACCCTCGTTCGGTTGAGAGGTAAAATGGAGGTCCTGTGTGTGTGTGTTGTCACGCACGTTAAAGATCCCTACCTTGCTTGGAACAGCAAGGGTTCGGTAAATTTCCAAATTTTTCAGGTAAAAAAAACTCGCTTCCTGGCCAATGTAGTACCTTCGGGTGGAGCATTGGAAAATCAAATGTAAAGTCTATTCTCTTCATCGTTTCTCGGCCTATGGCTAAAATCAAAGTGTAGTCTATTCTCTTCTCTTAGGAGTTGATTTTTGTTATCTCTTTAATTCATCATTAAATTTTCTCAAGCTAACCTTAAGAAGGATAAATGTGCTTTACTGGAAATCGCGAACAAAATTTCTCTTACCGAAAAGCAAACTGTCTTGTTAGATAAAACCATAAATAAATTCCGTCAACGATCTACCTCAGAATTGGGCGATGGCATTGGCCACATGTAAACTTTGATGAACAAGTTGTCATCGTATGATTAGAACGAAGACAGTTTAAACATACACTAACGCGTTTGGTTTGTGCGTATCGTTGAGGAAGGACAATTTCAGGAATTGCTGGCAGGCATATAAAGGGTGCGTTCCTTTACAAAGAACACAAGGAGGTAAATTTCTTGATTTTCCCTGTGGCACTTATTTATTCTTAGTTTGAACTATAAATGTTTTGGGTTTCGTATCAGACGAAGAACGCGAAAATTGCCTTGTGGCTGAATAGGTCCTCTCGAGGGTTTAGAATGGATGAGATTGTCCAAAACTGTACACTGTTTTACCAAAATATCCTTCATTACATCATACGTAGGGAATTCAGCTGAATTAAATGACAATTCAACCCTTTGCGAGTAACTTCGTCCAGTTTACTTAGTAATAAGTTAACAAGGACAAAGTCCCAACCTTTAACCTCGAATTTTAAAGATTGTAAGATGGATAAGTTTTTAGAAAACTATCCAAAATATGGCAAAGTTGCTTTGGATTTTCTGTTTGTAAGCAAGGATGACCTTCGATTAGATTCCATTGGTGATTGGCTAATAATCGTCTGTTGGAATATCTTTTGGCATGTGTTTTATAGGCCAATTGGTAATTATTTGCGGTGATAGGTATACCTTTGATAAGATTTAAAGGTTCTTGTTTTAATGAGAGAATTAAGTACTGAAATTTCTCTATGTCTTTAATTTCAGAATTGTGTATGAGCGCATCATACAGGTCAATAAAGTTAGACTATTGCTTTATGTCTCCCAAGAAAACATTGGCCTGCACCCTAGGAAGGTGCACATTTGACATTTGGGGCGATGGGTGCTGTTGAGCAGGCGTGGCTGGTATCTCAGACCCACTAGGCGGGGCCTTTAAATGTAGTTTGTCCTGCAGTAGAAGAATTGCAAAATATATGTGATCAATGAAGTTCCTTTCTTTAAGCAGGCTAGGTTGTTCTTCTTTGCTAGAGGCTTGAAAAATAATCAAATAATTTGGATTATATTCAATGTAAATATGTTCTATCGTGCGGTACTGAATTTTAAATAAAGTTAAAAAAGGTTTCTTCTAATCGAACCACACGCAAAGCATTGGCTAACACTCATTTATCAGGCTTTGGAGGCATTATAAATATTGTAGGTTTAACTTCAACTTGTAACAAATAAGTTGGTATAGCTGAACAAGTATTAAATTTTAAATATCAACTGCAAAAGGCTTGCAAAGTTGAAGCATGCAATTTTAGTATTAAATTTTAACTATCAGTAATGAAACAACAACCACTATCATTGGTAGGTACAATAATACAGTATTGCCCGAAATAAACAGTACTGAAACTAAGTTGGCGGTGTTTTTATGCGTGCGCTGCCACACTCAAGTTAGCTAGTATAGACCTGTCAAGTAAACCTCAAACAAGTAATTAGTAGGGCCTAATTGTTAAAAATGGTGTTAAGTACAGAGGAGAAAGTGTTTCTGGTAGAGCATTATTTTCGTTCATACGGAATCGGCCGACATAATGGTGCAAGTTTGCTATACGTGTCTGATCAATTCACACAAAGGTTTAATAAACGTTCTCCAGTAATGCTGTAATTTTGAAGGTTATTGAAAAGTTTAGAAATACAGGTAGTGTATTGTGCCAACGAAAAGGAAACTCAGGGCGTCCCAGGACAGTTAACAACAACAATAACCATGAACGTGTTTTGAGCAAATCTTAGAAAATCCGAAAGTCAGCCAGGCAAGGACAGCGTTACAACTTGATTTAAAAGAACTTCCTTTCAAAGAATCCTGAAGGAGCTGGGTACATTTTCGTATGTGATTCAGGTACATCAACAACTACATCCTCGGGATTATCGCAGTAGAGTGGAATATTGCGCCAGAATTCTCGCGTTACAGTATGAAAATCCTGAATTTTTGAAAAATGTTTGGTTTTCAGACGAAGCACATTTTCACTTGTCAGGCTATGTGAATCGTCGCACAAATCGATTTCTGGGCTTTGCCAGGCCCGATGAGGTTCAAGAGGTTCCTTTACATAGTGAAAAGTGAGTGTCTGGTGTGCTGTTTCCGGACACGGAATCATTGGTCCGTACTTTATCGAAGAGAATGGTAGGCAAGTCACACTTAATCAACAGAGGTACAGACAAATTTTAACACGATTTATCCCTGATCTACGTCAATTCTGTCGTGCACGTAACTTGGCATTTCGAAACCAATTTTTCAGCAGGACGGGGCAACTTGCCATACTGCTGCCGCAATTCGTCAATTTCTTCAAGAACATTTTCCAAGCAAATTCATATCACGATTTACTGACTTCCTTATCCTTCACATTCTCCAGACCTCACACCTCCAGACGCATACATTTGGGGCATGGCTACAAATGCCGTTTTCAAACGGGCACCACAAACCATCGATGAATTAAAGGATGCCGTTAGAGTCTTCTTCGCAGCCCTGAGACAACCCTTATTCAATAACATGACCAGAAACTTAGAACATCGTTATGAAGTCTGTCTCGAACGAGGAGGTGCACATTTAGAACATATAATAAAGTGTCAATAATATGTATTTTTTAAATATACAAAACAATTACAATTTCAGTACTGTTTATTTCGGGCAATACTGTACAAGTAGTTGTTCTTGCACTTTTATATTAAGTTCAATTAGCAAATTGTAGGCAACAATTTTCCAATCAAATTACTAATTGTCAACTGGGGTAACAAGTATACTATTTATAAATGCACCCAAACCAACTTTAAAAGGCTTGCAAAGTTGATGCATGCAAATTTAGTATTAAATCTTAACTATCAGTAGTGAAACAAAAACCACTATTATTGCTAGGAACAATGTACAAAGTAGTTGTTCTTGCACTTTTACTAAATACCTGAATATTTAATTTGTAGCTGTATTTTTCCTGTTCACAACAAGTATCTAATTTGTTTTCTTACTAGAAATTAATATCATAACATCTCTAACCTAGCATTGAAACTGCAACACTAAATGTAAACAAATATGAAAGTTTCAAAGTAGTATGGCGTTATCTACCAGAAACTATAGGACCAAACGTCGGTAAATGCAAATCCGTGATAGTTTTACAGATGGAAACACTGTAGTGTCAGTAATACAAAATGTGAAAGTTTCACAAGCGAATTCTGTAATGTCGGTAATGCAAATTTGTAATGTGGGCAATTAATTACGAATTTATTTCTTTCTGTTATCACTACGAAGTTGCAACAAAATGGATGTGTTTTTCCACACACCAAACACTATTGTAGCAATAACATTGCTGGTAATTTATTCATCTAACATATTTATAACTCCCATTTCGAATGGACCTGCACCTTGCCGAAGTTCTAGATTACTAGAACAGGTGAAATGGCTTGCGTGTTCTAATAAGCTAAAGAGGCAAACTACAGGTCCAACCAAAGTAATAGGGTCGTTAGTGAGGAACCAGACTAACACAGGTCCCCGAAAGAGGGCAGCAGCTCTTTCGGTACTTAGATTGGCAGAGACCATAGGGGTCGGTATGGCAGTCTAAGACACACTACTGCGATGTGGAAGACAACAGGAAACCACGACATTACCTCCCAAGTACACAGCGTACTTAAATTGAAATAAACATGATGCCATTCTCTGGGGTAAAAGATTCCGGAGCTAAAATAGTCCCCCATTCGGATCTCCGGGAGGGGACTACTTCGGAGGATGCGATCGGAAAGTCCAGAATAAGAGTTGGGAACATTATGCGAGTCGGAGCGTAAAATGTTAGAAGTATGAAACAAGTAGGTAAACTAGAGAACTTAAAAATGAAAATGAATAGGTTAGTACTAGACATAGTAGGGATCAGCAAAGTTCGGCGGCCAGAGGCGAGGGATTTTTAGAGTGGAGACTTCCGGGCAATTTAACAGGAGCAGAGGAAGGAAATTTGGGTGTGGGGATAGTTATGCGAAAAAAAATAGGACGCCGTGTAGAAAACTACTTACAAAAGAACGAAAGAGTACTCATGGTTAGATTTGAATCTAAACCAGTAAATACAGTAATAATACAAGTATACATGCCCACCTCTAGCTACAGTGAGGAAGAGGTAGAGGCAATCTACAAAGATATCGAAGACATACTAAGATACGTAAAACGACATGAAAATTTAATAATTACGGGGGATTTTAATGCAGTGGTAGGTGAGAATAGTGAAGGAGCGGTAGTAGGTTTATTTGGTTTAGGCACGAGAAACGACAGGGGAAATAGGCTGGTAGAATTTTGCGACAAGAACAATTTAATCATCACAAACACATTATTTCAACATCTTGCTAGAAGAAGATATACGTGGAAGATGCCAGGAGATATAGGAAGATATCAAATAGATTACATTCTTGTTAGACAACGGTTTAGGAATCAAGTAAAAGACTGTATAAGCTACACAGAAGCAGATATAGACACTGACCACAACATCGTAATTATGAAGACCGCATTTATATTTAAAATTTTGAAAACAAGAAACGGAAAAAGACACTTTGACTTTGAGAAACTAAAAGATAAAGATATTCGAGAAAGATTCGAAATAAATTCAAATGAATTGCTGAAAGATATCGGGAAAATATCTGATACTAAGGAAGTAGAAACAGAATGGAATAACATTAAATCTAGCCTAAACATGGCGGTCAGAGATATTCTGGAGTATACACAAAAAGAAAATGAGAAACCATAAATAACAAAAGATATTCTGAATTTAATAGAAGAAAGACGAAAATACAAAAATAGATCAGACTATATAAGAAAACAGAGATACAAAGCCATAAAATGGAAAATGATTCACAAATGCAGGAAAGCTAAAGAACAATAGACTGATGAAAAGTGCAAAGAGATACAAAATAAGATGGAAGTAGGAAAGACAGATGAAGCATACAAACTAATTAGAACCTTCTTTAGGGATATAAAACCGTATAGCAAAAATATAAGAGACGTGAGAGGAAACGTCATTATAGAAAATGTAGAGAAAGTGGGTAGATGGCAAGAATATATAGGGAATTTATATGCAGGAGAGAAACTAATAGCATTAGAACAGGAATCAGACATTGAAAATGATGACTTGGGATATCCTATAATTAGAAATGAGTTTGAATTAGCATTAAAGGGTCTGAAAAATAATAAGGCACCGGGTACAGATTAGGTGCAAGCAGAAACTCTAAAAGTCGTTGGACAACCAGTAGCAGATCGTCTCTTCAAACTTGTAAGCTATATGTACGAGACAGGTGAAATACCCAAAGATTTCAAACGTAACATCCTAGTAACTATACCAAAAAAAAAGGTGCGGATAGATGTGAAAATTTTCGAACAATAAGTTTGACAGCACACGTGTCAAAAATATTAACTAGAATTGTACAAACACGAATGGAAAAACGAGCTGAAGAGATACTAGGAAAAGATCAATTTGCGTTTAGGCGAAACAGAAACCCGGGAGGCTATTTTAGCCCTGAGAGAAAACAATAGTAAAAAGAAGAAAGCGTGTATGTAATGTATGTAATGCAAAATGGAAAAAAAATGTTCGAAATACTCAAAAAGATTGGAATGAGTTATAGGGATAGACGAATAGTACATAGTTTATACAAAGAGCAAATAGCAGTAATAGAATTAGAGCAGGAACGTAGAGAAGTAAACATTAGGAAAGGGGTGAGACAGGGATGTGTCCTATCCCCATTAATTTTTAACTTGTACATTGAAGAGGCAATAAATACTGTCAAATGCAGGAAGACATTTGGAATTACTATGCAGGGACAAAAAAATTGATATGCTTAGATTTGCAGATGATATAGCAGTATTAGCATCTAGCACGGAAGGGTTAGAAGCTGCTCTTAATGAAATGGAAACGGTTCTAACAGAGGGATATTGTATGAAAATTAACAAAAATAAAACTAAAGTACTAGTATGCAAAGGAGGGGAAAATAAATAAAAGGCAAGAATACAAATAGATAACAAGAACTTACAAGAGGTTAAGAATTTCTGCTACCTAGAAAGCCAAATAACGCAAGAAAGGAAAAGCGCAAAATATATAAAACAAAGATTAGCACAAGGTCGTGCTGCATTTAACAAGAAAAAGCAACTACTGTGTTTAAAGACAACAAATATAGAAACAAGGAAAAGATTGCTTACAATATATGTGTGGAGCACAGCACTGTATACGGCTGTGAAGCATGGGCAGTAGGGGAAGGGGACAAGAAGAAGCCTTTGAAATGTGGTGCTACAGACGTATGATGAAGATATCATGAACAGACAAAGTTAAGAACGGAGATGTACTAAAAATGGTAGGGGAAGAAAGAAATATGTGGAAAACGGTAAAAAATATGAGAGATAGGATGATAGGCCACATACTACGGCATGAGGGAATAGTGCGGAATATATTAGAAGCAGAAATAGGAAAAAGAGAAGTAGAGGTAGACCTAGGTTAGACTACTGCACACAGATAATGAAAGATGTAGGCTGTAGGAATTTTAGGGAAATGTGTAGACTAGCTCAGAATAGAAATCAATGGAGGTACGCATCCAACCAGTCCCAAGATGGATAAACTAATGACCAAAAAATTAACTGTACTTAAACATGATGATTATTATAAGGAACTACAAGTATTGGTTGGACAATATTCTCAAATAATGTCAACTGTGTGTAAGGATTTACTGGTAAATCTCTAAGTGCTGGGGGATCTTGGCAGCCACAGGCTACTTAACCCCCTTCACTGAATCTCAGTGAAATAGGGCATAAAATTATAAAACCATAGAAGGGGAACCGAATTGTATATAGGCTGTGTGAGAAGTTCAGGGAACTGTGTAGGCTAGTTCAGAATATAAATAAATGCAGGTACGTGTCCAACCAGTTTTGAGACAGAAAACCTATAGACGAAAAAATAAGCGCAGATAAATCTGATGATTATTATAAACAACTTATGGTGTTGGTTGTGAAATACCTACAACAAATGTTGACTGTGCGAAATGACATATTAGAAAAATATTAAATCGGCAAATGTTCAAGTGCTGGGGGAACTTGGCAGCCACATGCTGCTTACCCCTCTTCACAACCACTGAATGTCGGAGAAATAGGGTATATAATTGTAAAACAATAGAAGGGGACCGAATTGCATCTAACAAGAAAAAACAGCGCCTATGATGAAAGACAAGAAACAAAGAAACAAGAAGAAAATTGTTGAAAGCATAGGTGGGGAGCACAGCACAGCATGCCTATGAAATACGGGCAGTAGGAAAAGCAGACAGAAAAACGGTAGCAGCCTTTTGGAATGCCGTGCTTCAAATGTATGAAGATGATAGCATGGACAGACAAAGTTAAGAACAAATAGGTTATAGAAATAGTGGGGGAACAAGAATATCTGTGGAAAAAAATAGGAGAAATCGAAGGGCAGAATACGTTCTAAAGCATTTTGGGAAATGGTATGGGATATATTACAAGCAGAGATAGGAAAAAGGAGCTAGATGTAGACCTATATCAGATAGTGATAGTTACAGACTGTGCAAATTTTAGGGAAATGTGTAGGTTAGTTCAGAATAGGAAACAATGAGAGTACGCCTCTAACCAGTTCCAGGACTGAAGACCTAATGATGATGATTTATAACTCGTAAGCGAATTTATATTTACATTAATTAATGTAGATCGAACGTTTGATAGAACATAATTCAAATTAATGCTAATCTATCGCAACGAAATTCGCACTGACAACAATAATCGTTCATTCAGAAAAATACAGAGAAATCTAAAATGTGAGTCATGAAAACCGTTCGAGAACAACCCTATTGTACTATGATAACTGTGGATCGCCTTTCTTATTGCTAGGCAGATATGAAGTCGCTTTAGTAAAACCGAATAAGCGTACTCTCCAAAATCCTCCATACACCTCTTAATTTAGCTTTACAGTATTCCTACTTACATATATCATAGGTGTAAATTTATACTCGTTGCATTTGATACTCAGGATTCCTTAAACAGTAAATTCTGAAACAAATAGATCATTCGTGTTTTTATGTTTTAAACTATGTAGTAAAAAATACATTTACTCATATATAACAGTAGCGGTAAACATAGCGATATCGAGTTCTGGATTCTATCGATGGCGCCACGATTGAAAACTTGATAGTAATAGGCAGCAAAGCATTGTAAAAATATTAAAACCTTTCAACTGTGTAATTCCAAGAATCCAATACTAAGTAGTCGTAATATAAAGGATAATGAAACAAATATTACTTGAAGTAAAAACAATTCGGAAAAAGATTTCCATATCTTTATTAATCATAAATTGTTGACTGTGTAAAGAAAGATATTGCAGTCGAGATTCAGCAGTAAGTGACAATAAGCAGCTATATGTAAGCTGTCCGTTTTTCTTCTTGTGTTAGTTTTCGTTTTTGTTTCGCAGTTTCAAAGCTTAAAAGCATGCAGGAATAAATATTGCTAGTCTATTTTTTGAACTGATGAAAGCTTTCTGCAATTGATCATTTTCCTGCATTAGGAACCTTTTCAAAAAATTTCTTTCAGCACGTTACAATAAAAATCAATGTTAAACTTATTTTATCCTTATCAATAACAGTAAACAGGTTTTTTTCTTTGTCTTTATTTCTAGTTAAGAAAATGTATACCAACCACTCGACCGTCTACTATTCTAATGATGATTTTCCCAAATGAACTAGATGTGCGCCGTATTTCGTGAAATGGAAAACAGAAGTAAAAGTTTCGGTAATATATATATATATATATATATATATATATATATATATATATATCGATATTACAGCGAAAAAATAAAAAGGTTTGAGTCATCGCATTCTTGACTAGACTACTTAAACTTTTATTATTGATCTAACAGCTGAATGTAATACTAATAACTTAATATGACATTGTTACGTACTATTTCAATCCAAAGAATCAAGTAGATATACACTAGCTGGGTTAACTACTTTGTCCAAAATCCTGTAATCCGTTAACCTCTAGTATAAATAGCAAGACAATGGTTACTTAAATAGGGTACTACCGCCGGTCAATTTCTGTGTATTATTGAGCACTACATAAATTTGATTACCTACTTTTAACGCTTTTTTGATGGACCCCAATGGGTAAATATATAGGCTACAAGAGTATGTAATCAGGGAGATGAATCTGACAGAACTTCTCTGGGTAACGGTATAATTGTGTAAACCTAATTTATATAAGTAAACTTGAAACTGCGACTAATGTAAATTGTAGGTACTCGTTTACAAAATCAAATCCAAAGCATTAATTTAAGAAGCACCTCGTGTCAGTGAACGATAATATGCTTGTAAATTACTCAAGCCGAACAAAAATAAAATTTCTCTAGCGGCAAAACTTCTACTTTTAAAAGAATAATTAAAACCATACTATATTTAAAGCAACATTTATCAAGTGCAAAATCGTACAAAGTCGTAAGGTGCTGTATTATTAAAACAGATTGATAATTCATTAATAATCAAACTTCTGCCCTAAGCCTAACGTTGACAGACCTGTATATGAAAAAGTAAGCCTCAATAAAAAGTAAATTTTTTAAAATTTGCTCGTTCTCTAATTATTTTTGGCTATCTCTCTTCAAAATAAAACCACTAGAATCAGATATCAGATTTATAAAGATACGAAATATTGTTTTACAAACAAACTTTCAAATACTAATTAGTACATCCACAACAGCTTTCTTTTACAAACAATGTCTTAAATATACATCTAGAAAAAACACCTTTTCTCTCAATACAAACTATAAATAATAAAATACAGTCCAAAACTGACACCACGGTTTGCCGTGATCAGTTAGATTTAATTATCTCTTTATATACTGGCAAAGACCGTACAGTAGGCTGCCAATCATTTAAATCAAATTACCTACTTATACATACAACTTTCACACGAAGACTAGCACACAAAGGAAGGATCTCACCATATAACTTAACTAATCAATTCATATGTCTTTTTTAAAATTTTAAATAATATCATTTTATTTTGCTGTAAAAATCTGCTTGTTCCCATCTTCCAGACCGTAATTATCAATTAAGGCTCCAAAATTGCTCAAATTGTTTTATAAAATACGCTTTTCCATGCCAATTGCTACATATAACGTGCAACAAACCATATACTTTATTCTATTTTAGAAGACTCATACGGTAGTCTCTCGGAACAGACTCACCTTCTTAACATCCATTGGGTTATATATGAACAAGCCCCTCTGATGTCATCATCGAGAATTTTCTAGTTATCTTTCCCAAATCTTCTAATTAGTTGTTTCTAGAAAGTGTGATGCAACAATCGTAGATATATCGTTCTCTAGTGGTCTCAAGCTATGCTAATTAGTTGATGTTCCTTTATCAATATTCCAAATTTTATTGCTTAGTTGTTGCCTTTCTCAAGTTTTATTGTCGACTCCAGTTACTTCATTATTTTAGCACGTTGCTAGTTACTTTTCAATTGAAATACTTCGTAAATTTTCTTAGAATATGCGACTTATATTAATTGAATACGCTATCATCTAAACACTAACGTGTGTTTGGTATTAAAAACAAAATAAAAGTAAGGTATTGTACACGCGGTTTCCCTTAAAATTAAAATTGCGCTTAATTATACACAATTGAGTACTTTGATAACAAAAATGTAGATAAAGCAATTGTTTACGCAAAATAAATACCGTTGAACGTAAATTCCTTATTAGTTTATCTAATTAAGGATAAAACTCTTTGAAAACGTCTTACAACGCCCAGTCTAAATCAAAACACTGTTATCCTTATCTTAGAATATTTCTTCGTAATTAAGTTAATATAATAAGAAAGAAAACCCTTTCAATCACGGTTCTTATGCATTTATATTCCATATACCAAGCGTTGTCACAAATACGCCTCTCTATACAAACAAATATCAATATAATTGTGCTTTTTTTTAATTTTCTCGTGTATACGGCGTTGGATGATTACGGGATGATACTACGTGATCTTTCGATGTCCTATCACATCAAAATATATATATATATATTTAATGCTATAGTTATAGGGTAGTTTAGGGGTAGGTTAAGTCACAGGGGTCGTAGAATAAATAAAAGAAACTTCCAGTTAACAAAAGCACATAATTACAGCTATTATAAGAGTTGAGAGCACACTGTATATAAAAATACATGAGATTAAACGCATAAGAGATAGAAATATTCAAGAGTAAGTACAAGTTAAGATAAGATTTGAAAACGCAACAAAATACATCAAAATTAAATCAACGGGAAACCTATATGAATTGGCTTGATGAATATTTAACAAGTCCGTTAAATATATCATCGTATACGCAGTCTAAAATTGTGCATTATTTGAAAATCGTACGTGACATAAAGTATTACATTTGTTCAAAAATCCAATATTAACTAGGAAATAAACAAACACCAAATTTATTTCGGTTTAGATTAGAATAAGCAGTAAACAATGAATACGTGACTTAATAAATGGAAATTCGTGGGATTTCTCAATTAAATATCATGGTATGTAAATGAATACGTGACAACTCAAGCATTCATCGGAATGTTTGAACTATACAATTGGTAAAATTCCCGGAGTACACAAGATAAAAGCAAAATATGTCGTCCCAACACGCGAATAAACGAATGGAAAACAAAAGAGGTACGGCCTTTAAATACGATAACAATTGAGCGACGAGTTTAGTATACATTTTAAACTGGGCTAAGACGATACTCTGAAGTGCTAAATTATTTACGTAGCCAGTGATACGAGAGTAAATTAAAATCATTTTTAAAAGTGTAAAAATTGTGCAAGTGTGAGCCGATCTATTATAGACGTAAGTAAACAACAACTTAGTAAAAATACAATTTTTAACATAAATAAAACAGGGCTCTGGTTAATCACATCCTGTTAATTACTCTGGTTAATTACTTTTTGGAAATTACTGACATGGTAAATGTTCTATTACTGTCTTGTTAATTACGGACATGGAAAATCTTTTATTTACTGATATTCAAATTGAATCTTAAATGGATCAACTTATGGAATTTTAATAACGATTTGGACAGCATTTTGGTCTTGATGTCGACTTCTAAATTCGACTCTAAATACTCAGACTGGGCACGAAAACTCTTGGGGGATGCAGAGGAACTACTGAACTATTCCAGGTCAACGATATTGATATAATTTATTACTGAAAACTGTTTTAATTCAATATTTTGCGTACATGTAAGAGCCAACAAAACAGTGGTTTTATTGATCAATTTATGAAAGGTAATAGGCATCTTGAAACGTTTCAAAAAGTCTCTAAATATAAACAAAAAGGCTCGTTTTGCTGGCTTCAATTTCTTAAATCTGGTATATGTAAATATTCTGAAAAGGAAAAGATTTTAAAAGTTGTAGCAATAAATATAACTAGAATTCCTTTGCAAATTATTTCGGCATGTAGTAACATTGTTTCAGTATGGCGAATCACCATTTCAGCATGCCAAATTTTCGGTATATAATTTTCAAATTTAGACCACTTGTGATACATCACGCTTAAAAGATGCATGCAAAAATAAACGGTATACCCCGGAAACTCTGGCAAAAGCTGAAAGTGTGATTTTGATAGATGCGATAAGTTTCTACCCTGCTATTAAGAAATATAATATACCTAGATTGTCAATACAAAGCTATATAAAAAAAAGTGAGCCAAGAGCAAGTCGAGCTCGCACTATTAGGGTTCCGTACCAATACTACAGTGAGCAATCAATAAACCAAATTAAGCTGTTTTTATTTTTGATGTATATTTAAATCTAATCCAAGTTTGATTGTGATAACTGAAAAATGAATATATTGTCCCATATTGTACTGGTACATTAGTAAATACATTGTCTATTACCGTGTTTAAAAAAAATTTTCCTAGCTACTATTACACTGTCAAAAAAACCTGCAGTTTTTCGATAATCTATTACTGAATAGCTACTATCCCTATTAAAATCAAAATTTTAGCTTTGGAAATGTAGGAGAACAGGAAGGTGAATGGTCAGTTTTGGCACATTTTGAGCTATATCATGAATACTACTGGACCGAAAATTATAAAAAAAATATTTTTAGAAGCCTTTTAGAATCCTCTTTCAAATGATACCTCACATGATATATTTATTAATTTTTTTTTCTTTTAACCGAATTAACCCCCGCCATTTTAATCTAAGAATATTTTTTTCTATTTTCTGACTATCGATATATGTGCCCGCCATAAAGACCTAGCATTGTGCCAAATTTCAAATTCCTACGTTACATAGTTTTCGAGAAAAGCCTCTGTAACAGACGGACGGACGGACAGAAGACGAATATTCTTTGCAATCTTGTTTAAGCGAATTCAAGACATGTGATTTTCTTACTGGAAATAATAAAATAAGCCGCGATTCATGTACAAAGAGACATTGTGGACATGATAGAAGAACTGTTTATACTTCTGTTACTAAGCAAATTCTAGTACGTAATCTACTTGCTGTACTGATTTTACATCTAAAGCGTTTCAGATTTTGACTTCGATCTTCAAAGGTGAATAATCATGTTTCATTTCCTATTCTACTGGATTTAATATCATTTTGTTCAAAGCTATGTCAAAATCTCCCAACGCTCAATTTTAATAAAACTAAAGTGTTTATATATATATATATATATATATATATATATATATTGCCGTGGAACCTCAGTAAAATTCGTGCCCACTCCTGGGCCCCACATTAAAAATTCAAAAAAAAATAAAAAAATTCCTTACACTTTATTTTGGACGCCTTCGAATTTCTCTGCTCACTCTGGCTAGCTCAGCAATGGGCCTCTTCTTGAATACCTATTTTTACGTACATACCTCTCTCACACTCACACACCATCAAATGAAATTACCAAATAATACAACAACCATACAACCTTATATTTACACATATTAATAGATAAAATATTTACACATGAGTACAAACAGTTTGGTACAATTATTACCAGCTCAATTTATTGAATGCTTTAAAGTCGTTGATTTTCAAATGATTTTAAACAAATTCGAGTAGATATGAGTAAATGGGCCCCACATGTAACCCTAATTTGGCTTCATACTGGTGTATTGTGAGCTCATTATAACCCAGATTTGTAAATGCTTTTTAAACTTTGCATTATTGAAAACAAATTTACAGACCCGTTTACTCCTTACAACCACAATTTATAGCCTGAATAAATTTTTGTATATCCTCAATAAACCCTTTTTCAATACTCAAAATTATTAAATTGTCCTTCACATGTACCTTTTTAAACAAGTTTTTAAAAACAATAAATACGCCACCAATAAGTCAAACACACAACACAAAAATATCTACAAATGTTTATATAAAAACAGAAATTCAAATTTATTACCTGGAGACACCTTCACTCTTCGTCACAGCTGGAGATGACTACCAGAAACTCCTCGTCGTTGTGCCCATCTACTACGCTGCTGCCAGGATCCACAGATCCCCACCATCTAATATCTCCGCTACCACTATTGTACTTCTCCCAAGATACTAGCTTCATTTCAACAGTAACATTTAATACCAGATATTTCACGCATACAAATTGCTTTCAGGTCTGCTTACCCCAAATATCATCCATCCATTTAATAACTTGGTTGTAGTAACGGCACCTTTTATTTAAATAAGCACCAACTCGTGCAATCACTTTTATAACTTGAGGTCCGCTACTACAGTTTTTATAATTTCAAATAGGATGTCTAACGTAACTTTACTAAACACACCTATTATAACCGAAAGCTTTTACTAATATGTTATAGGTCTGAACCCGTATTCAGAACTCGATGGAAGCAATGAGACCTTTAATATCTTTGCCCGGGTATTTATATTATTCCCCAATCCCTCTATTGGAACCCGTTTCATGTAAAAAGCTTGTTTTCTAAGCGGCTTCTTAAAATTTTGAACGTAACCATCTATAATTTCTGAAAAATTTCTCCTGTCCGCTGTGCTGTTTACATGGAAATTCGTTTCCTAGCTTACCGTATGCGCACTTCTCGAAAACTGTTGGCTATCAACCAATGATATAATTTCCTGTCGTCACACCACTCCACCTATCATCTATCCATCTCTGTTCTATGCATATTTGTTGTCTCCTTTAAAACCCCACGACCGTTTGAAAATAACAATTCCTAAATTTTCCCCTTCGTACGCTCTGTGTAAATGAACGCTGGCTTTTAAAATTGAATACATTTGCGTTTGAAATTATTGATTTTCTTATGCATGCAAGCTCCCTTTTTGCTTCCATAGTTTGATTAAAAGTTGTTATTATTACTTATGCGTATTCTTGAGTTGTTTATGTACTCTAAAACTTTTTTCCCTTATATAATTTTCATCTTCCAACTTAAATATAGAAAAATACTTTAATACCCGTCCGTTTTTACTATATAAATTAATTAATTTGGCGCGTAATTAATTTGCTTTTATTTCTATATACACGGTTGCTAACAAAACGGCTCACTTCACAATGGACATTATGATGCATATGAAAAATAAGAACTCCGAAAGCGATGGTTATTGTTGGCAATTTTTATCTAAAAATCAAAAACAACTCTTGTCCTCACTATGTATAGATGCTAAAGCTAACGTTCAAAGTTCCATTGAGAAAATGGTATATGTTAATGACTCTTATGTTTCAGAAATGCCCGAAAAAAGAGTTGTTGAGGCACAGGCATATTTGTTGTTTTATGAACGAGTTATAAAATATTGAAAGAACTGAATTTTTTTTAATACAATATTATTGAACTATGAAGCTTTATTCAATTATAAAATATAGGATTAAAGTCACTGAAATTCTCCAGAAAATGTAACCCCAGTGGTCGATAAGAAAAAGTGGTTCACTTTCGATTTTTGGAGTTATGATTTACTAGGGTTAAGAAAGATGAAGTATTTTGAAATAGGAGAGAACGCTCCATATATTAATATCTGAAACTTTCTAATATATTTTATACATTTATTTATTTTTTTATATGACATTGTGAAGCACAAATAGTGTCTCATATTTCATTTAATAATATAACTTTTATTCAACTCTCGTTAGTGGTTTGGTCTGTTGTATTTACCCCTTTTAGTTTTTGTATCGCTTTTACAAGTCTAATTAAAGAGCCACTCCCCATTTCTCATGTTCACTGTAGAGTCCGTAACTCGAGTTAGCTGGCTACATAGACGCCGTCAACAGGTGGGGCTGTTTTTTGTTCCAAATACCACTTGCGGACAGTGTTAACATTACAATTTATATTAATAGATTTGTACTAACAACTTTAATATCGAAAGGTTATCAACATCCATCGTCTAATAATTTTCAGTATTAATTATCAATAACATGCATACCCCTAAATAGCTTTAATTGATATCTATAATTAAATTAGTTTTTCACAACTTCATTCGTTAAAATAATTGAATCCTTGAATATTAAAATAAATGATCTCAAATAACTTTCAAATGGAACATCCTATTGACACGTGGTTTTCACTACTGATTTTTCGTGCCATTTATGGTACAACAACATTTTTTTGAACAATGTCCCTTTAAATAGTTAATTATGTGAACTACAAGACAAAAAGTTTTATATCTTCTACAAACGGTTTGCTATCTATCGCTATTAAGTTATCAAACTTGGCGCCACCTATAAAAGACAAAATAGTATATCATCAAGCATCGCCATAACTATTATATAAGCACAAACATATTTTTATTACATACTTGAAAGCATTAAAATACGAACGAGCTTTTTGTCGTAGAAGTTACTGTCAAAAGAATTCAGAATATCATGTTTAAAGAGTATAATTTACTTTAGCGCCGCGTTGGCTTTTGTAATAAAGATTTGACATCCTACGTAAGATGAAACCTACCTACCTCATATGCTTAAAGCTTTTACGAAAAGATAATAAATCTTAGAAACGAGTCGCCTTTATATTAGAAGCGTACATTTACATTAGTGTTAAAACTATTTCACTTTATGAATGTAAACTCTCCAATTTTAAGAAAATTGCGCTCTAGCTCGTGTATTGTTATCATAAGCATGGCGGTTGTCAATACCATAAACTCGATTCTACTCTAGGAGTTATATTTGTCGTTCCTAGCAAGACTGATTTAAGAACAGTTTAGAGCACACAAATTGATGGAAAAAGGTTGGTATCATATCTACTTATTCTTAATACACTATAATGTAATCAATATTTTAGGTACATAGTCTTACATGCCGGAAATGTAAATGGATTTGAAAATGAGCTTGAATTGATTTTCCCTTCTTCTGCAGAAAACCCAAATTACCACAGAGAAGTGAATGAGTAAAATTTTTTGTATTGATTTGAAAATCAATTGTTAATAAATTTAGAAACATCATCTCAATAATTTTAGACAACGCGAGTTATGTATCCCCCAATTAATGTATGTATTATAAAATAGAATCTATTAGAAAATTATTAGGAACCGTTAAGAAGTTATTACGTCAAGTACAACAATGTAATTCAAGGATAGATATAAAAAGGTTATTAACAGTTTATGAGAACGGATGCAATACAATGTATTCCAGACGATAGTGATACAGCAGGTGCAAGTCATAAACGGTTAAGATACCGCGATTACCTATAAAGTAAGATTGTTAAAATGTATTAATGAATAGAATTAAGAATAAGCAGACATGAGCTCTGCAAGTTCCCACAGAATTGTGAGGGGGCAGGGACAACACAAATACCCCGGGAGCCTCAAGACCAGTCAGTCAGTCTAAGTATTTCAGCTTTAACATTGTTGTTTACCTAGGCTACTCGTCTTAATATTAGTTCAATTAATTATTTTATTTCGACTTAGAGTTTTTAAAACCAGTTTGTCAAAATTCAACCGTAATTTCTGTTTAACTAAATAAATATTGTTACGAAAAAATGGAATAAGTTTTTAAAAAGACCGCTCCCAAGGCACCCGAAACGTAACTTGCGTTGCATTATTGTACTTTATTAAGTAAAATACTCAACAGTTCCTGGAAAAAAGTAACATTAGAGAACAGCTTAGTAAACAAGCAATTTCTTTGGAAACTAATGCCTTTAAATCAGAGCTTTTTTAATTTGTCACGATATAAGTCAAAACAATGTGCTTTGTAACGTATCAGTAATTTTTAAAAATTGTAGGCATAAACCCTCAAAGGTTTTTAAAGTAGAATTATTGGCTGAACAATACAGACCTGTGGTACTATGACTCAGTATCACTGCCTATTTAATGCATTTGAGAATGTATGGAATGTGACTAAGACCTACTACAACTACACATCGGCAGAACATGCTGCAAAAACTATAAAAGATTGGTGGTAACATGAGATCAAATTCGATCAAGGGTACAATGCACTTCTAATTAGTAACGATTCCATCACCAAAATTAACTTATTAAACGGTAGTTTGGTTATACTGACAATTGCTAACGATACTCTTCAGAAATGATGGCTGCATTGCAGGGTGCGTTCAGAGTAGCAACGAATGGTGTTTGAGTTGTCCAGAACTTAGTGGTTTGAATTCACCATGTGCAAATTCTATTAAAACAATACGTATATCTGATACCAGAGTGAATATGCCAGGATCCAAATTATTTCCACGTGCTTCCGTGAATAATTGATTATTGCATGCTCCTCGCAATAATTTAATGTCACTTGAACCCGTAACTAAATGCTGAAGTGAAAAACCCTCATCAGATTTAACAATTTCAAATTAATAAAAGCGAAGTAAACTTACCCACATTCGGCTTTCCACATTTTAACAAAGTAAACAAACTAAGTTATGAGTATCTGATGCTTTTCAGGCTAAGCTCAAATTCACAATTAGGAAGACCCATTTTCGTGCAGTGCTTAAATCAAAAAGGAAGACAAAATTCGCGTATCTAACAAAGTAGATAATATTCCTCCTAAGCACAGATGGTTTCTAAAATTAACGAACAAAATGTTGCTTTCAACCACAACACGTTCCTAAGAGGTATGTATGTTATCTATCTATCAGAATAAGTAGAATACATTGCTTACTAACAAAATTGGTAATAGACCTTGGATATAGTAGTCACGCGCATACCAATTACGTCACGCAGCCGCCACCTAACCATGACAGTCTATCATTATGAAGTTCAACAATGTTAGAGACATCACACGATTCTTCGATTTGGACCAGGAGATAATTGTGAGGGATATGTTAGCAGCCGGACGTAATTAAAACAGTAATTTGATCTTGTGATTTTTACAAATTCTACATATTGCTATTGACAGTAACAAAACATATATATTCTTTATGGCAATAATGTCTAGCAGAAAAAATGGGTGATATCTAACATCAGTAAACTTTGTGATACTGTTTTACGGTTTGGATCGATTGCTGAAAACGGTAGCAATTAATGTATTTGAACACGTGGTAATCTATATGCTAGTCGTTATGTTTTTTAATATTAATATCTGTTCCAACAGTAACGTATCCTAGAATACTCGTGTATAGTTCATCCATGAGATTGTTGGGTGTATTTTTATTTCTTCACGTTGTGCTCAATAAAATCACATTTTTAGGAATTACTTAACCCGAGTCATTCAATTTTACGGATATGCTATTTTAGCGGACTACTGTTAACGCGTTCACCAATTTTGAACAAATAATAACAAAAGTGTTCATTATTCAATATTCACAAGTTTAATTAACAGTATATGCCTTATTTATAGATGTTATCGGTCCATTTAACAATGAAACACTATCACACTAATACTACTTACAAGCACTAATATTTTCTTATACTAAATCCTTAACCATAAGTCTTCTTAACAATACTAACAATACTATAATTTATTTACTACACTTTTGTCTATTTATGTACAAGCTGGCGGTACAATATGCATGTTCGCATAACACGAATTTATATTTACTATAGCACCTTCAAAACGTAGTGACCAACTAACTATACACGATATGATTTATATACGACATTTGGATATAGACTACCTGATGTACACTCATCACTGATCTTATATATACCCTAAAATTAACTAGATGATTCATAGTCTGGTGTTTGCTCGAATGTTCTAGACTTCTGTAGGATACACTTTGGTTATGCAACTTCCGTGTTGGACGGGTTGCCTAATAGTTCGTAACACTATTAACAAAAATTGTTTCATAATAGCTTCCTAGGCTACATTTATTAGTGCAGTTCATAGCGCTGACCCTGCTGTAGACCATTCTGATGTACGTACTAAGTGATATGTTTTTAATAATAATATCTATTTCTAACAGTAACCTTATCTGAAACACTTTGTAACAGGACATTTTGCCATAACAAAGTCATGTTACAGCTGAATATATTTATTGGATTCTCTAAATTTATTTCTCCCTATATGAGTTTATTTCACTACACATTTTATTTAATTTTCTTAATTTAGGAATTCTTTTTGTCTAGTATGTTGGTTTCATTATACTTAGCTTTGTGCACAAGTTTCCTTCGGTTATACACACATTTTACTGCATACACAGTTATATTCATAACTCTATTAAGTTCTCTCTTATCTCATTGACAGTAGTTTTTATCTATACATATTCGGTGTGGATTTAAATATTGTCGTTTCACATGACATTTCGTTTTCATTTTCAATTCGGTTGCAATCATTTTTTGCACGTGCTAGCATACAGTTGGTCATTGGACTTCCTCATTTTAAACGAAAATGTTATAGATGTTACATATGTCTCTTAAGAATTACACCATGAGGTGGACACAGATATGAGTGTTTCTTCAAATATTTAATTTTGCTTAAAAATAATTTTGTAGAACACTTCAAGAAGTGTCCTGTTGGTGTTTTTCTTGATGTAACCTATCACATAACGTAGTGATGATAGGAATGATTAAAGATAAATATTGCTTTTCGATAGCCTCATGCGGTCATTAGAAAATATTAGAAAATATTTCAGTGTTTAATGGATGAGCTTTAAAGTTCGTTCAATACCTTAAAAGATATTTTAACACAAAAATGTATCTGACATAATTTAGAATTTATCCGATAGAACACAATTTTCTTGCTGTGTAGGATTTCTACATGTGTTCTTGAATTTTCATTCTTACTTCTAATGCTACATATCCAGCCCACTGTATCGTTTTTGTTATGGTTTCATTATTTCTCTTTTGAAGCTGTTACGTCTTGAGGAGGACTTCCATAGGGTAACGGTTTTTCTTTTTGTTATCTTAAGTCCAGGTATGTTTAATTTTGTGTTTCTCTTGGTGTTGTTTATTTTATGCACGAAGTACCTATGACGAAAATGAAGTAAGAAATTTCCTAAATCACATTTAAAATTTCTTTGTTTAAAATACTGGTTTAAATTACTAAAGCACCCTATTTATTTAAAATATTTATGGTCTTAGACAAAGCCATAATATGTAGTGTTGTATGTTAATTTATTAAAAGAAAAGGAAATGTAAAACCTATACTTTCATGAAATTTTGCGATTAAAGGTCATACCTGTATCTGTTCAACTTTATAAAACGGACACTATTGTGTCTTTACTGAGTAAGAAGTTAAATTGTTAAAATAACTTTTTTATGCCTTCAGCAAGGTTTTGTATATATAGAAGAATATCAAAACTTTATTAGGTCCGATTTAAAGTTTCTCTTGTTATTCCTGAAATTTTCCCACAGACAGTTTTTTATTTTGATACAATATACCTGAAAAATTTTGTACTACCCTCAGTGTATTTTATTACATTTTTGCGTGATCTTAATTTTTCCAGCTGGTTTAAAGGTGGATGCTCTACCTCTCTGATGATATTCTAGTTTCATGCTTCTCAACGCGACCCGTAAGGGTTTATGTTAGCTGTGCCAGAGTGTAATGTAGCGGGCTACTATTAACGCGTTTCAATAATTTAAAACAAGTCGTAATAAAAGTCTTAATTACTCACTATTCACAAATCCAATTAACAGTATATGCCTTATTTATAAATGTTTTCAGTTCAATTTACAATGAAGCACTATCACACTAATGCTATTTACAAGCACTAATATCTTCTTAAACTAAATTCTTAACCATAGGTCTATTAACAACACTAAACACTACTATAATTTATTTATTACACTTTTGTCTATTTATGTATTCTACAAGCTGGCGGTACAATATACACTTCACATAACACAAATTAATTTTTACTCTTGGACTTTCAAAATGTATAACTAACTAACTTTACACGATATAATTTATATTCGAAATTTAGATATAGACTAACTCTGTACTTTATCAGCGGTCTTATATATACCCTGAATTAAATGGATGATCATACTCCGGTATATGCTAGAAGGTTCTAGGCCTCTGTAGTATATACATTGCTTGTGTGTTTGACGGGTTGCCTAATAGTAGCTCGTAACAGAAATCTACACTCTGTCGTGCAACTTGTTACCCTATACCAAACTACACGTGCTGAACATAGAACAAAGGCCTAGAAAATCGGGATCTCCAACTCATTTTTTGTGCTACCCTAAAAGTAGCAAATCTAATGGCTGTCCATTCCACTAACGTCTTTTTCAACATACCTTGCATACGGGAAGAAAGCATAAAATACGATTGCGAACCCAGCAGCATTCTGTACACTTAGTGTTCAGCATAGCCTAAGAACTCAACTACAGTGCTTATCATAGCCTGTAAACCGCTTCAGCAAGCAGTGCTCCACATAGCCTGCTTAATTTCCAACCAACCCGCCGCCGCACCTGGGTCACGTCGTTATAGTTCAGTAAACCACGTATAGGTGCTCACCATAGCCTTCATGTTCTTGACCTGTTACGCTGCCCGACGCCATACATGGGGCACGTCGCTATAGTTCAGTAAAGCAGTGCTCCCCATAGCCTGTTTAATTTTCACCAGTTACGCTGCCCGGCGTCGTACCTGGAGCACACCGCATTAATTCGTCCGTAGATCAGTAGTCAATTACGAATGGGCAACCGGAAGCAGATACAGAACGCTCTTGACGTGCCTTTCGAGATACCCTACCACTACCGAAGCTCCTGTCACTTCTGCCGCCGTCACCAGACCATCGTCAACCCTCACAAGGGTTGCGGCGAGAATCCAACCCAGCCCAGCCGCTCTCACGGAGATAACGTTTCGAGAGGTCGTCTATTATGTTGACGCCGAATGCGTCTGTAAGCTGTACCTGCGAGATAGCACCCCCGTAGAGTTCAGTGGCAACACCCTTAACGAGGCTTAGGCCTAGGGCATCACAACTCCCGAGCCTTCCGAAGGCCACCGAAGACTTCCGAAGCCCCCTTAATGTTGTATATATGTTCAGTGTACGGTTCTTGTGCACATATCATAATTTGTTATAACTTCACGTTGTCCCACAAGTAGAACACGAAGATTTCCGAAGAGTCCCGAAGGCCGCCGAAGACGTCTGGAGCTCTTCAAACTATAAATACTTTCTAATTATCGTTATTCAAGTTCTACTCAGCCTCACAAGTAATTCCCGAGGCCTTCCGAAGAACTCCGAAGCCTACCGAAGACTTCTGAACTCCGTTAATATTGTATATATGTTCAGTGTACCGTTTTTGTGTATTCTTTATAGCACAACGTTTTCTCACAAGTAAAATACGAAGCCTTCCGAAGCGTCCCGAAGACCGCCGAAGACGTCTGGACCTCTTCAAACTACAAATACTTTCTAATTATCGTTATTCAAGTTCTACTCAGCCTGACAAGTAAAAACCGAAGCCTTTCGAAGAATTCCAAAGCCTACCAAAGACTTCTAAACCCCCTTAATATTGTATATATGTTCAATGTCCGGTTCTTGTGTACATATCATTATTCTTTATAACTCCACGATGTCAAACAAGTAGAACACCAAGCCTTCGGAAGAGTCTCGAAGACGTTAGAACCTTTTCAAGCTATAAATACTTTCTAATTATCATTATTCAAGTTTTACTCATCCTCACCAAGAAGTCCCAAGGTCTTCCGAAGATCACCGAAGACTACGGAAGACCCATGGATCTCTCCGAACTGTGTATATATTTGTTCACTTAGGATTTAAGGTCCTACTTGGTTCCACGAGCAACCACAAAACCTTCCGAAGATTACCGAAGACTTCCGAAGCGCTTCAACTGCATAAACTGTTAATTTTTGCTATTTAACTTGTATGTCTGTGTACTTATGAACTTTCTTTTATTTATTTGCTTTGAATATTAAACATAACAGCGCTAAGTCTACATACTATCAAACGTCGCCCACTCGCACGATAACAAACTGCTTTTTTCGTACCGCCGTGAAAAGGGTAAGGTGCAATTCGTATCTTGTATAGATTGTTTAAGAGGTTGCGGGGGTGTATTTTTATTTCATCGCAGATGTGCTCAATAGAAACATATCTTTACCAATTACCTAGCTTGCAGTTGTGTCGTTCACTTTTATAGTCTTGGTAGTTACAAAAATTGATTTATAATAGCATCCTATGGTACAATTATGTGTGCAGTTCATATTGCTAATTAAATTATAAATTATTGGTTTACAATTGAACTGATTAAGGAATGCTTATGACTTTCTAAGAGGTTTATACTATCTATCCTTGCATATTGTGTAAAAATTGATCTACTTATGTATAGCTTTATTACTTTTAAGTACTTTTAATTATGAAAAAGCTTTGGCATTGATTTTATAATTAATTACAATTACAAACTAATATATTTAATTAAGTATGAGATGTAATCGGTTCTTAGTAAATGGTTTTTGTCGGTCCTGTGACCTCATTTCCCCCAGAATCCCTCATTTCCCCACACATCTGGACCAAATTTACATGTAAATTCGCACTATAAAGTCTTATTTTAAAGAAATCTCCTCCTTGCTCCTCCTGCTCTCTCTTTGCTCGGATCTCAGCTACCCGAATTTCTAGGAATTTTTTAGATAGCATTGCCCTCCAGGGAGGTACCCTCATTTTACGATTTTTTTACCGCCAAATAGTTTTCTTCGACCAACCATTTTCATCTTTCGAGGTAAACCTATCTTGTTTGGTATCAATTAATATTAGATTTTTTTCAGCTACCCAAATCTCTAAGAATTTTGTAGATTGCATCATCCCCCAGAGCGCTACCGCCATTTTAAGATTTTTTACCGCTAACATTCTGATCCAGATAGTTTTTTCGACTAGCCATTGCATCTTTCAGGATAAACCTATCTTGTTTGGTATCAAGTAATATTAGAATTTTATCAGCTACCCGAATCTCTAGGAATTTTTTTAATTGCATCACTCCACAGGGAGCTACAATCACTTTAAGATTTTTTACCAGCAGCAGAGATTTATGACCGTCCTTATAAATTTTTTATACATGCGGCACATCAAATTAGTCTAGAATTTAACGTAGAATCCGAATCTGCAAACAGATTTAAAATAGGACCACCCCTTACAAAGTTACACTTTAAAGCTCCCAAATCTCTTTAAAATTTTTGTTCATTTATGACATATGCCTTAACCAAACACGTAGCAGTATTAACACAAATAAATTAAGCACTCAAAAATTTAATAATTTATTTTATCCGATTTACAGTTTAATAAACTAATTACAATTTTTACAAAGTATAACATTATTTTCTTCGTTTAACCAAATCCAAGCAGGTTAAAGTAACCTGTAACAAAAAAAAGAAATTAATGTGTTGTTTAAAAAAGATCTATAACAAAAAGAGATTAATGTACTGTTTAATAAAAGCGGAAAAGTGTTTTAGGTCAATAAGACATATTGTCGTTAATCTAACAATATGAGAATAATGTAATGTGTTTTAATATGTAAATGGGAAGGTCGACTTTAACGTCATCATCGCTCCGAATTACATGTGAAAGCTGTATATAATTTCTTTTTAAAAGTGTATCTTCTCCAAACAAATACGTTAATTACAGGAGGAAAGTACGCTAAATGCGCGCCAATTTATAGCAATTTAATACTGCTTACTGACCTACCTCAATTGTTTGTACAAGAAAACACAATAAAATATATACAAATATAGCAACTATCTTATATATTTATGCCCCATGCGTAGGTTGCTGTACTATTAGGAATGATGTACCTTTTGTCGTCCTCACCTAAGTCCACACATATGGTTATAACGTCTTCTAGTAATCTGGAAAGTATGTACGAAGTCTTAAACGAAGCCATGTAAACACCAACATTATACCCAATTAATTAATAAAATTAGTTTGTCGGGCGAGGACGACAAAAGGTACATCATTCCTAATAATACAGCAACCTACGCATGGGGCATAAATATATAAGATAGTTGCTATATTTGTATATATTTTATTGTGTTTTCTTGTACAAACAATTGAGGTAGGTCAGTAAGCAGTATTAAATTGCTATAAATTGGCGCGCATTTAGCGTACTTTCCTCCTGTAATTAACGTATTTGTTTGGAGAAGATATACACTTTTAAAAAGAAATTATATACAGCTTTCACATGTAATTCGGAGCGATGATGACGTTAAAGTCGACCTTCCCATTTACATATTAAAAACACATTACATTATTCTCATATTGTTAGATTAACGACAATATGTCTTATTGACCTAAAACACTTTTCCGCTTTTATTAAACAGTACATTAATCTCTTTTTGTTATAGATCTTTTTTAAACAACACATTAATTTCTATTTTTTGTTACAGGTTACTTTAACCTGCTTGGATTTGGTTAAACGAAGAAAATAATGTTATACTTTGTAAAAATTGTAATTAGTTTATTAAACTGTAAATCGGATAAAATAAATTATTAAATTTTTGAGTGCTTAATTTATTTGTGTTAATACTGCTACGTGTTTGGGTAAAGCATATGTCATAAATGAACAAAAATTTTAAAGAGATTTGGGAGCTTTAAAGTGTAACTTTGTAAGGGGTAGTCCTATTTTAAATCTGTTTGCAGATTCGGATTCTACGTTAAATTCTAGACTAATTTAATGTGCCGCATGTATAAAAAATTTATAAGGACGGTCAGAAATCTCTGCTGCTGGTAAAAAAATCTTAAAATGAGGGTAGCTCCCTGTGGGGTGATGCAATCTAAAAAATTCTTAGAGATTCGGGTAGCTGATAAAATTCTAATATTAATTGATACCAAACAAGACAGGTTTATTTCGAACGATGCAATGGCTAGTCGAAGAAAACTATTTGGATCAGAATGTTAGCGGTAAAAATCTTAAGATGGGGGTAGCGCTCTGGGGGATGATGCAATGTACAAAATTCTTAGAGATTCGGGTAGCTGAGAAAAATCTAATATTAATTGATACCAAACAAGATAGGTTTACCTCGAAAGATGAAAATGGTTAGTCGAAGAAAACTATTTGGCGGTAAAAATCGTAAAATGAGGGTAGCTCCCTGGGGAGCAATGCTATCTAAAAAATTCCTAGAAATTCGGGTAGCTGAGATCCGAGCAAGGAGAGAGCAGGAGGAGCAAGGAGGAGATTTTTTTAAAATAAGACTTTATAGTGCGAATTTACATGTAAATTTGGTCCAGATGTGTGGGGAAATGAGGGATTCTGGGGAAATCAGGTCACAGGACCGACAAAAACCAACTACTGTTCATAAGCTTTTTAGATCCCTACCCTAAGCAACTGGTTTTATGAACGAAAACCTTTGTTACATCATTTAATTACTGTTAATTATTATTTACATATTTATACTACTTCAATTTGTATATGTATACGCACGCACAGGCTGCGCGTATACACTCGTGTACTCTCCCACGTACGCGTACATATACGCACGCACATACATCAACACAAATTTTCAAAAAAAACTTAAAATTACATATTTACTCGTTTCGCAATTTTTTACTAATCTGGTATATTATCCTTAATAAAATTGTTTGCTAAATAACCCTGACCAAAAAGGAAACTTATGAAGACTACTAAATTACTGCTTGATTGCGTCCCAAAGTAATTCCTATAAATGTTAAGATAGTCGGTGAGCAACCCTAGAAATTTTAATAATTCGACGTTCCTGGAAATCGATGTAGAAAGTGAATTATGCATGGCTATTACAATTCTAGAATCCGCATACGTGTCATCTTCTTAAACCCGAAACATGCTTATTTCAGCTATTCTGCGTTTTGGCTTGCTTTAGAACTTCAGTACCTTTAAGATATTAACCGATATAACCAACTTTTGTTTAATGTTAAGGGGGTTGACATACAACTAATTGTAGTTAAATTATCTCAAAGTGTAACAGCTAATCCTCGTGTGTTTTCACTTAAACATCCTTGATTACTAGTCTCAACATAATACTATAAGTTTAGCGCAACTTTGGGGAGCGCAAGCTTTTCATAAGTGTGCCCTAAATCACTTCCTCGCTTGATGGATTTCAATTTAATGCTTGAGGTTAGGTAGGCTAATCCACTATAATATATTTACTAACCCTTCTAGTTAGTGTAGTTTATCATTTGTAGCGTTTATTTCAGTTGTTTACTTAAGCTTAATAAAAGTGGCAAGGATGATATTTCATTACAAATTGGTTTCGCTAGTTTCATCAAATACTGCAACGATAAGAAATTTTTGATTATAATTGCGCTGAAGAATTTATTTTGCTTATGTAACCTATTGAATAACTGTTGCAGTGTAGTGAAAGACTAGCTAGACCTTTTTCTTAATTATACCTACGAAAAGTAGTATTATGCCATCAGTTGATTGCTGATCAGTGTGTGTAAATAATTCAGATGCTTATCCAGCTTATCCAGCAAGGTGCAGCAGCCTTGCTGGCTAAAAGATATTGGAGGAGTGTCGGTTGATCTCGGGCGATCGATCATCAATAATTTACAAGGTTGTTGGGGGTTGACCGTGACAGATACGGCTTTTTGCTAAAACCTTTTTTTATAGTTATCCAAACCCGGTGGAGTGAAAAGCTTTTATAGCCAAAGTGTGGGACTCTCCTTGCGGCATACCCACTAAAACCACTCCCCCTAGCGGGTGCGTATGCCAAACGGCTTCGCCGCACTGCAGCCTAAAAGGCCTTTTGTGCTGACCCTAATTAAGTTGATTAGTATACAAGTCCTGGGTCTATCAGTGGATCTACTATATACACGTGCCCCACCGATTGAACTCAGTCTTAGCACCTTTCCCTGACAAATCCAAGGTTCCTGGATAAGGGCTATAATCGAAGTCCCCATCAGCTTACATAGTGGACGGATGAGACTCCGTCCAAGTCACAGATTTGACTTTCTTGGTTTTCCCCAGCTTTCTACGCTGAGCCTCTTTGCTTGCAGTCCAGTGCCTGCAAGTTTCTTTATAGTATTCTCCATGTCTGATATTTCAGACACCGGCCTTGCAAGCGGACTTGCATCTCGGATCTGCTCCACCTCCAGGGTATATTTTGGTTACCTGAGAAATCTCCCATTGCTGGTTCACAACTTCAAGATCAGTTTTACTAGTGGTGCCAATATTATTCATGATTGTTCCCACGAGTATGGGGGGTGTAAATGGTCGACATGCCAGGTGTCCTCTGTTGGCATAGAAGGCGTGAATAAAACGGGGTTCTGCCCTGTTCCCCGAGTTTTGGACCGATTGAGACTGGTCAACTATCCAGCCCCGCATCTCCTGAGCTCGGTCTTACACCACGGGATTTAGAAATTTTTAACGAGATTTTCTCCTCTTGGTCCGGGCGGTTAAGTCAAGACCCCACACCTTCTTGCCCGTGGGACATAACCACAACGGCAGGGAAGGTACGGTATGACGGTGTTGCAGAATTGCCCCACCGGCTTCATTTACCTTAGTGCAGGCCCATTAGCCACGAAACTACAGCTTGGGTTGAAGGGTTTGGTCAGCGGAATCGTTTTCACTTGGCTAGGGATCGAATTTTATCCCGCATTAGCACAGTCTCTTGCTCTCCACCATGTAGTGGTCTTATGCCACTCAGGTGACTGGATCACTGAAAGAGATAAGCTTATCGCGATCCTTCCCAGAGTAAATAGCCAATCCCTTGGCCATATATCCTGGAATTTTTCCTATCCGCCACCTGGAGACGCGCCCAATGGGTAACCAACCACATGGGCTAAAACTAAAACCTTTGTGGAAAAATATGGGAACCTACCACAATATTTCCCATTTATGCGTGGCCTAAAACACGAACTATGTATGATGGAAAGTTTACAAGTAAAATTCTTGTCCGGAGGTAAAATATCCCCTCATTCTGATCTCCAGGAGGGGGTACTTGAGGCTCGTCATCGCAAGAATTTAAAACAACGGTTGGATTTAGTGATAGGGACTTGGAATGTAAGATCATTACTTAGATTAGACAAGTTAACAAATTTATTAGTCGAAATGAGAAAAGGAAAGCTGGACATTTTAGGTATTAGTGAGGTGAGATGTCCAGATAGTAATGACCATTGGAAAAATAATTATAGAATAATTACAACTTCTTCAACTAATGGACAGGCAAGTGTAGGAATAGTGTTAGGTAAAAGATTAGGACGTAAAGTTAAAGAGTACTTACAATTTAGTGAATAATTATGCTTAGATTGAGTACGAAACCCACAGACACTGATTTAGTACAGGTTTACATGCCAACAACTCAGAACGGGGATGAAGAAGTAGAAAAGGTATACGAGGATATAAACAGTATAGTGGGAAAAGTAAAGGGAGAGGAAAATTTAATATTCTTCTTAATCTTCTTTGGGAATTAAACCACTCATAGTTTTTAAAATCATCTTTATTTACGTTTCGACCCATGATCTAGGATCGTTGTCAAAATAATAAAAACTTCAAGTTTGACATTTATGACATAAATTGAAGGTAACTTTGATTTATTGATGTTCAAAATATTTGGTTTGAGTACACTAAGCAACAATTTTTAAAGTTTAAAAACATTTTTGCTTAGATACCAAATAGATTATATTGTAGTTAAACAAAGATTTAGAAATCAAGTTAAAACTGTCGTAGTTATCCACGGGCTGACATAGATAGCGATCATAACTTAGTTAAAATGAAGTGTAATCTAAAATTCAAAAAATTGATAAAGGCTAAAAGAGAGGTATGGGATCTAGATAAGCTTAATGATAGTGAGTAAAAGAGGAATATAAACAAGTATTAGATAATAAGATCAAAGAGATAGGTATAGGAGGGAACGTAGAAAATAGATGGAAAGAAATAAAAAGGGCTGTGCATCATACAGCAACACAGACTATAAGTAAGAAAAAATAAAAGCGAGAAAACACTGGGTAACAAAGGAGATATTAGATTTAATAGAGAATAGAAGAAAGCTTAAACCTTTTAGATAATTGGATAGTGAAAGTAAGCAAAAATATAATAGAGTTAGAAATAAGATAGTACATGAGTGTAGAAAAGCTAGAAATAAATGGATGGAGAAGAATTGTAAGAGTAGAACTTCAGGGATTGGTAGGTGCATCTCTGCACGCATATATTGCATGCATTTACCTTGAACCCACTGGTCAAGATAGCACCACTCACATTAACTTACTATTATGTGCTAAGTAAAGGTTGCAACACTAAAACCTCTTACCATCCCAAGATTGGAGCTTTGTACGGTTAACCAACTTGCCGAATTTTACTCCAGCTTTGCAAGGCACTCGACTTGAATTACGCACAATATGTCCTTTGGGCTGACTCTACAATATTGCTTGGATGACTCAACACAGCAGCTAGCCTTACGAAAACTTTATCTGCACTCTTGTTGCAGAAATTCAGGAACTGACGCCCCATAGCACGTGACGTCATATTCCAACCAAGAACCATCTTGCCGATTTTCTCTCGCGAGGCGCCTCTCCTCTTTAACTTACCGAATCACTTTTGTGCTGGGATGGACCCCATTGAATGAGTGAAGACAAGAACTCATCATCTCCTTCTAGTCCCATCTTCAGGAGCTTCATGAGTTCAAGAAAGGTCTTTGCTACTTTCAATTGTTAGGGAACGATACTGAATTAGTTTAGATCGTAACTTATCTAAACAAGTCGTTCATAGCTGTTTTAGATGCAATAGATTTTCTGCCGAAACTGCCACACCAGTTATGTGAAATCGACCACTGTCTCGCACTCAGCTAGCTTTACCATTTTCTACTGTTGGTGCGGCTCCTTCCCCGTAAGGGTCCGTAGAGGTTGCGGTTGTAGATGTACAAAGGCATATTTGTGTCTATTTATCTACTTTGTTACAATAATAGTTCACCTTTAAGTTGTTACTGATTTATCCACGAACATATTTTTGCTTTCTCTAAAAAGTTTTGTAAGCCGTAGGGGTTTCCCAAATAACATATATTCCGAAGATGACACGAATTTTGTTGGAGCAAATTATGAATTAAAGGAATTAGGTATTATATGTTCCGGTGTTAGCCTAGCTGTAGTCCTCATTGAAGTACACATACGATATGCGATAACGAAAGGATAAGAACGAAAGAGGGGAATCACTGGTCGATAAGTCGAAGCACTACATCACACGTCAACACTCGAAGGTTTCGATAGTCGAGTCCTCCTTTTCGATACGTTTGCTCCTACGAAACTGTGTCTCCTCTCCGGGAGAGGTTAAAGTTCGTTAATGCACATTGGCGGATACAATACCATACAAGGCGTGGGAAATGCAATCGTTGCATATTCTCAGACCACAAAAATAAGCCAGTGACCAGACTTTTCGTGTGAACCAAAACTTTGTGTGATTTTTACGTACATCTGCATTAACACATTAGTAAGCTGCTTATTTTCCCATATGAGTTTTTAAAAGTCTCTTAACCCTAACAAATACAATAAATGTTAAAGTTTTGTAAAAAAGTGTAACAAATGTTTTGCAATAATAATGAATCCACTATAAACAGTAGCAAAGGACTCAATTCTTTTCTTGAATGAGGAAACGCCTAAAGAATGGGACTTGAAAGAGGCGATGAGTCCTTATCTTCACTCAGTCAATGCGTTTCAGCTCACTATAAAGATGATTCGGTAAGTTAAAGAGAAGAGGCGCCTCGCTAGAACAAATCAGCAGCCGAATTTTTGCAACGCGATTGCAGACAAACATCTTTATAAGGTTTGGTGCTTTATAGAGCCACTTAAGCGCTCCTGTAGAGTCAAAAAGGATACGTCGTGCGAAATTCAAGTCGAGTGTCTTGCAGATATTGAAATAAAACCTGGAAAATAGGGTAGCAGTACAAAATTTTAATATTATGCCGATAAGAGGCTTTAGTAGTGCTACCGTCGACTTAGCACATAACAATAAGTTTACGTTAGTAGTGCCATCCCGGCCAGTAGATTTAAGGTAAATGCATGCACCATATGCGTGCACAGATGCATCTGCGTAACCGTGTTTTACTTCAATTGAATCGGAACATAAAATATTACGTAGAATTTTGAAATTGTCCTTAAACTTTACAATGCTTTCTTAAGCTTTTATTAACGCAATGGTTTATCAGCTACAATTGAAAGAAAGTCTTTTGGATTATATTTGCCAATATATTTATTTTTATAAATGATGAGCATACTTATGTGTGTCCATTTTCATTTGAAGTATTGAAGGTAGTGGAATATTCTGTAGTACTGAATTCTTTATTGTAATTAGTATCCGGCTCGAAATCCATGTTGGATGCTTATAATCTGTTGTAAATTAAAAAGAAGCTTGATAGAAGGACCTTTAAATGTATGAACAAAACTGACACTTAAACATTTCTTAATTTGATTTAACTAATTGGGCAGGGCCAACGCGAGTGAGTGAACGCATGCTAATATTTCAGAAACAAAAAATTAGTTTACCACGTTAACACTAGAGGGCGCGCGCTACAATTGAACTTTAAAATTAATTTAGATTAAGCGCATCAAGAGCTAAACACCAACTTTATAATATTTTTACGCGCTTCAGTCCGTTAAACCATTATCCAAATATCTGATGTTGCTTGAATTAAAAGATTTTTAATTATTTTCTTTCTGAATTTTAACCAACTCCTTAAACCGAATTCAAACTTTGTGCTGCTTTTCTTAAAATTTACGTGAAAGTTTAGTTTGTAGTCTGTTATATTTGAATTGCTTCAGATGCAAGGTGATTAGTATTTGGTTTAGCAATATCATAAATAGTTTCTGCATTTGGCCAAACTAACAAAGAGAAATTCCTACCATGGTTTTTATATTTTGTGCCTTAAAATTCTTCCTGTATCGTGAAGTAGTTTTGGATTAATACCACTTCTATACATATCCTCGCAAAGCTGGATTTTTCCCATGAATAACAGCAATTTACACTTATTCACATTCACATTCAGGTTTATACTCCAATACTGTTCAAATTTATCTAGATTGTTTTGCAATATACAGCAGCAGTGCGTTTTGTACTAATATGCGCTCAAATTTTCCTATCACCAGTAGACTAGTATTTTTTAATTACATAGGTGATTAACGAATAACAAAAACAGTAATGAACTAAGATTCGAACCTTGGGGTACATCTGTTTGTGTCACATAGGAGACTAATTTAAATCCATTGTAAAACACTGTTTGTGTTTTATCATGGAAGCAAGAAAAACAAAACGTGATCAACGACGGAAGCATGATCTTTAAGTTAAATATTGGATTTCTGCTCTATCAACAAATATACAGGGTGATTCACGGTGGATGGCCTATTAGACGTTTACGGATAACTACTTAACATAGCGCTTTGAATTTTTGGTCACTTATGTAAGCGAACATGCTCTCTCGATTTGAAATATTTTCAACTACGCAGTGTTGCCAATTCTAATAAAACGTAGTTAGTAACTTTGTTATTTTAAATGAAATACCCTATACCTAATGCCAGTTTTCGATTCATTGTTTATTTTTGATTAATTTTTCTTAATTCTGTCGTATAGTCATAGTTTTCGAGATTTTCATTATTTTCCGTTTTTATTAGGGATACGTGCCTTCAATTAAATGTTGATAAACCTATGCTTCTAAACTCTAAGAAACTCCAGCTTTGATTGGGGTTAGTTAAGGCTCAAACGCACCACATCCTGTAACCAAATCCTTCAGTAAACATACAGGAAGATCCAGGCGCAATTGTTCCTTACTTAATTAAAAAAATTATTAAATGTTCGGATTTTTAAATATATTATATTATATTATATTATATTATGTTATGTTATGTTATGTTATGTTATGTTATGTTATGTTATGTTATGTTATGTTATGTTATGTTATGTTATGTTATGTTATGTTATGTTATGTTATGTTATGTTATGTTATGTTATGTTATGTTATGTTATGTTATGTTATGTTATGTTATGTTATGTTATGTTATGTTATGTTATGTTATGTTATGTTATGTTATGTTATGTTATGTTATGTTATGTTATGTTATGTTATGTTATGTTATGTTATGTTATGTTATGTTATGTTTTATTATATTATATTATATTATATTCATCATCATATTGTTTTCGACCTTACTTAAGGTCGGTTTGACGCAGCTCTAACTTCTTTTCTAATCTGTGCTAATCTAAAAAGTTCTACATACCCTTCACAACCTAAATTTCTAATAATTTGACTAATATAGTTTGGTCTAGGTCTTCCTATATCCTTTTATCTTTTCCTATCCATCTGACTTTACATAGATATTAGCAACATGATGGTTGTTAAAGAACTCTAACATGTTTACCATTTATAAGGAAATGAAATATAACCTTCAAAAAGGAAAAGTGTTAAAATATATGTTATGGTAAGGCTTAAGCAACGAATCGCTACCAACATGCCAGACCGCTAACTAATTGTGAGTTATGTCCTGGTGACATTTAGTTAACTGATTTTATTTTTTTGTTTTGTTTTCTAACTTACTTAAAGTCGGTTTGACGCAGCTCTAAATTCTTTTCTATTCTGAGCTAGTCTAAAAAGGTCTACATACCCTTCACAACCTAAATCTCTAATAATTTGACTAATATAGCTTTGTCTAGGCCTTCCTACTCTATTTTTATTTGGTAGTCTATAATCTAAGACTTTACTAAATAGTCCCTCATGTCTTAACTGGTGCCCTATCATTCTATCTCTCCTGACCTTCAATTGTTTCCACATACAGGGATCCTCACCTATCCTTCTATAAACTTCCTCGTTTGTTACTCTATCTGTCCAACTAATCTTTAACATTCTCCTATAACACCAAGTTTCAAAAGCTTCTATCTTTTTCTTATCTACTTCTTTAATTGTCCAAGCCTCACTACCGTATAATAGAACGCTCCATACGTACGACTTTAAGAAACTTTTTCTATTATCTAAACTAATACTATTAGCTATTAGTAAGTCTTTCTTTTTAAAAACATTTTTCTAGCTTGAGCTATTCTAGCTACTATATCCCTTCTGCTACGTCCGTCCTTTGTAATTATACTACCTAAATAGCAAAATTCATCTACCTCCTCTAACTCGGTATTACCTATTTTTAATTTTGGTTTAGAACTAGGCTGTAACTCACTTGCCATCATCTTTGTCTTTCCTGAGTTAATTCTCATACTATAGTTACTCTGTAGTATCTCATCTAAAATATTTAAAACTCTCCTAACTCTTTTCTAGACTCTGCTATAATGGCTATATCATCTGCAAAACGTAACATGTCTATTTTCTGTCCCTGTGCACTAATACCTATCTCTTTTCTCTCTCTGGCTAAGTTTAAAGCTTCCTCAATATAAACATTAAAAATCAAGGAGACAGTATACAACCCTGTCTAACACCATTTCTAATCTTAGCTTCCTTTTCTATTTCATCAAATCTAATTACTACGCTTTGGTTTTATATAGACTGTAAATAATTTTTCTATCCCTATGAGAGATTCCTATTTTTGCAAAACCCTGAACATAACAATCCAATTAACCCTATCAAATGCTTTTTCTAAATCTACAAACGCGAAATGAGTCTTTTATTTTTTGTAACCTTTTTTCGATAATTACTCTAATCATTAGTATCGGTTCTCTAGTCCCTCTGTCTTTACGAAAACCATATTGGTCTTCGCCTAAATAATTCTCAGTCAAAGCTTCTACTCTATTTTTAATTATTATTGCTAGTATTTTGGAAGCATGAGAAGTTAAACTAACTGTTCTAAAATTCTCACACCTATCAGCTCCTGACTTTTTTGGGATTGGGATAATAATATTTTTTTCGAAATCTATTGGAACCTCACCTGTGTCATATATTACAGTTATTAGTTCATATAATCTGTCTAAAGTTTTCTGACTTGCATATTTTATTAATTCTGCAGGAATATCGTCTATCCCTGGCGCTTTATTTAATTTAAGATTCCAAACAGCTCTATCAAATTCCTCTCTTAATATTGAGAACCCTATTTCTACATCCTCTTCTTGGTCGTTCTCTAACTCATCCATATCGTCTCCTTATATAAATCTTCTAAATATCTTTTCCATCTATCAGCTACCCCAACTTTATTTATTAGAAGCTCATTATTCTCGTCTCTAATACCATTATATTTTTCCTATCTTCCCAAAAACTTTTTAACTGCTCTGTAAGCCCTGTCTGTCTTACCTACTCTCAAATCATCTTGTATTCCTTACAATTCTCCTCCATCCATTTATTTCTAGCTTTTCTACACTCATGTACTATCTTATTTCTAACTGTATTATATTTTTGCTTATTTTCACTATCCACTTCTCTGAAAGGTTTAAGCTTTCTTCTATTCTCTATTAAATCTAATATCTCCTTTGTTACCCAGGGTTTTCTCGCTTCTATTTTTTTCTTACCTATAGTCTGTGTTGCTGTATCATGTACAGTCAGTTTTATTTCTTTCCATCTATTTTCTACGCTCCCTCCTACAGCTATCTCTTTGCTCTTATTATCTAATACTTGTTTATATTCCTCTTTTACCCTACTATCATTAAGCTTACCTAGATCCCATCCCTATTGTTTAACCTTTCTCAATTTTTTGAATTTTAGTTTACACTTCATTTTAACTAAGTTATGATCGCTATCTATGTCAGCCCCTGGATAACTACGACAGTTTTAACTTGGTTTCTAAATCTTTGTTTAACTAAAATATAATCTATTTGGTACCTAGCCCTATCACCTGGGGCTTTCCAGGTATATCTTCTCCTAACATGTTGTTCGAATAGGGTGTTTACAGTTACTAATCTATGTTCCTGGCAAAACTCAACTAATCTTTCTCCTCTATCATTTCGTCTGCCATACCCAAATTTTCCTACCATTTTTCCCTCACTACCTTCTCCTACTGACGCATTAAAATCGCCCATAACTATTAAATTCTCATCTCCTTTTACTTTTCTCACTATACTATTTATATCCTCGTATACCTTTTCTACTTCCTCATCCTCGTACTGAGTTGTTGGCATGTAAACCTGTACTAAAACAGTGTCTGTGGGTTTTGTACTCAATCTAACCATAATTATTCTATCACTAAATTGTAAGTACTCTTTAACTTTATGCCCTAATCTTTTACCTAACACTATTCCTACGCCTGTCTGTCCATTAGTTGAAGAAGTTGTAATTATTCTATAATTATCTTTCCAAAAGTCATTACTATCTGGCCATCTCACCTCACTAATACCTAAAATGTCTAGCTTTTCATTTCTCATTTCGACTAATAAATTCGTTAACTTATCTACTCTGAGTAATGACCTTACATTCCAAGTCCCTATCACTAAATCGAACTGTTGCTTTATATTCTTACGATGACGAGCCCCAAGTACCCCCTCCCGGAGATCCGAATGAGGGAGTATTTTACCTCCGGACAAGAATTTTACTTGTGAGCTCTCCATCATATATTTCGTGTTTTAGGCCACGCACACCTGGGAAATATTGTGGTAGGCTCCCATATCTTTCCACAACGCAGTTTTAAAGATTTTAGCAAAAGCCGTATCCGTCACGGCCAACCCCCAACAAGCTTGTAAATTATTGAGGATCGCCCGAGACCAACCGACCCTCCTCCAATATCTTTTAGCCAGCAAGGCTGCTGCCCCTTGCTGCGCCTTTTAATCGCCTTTTACGATAAGCAGGCTTACTATAGTAGTATCCTTTATCCCCCACTATAGGGATGTATATTATATTATATTATATTATATTATATTATATTATATTATATTATATTATATTATATTATATTATATTATATTATATTATATTATATTATATTATATTATATTATATTATATTATATTATATTATATTATATTATATTATATTATATTATATTATATTATATTATATTATATTATATTATATTATATTATATTATATATTATATTAAATATATTATTTGCAATTCAGATAGCTGCTCAAATTTACTATTTTTCTATGTATACTGTTCCTATACCCAACTGTACTAGTTTTGGCCTTATAAGCAAATATTTAAATAATTTTGTCAAATTGGATTTTTTTTTTATCAAGCAATCTATGGATATTTGATATTCTGTTACTGCTTATTTTGTATCGTTGTTACTTTATGCTTCTTAGTGTTGCATACCTATAAAGTATGTTAAACCTCGCATAAAATGGCAGAAAATGTCTATTCAAATACTGTTCTTATGAATTTATTTATGTTACATGGTGAGTGTGGTAAAATTACAAACCGCACTTGTCGAAAATGCAATGACAACTATCCAGATTTACAGGCAATGAAAATAAGAAATTTAGACGATTACAGACAAATTTTATAAATTTTGGTTCATCTTTAAAGACTTCTAGACAAGCTTACAGACCTGTAACTTCTAAGGAAGAAAATGAAATTAATGTTTTAGCATATTTTCATGCCTTTCCACAATCTCCAATAAGATTGGTCTCACACGAATTGAATATAGCGTACACTTCTATACAGGGAATCTTGGCTAACAATAATATGCACGACAACAAGTTTATTAAAGTACAAGCACTTAAACCTGAAGATTGTCTACAAAGAATTGAGTTCTGTGAATGTTTACTAATGCATATTCAAGAAGATCTACATTTTTTAAGAAAATTTATTTGGACTGACGAGACAAAATTTTCTCGTGAAGGCATTTACAATAGAAAAAACAATAAATTTTGGACTAGTGAATATCCTCACTGATTCTGTGTTTCAAGAAAGATTCAGTTTCAATGTATTTTCTTTAATAATGGACAATGAAATTCGATATTTAATTTGCAACGAAAGGTTAACTTCCCAAAAATTTGTAGTTTTTCTTAATCTTCTTTGGGAATTAAACCACTCATAGTTTTAAAAACTATGAGTGGTTTAATTCCCAAAGAAGATTAAGAAAAATGCTAAACAAACCACAACAAACATACAGGGAATATGTAGAAATTATAACCACAGTAGTTGAGGATTTTACAGATACTCATACACTGGCAAAAACCGCAGCAGCTGGTATCAGCTTGATGGGGGCTCCAGCACTTTGCACAGCTGATGTAAGCTGCAAGCTCTACAACATTTTTGAAGATCGATGGTTCAGACGCTTGGGACCTTGGAATTGGTCTCCGAGATCTCCTGATTTATCTCCGCTGGATTTTTATCTTTGGGGTACAAAACACCTGTAAATACTAGAAAAAAGTTGGAAAGTCGGTTGAATCAAGCTTTTCAGTCCCTAAAACGTACAGAACTTAAAAAGCGTGTATAACCAAATTTTAGAATGTTTGTAGGAAAATGGTCATCGTTTTGAACAATTACTGTAATAAATTATTTATTAGATAAGGGTTTTACCGCCATCTTGACCATAGTTTTTTCATTTAGCATTAATGCATTCCTATGGTTGCATTTATTTGATTTAATTAAATAATATTGGCTATAAATCACAAACTAGTCGATTTAGGTATAGCAACAGTATACATGGAGAAATAGTAAATTTTAGCAGCTATTTGAATTGCAAATAATATACAGGGTGTTTCATTTAAAAATCCGAATATTTAATAATTTTTTTAATTAAGTTAGGTACAATTGCGTCTGGATCACCCTGTCTGTTAACTGGAGGATCTGATTACAGAATGAGGTGCCTTTGGGCCTTAATTAACCCCAACGTAAGCTAGAGTTTCATAGAGTTTAGAAGCATAGGTTTATCAACATTTAATTGAAGTCACGTTTCCCTAATAAAAAAACGGAAAATAATGAAAATCTCGAAAGCTATGACAGATAAGTTTTGCTTACATAAGTGACCAAAAAATCAAAGCGCTATGTTAAGTAGTTCTGCGTAAACGTCTAATAGGCCATCCATCGTGAATCACCTTGTATTCTATAACCCTTTCTATTGGTTTTACACAATTCATTCTTTAAAAAAAATTTCATTACACCGTATTTCAATATAATCCTTTTCAAAAAACCCCTACGCCTAAAGGTTATTACCCTTTAAAGAAGACTACATAAACTCAATCATACATTTTCCTTTTAAGTGTCTACACGTTTCTTAAGTCAACACGATTCTGAAAACAACTGCTTAGTCGGGTGTATTATGTGTACATCCATTTGTCGATTCCACTTGAGAAGCTGTGTTAGCGAACGCTATCGCCGTAGAGGCAATAATTTGGCATTTTCAATCTTACAGTTTCAGTCACAAATGCTTCTGAATGTTTGCCTGCCCTGTAAACAATTTTCGATTACGATACGTTCCATTTTATGGTTCAGTAGTCACAGCTATAGTAATATAACAAGAATACATCAAAGCGAAAACGTTTTTATCTAAATAGAAAATTGTTTGAAATTTTCAGACTTTTCACTCGTAACTCTAGAAATCGGTGTGTATCTTTTCACTTGAAACTATTTAGATACTAAACCTTGCATAAAAAGATGCGAAGCTTCAGTTGGTATGTACACATGAAAAGCTTCGACTGCATATATTACGATAAATTGTGCAGCAACCATATAGAATAAGTTTATGCCTTCCAAATTTACGTAATGATCGGAATATAATTTATTCTTGAAAAGTGTTAAGAAAGGTTTGAGTAGAAGCAATCGAACAACTACATTCATTTGTATTGTTGTAGTAAGTGTCAAATAAGTTTTTCAATCAGTTTTTAAATGTACAGATGACGTAGTTTAAGCTTTTCGTTGTAAGAGATAAGAGCTTTCTATTAAGTCCTCATTATGCCCAAAGAAAATTTCTTTAGAAGTATTATGTTCACTCGAGAACATGGAAATTGGTACTAGCTTGATGCTAATTTTAGATACAAGCGGTCTAATTCTAGCTATAGTTAATTAAACTATGATAATTTGGAATATTTGTGGTAAACAAATCGGTGTGCTAATTAATTTGGCAGTTATATCAAAAGATATAGTGAAATAGCGCTACATTAGAATGCCAAAATCAAAGTTTGAAAGATGGCCGATCAGTATGTGTTGATAGATGACAACAGAGTAACGCAGCCTCTACAGTGATGAAGAAAAGAACTTCAAGTAACCTAAAAAAAGTATAAAATGCGCCGTGAAAAAAATCTAAATATGTTGAACGACATATATTTATGCATCAAAACCTTTAATACCTACAAACCGATACCCTAACGAAACATTTATAACCTTTTTTCAAAATAAGATAAAACATACCTAAAGGTTACATATTTATAGATTCTTCAACCGGGCGGTCGAAGTATGAGTTAGGATATCTCACATCGATCAAAAAAATTCTTTTCTAAATATATACATAGTGGAAACCTAACTGGAATAAATTCTGTATCTTAATAAATAAAGATTCAATAAACATATTTTTCAGTTGTAACTATAATTACGTATTTTTTTGCTACTTTCTATAAGCAAAGTGGCAGAAAAAATAAAATAAGGAAATATTTACTGTAACTAGTTTAATGCAAAAAATGTTCCAAGTATCCTCCACCTAGTTGTTGACAATATTCTACTCGATAATGAAAAGCATTCCGAACATTTACTTACACTTCCGTCGTTACTTGCCTAACTTCATCCCAGATTCTTTGTTGAAGCTCATCGATGTCGTTACATTTAGTAGCTTAAACCTCGTTTTTTAGATATCCCCACAACAAAAAAATCTCATGGGGTAATACCGGGTGATTCTACTGGCCACTCAATTGGACCACTTCTTCCAATTCATCTATTCGAAAACACTTTGTTGATATAGGTTCATACATTTTGAGCAAGATGTAGTGTTTGTTGTCCTGTCTTGTTGAAACCACATCCGTTGGTCAAATAAGTCGGGATTTAAATTATTAGAGACTCAAGCCGCTAAAGCAGGAGCCCATTCAACTTGGATCATAGTTTGGTATGTTTGTCCGGTTACTCATTGAAAAATACAGGACCTACTATGCGATACCCAATAGTTCGAGCACAGACGTTTGTATTTTGTATCCTTTGAGTATAGCATTCACGTATCCAGTGGAGAATTTTGTCAGTGCAATAACGGCAGTTGTGTCGATTGACGTGCCCATATAATGTAAATGTAGCTTCATCAGGATCATCTCCGTTAAGCTCGTGCAGGTTTTGCATCTTATATGGGTACTTTGTGGTTTCTTTAAGAATTTTTAAAACGCTTATATGATTGACACCATGAACGCGAGCTATTTGCCTAGCTAGAGTAAATTTTCTTAACTTAAACTTCCAACAACATTCAACTGAATTTCTAGGTCGATTTTTAAAGGTCTTTGTCGAGGAGGCAATTCTGGACGAACTTCACCAAACAAATAACCGACTTAAGCCTGTGTTTAACTTCTGTCCCCGTTACCGATCATTACTAAAATTTCGATTCGGCTAAATACGACATTTTCTTATTTTTGGTTTTTAATTTATACGTTGAAATTCAAACAAGTATTCGGTGCAAATTGGCCAACAAACTATCAAGCAGATTTGATAGGTCATGAAATTGATGTTGTGGCTAATCAAGTAAGAAACACATATGTACATTAAAGTGGTTTCAGAAAACATTTTCTTATTTTATTTTTTCTGACACATTGCTTATAAAAGGTAACAAAAAAATTAGTTATTGCATTTTCAATTGAAAAAGTTTTAAGATTAATAAACCAACACGTTTATTTAAAAAAAAATATGTAGACTGTGGGAATTTCAGGGAAATGTGTAGGTTGGCTCAAAATAGAAATAAATGGAGGTACGCATCTAACCAGTTCTAAGACGAAAAGCCTAATGATGAAAAAGTAATTGTACTTAACCCTGATGATTATTGTAAACAACTACAAGAGTTGGTTTTGTAATATTCTCAGCAAATGTTGAATGTGCGAAAGGATTAGTTGGAAAACAATTAATTCTCCAAATGTCTAGGTATTGAGGGATCTTGGTGGCCATCAGGTTGCTTAACCCCCTTCGCGTACCACTGAAGATCACTGAATTGGGGTATATATTTAGAAAACAGAAGAAGGAGAGCTGTGCTGTATCTAACATCCTATGTTTGAAGACAACAATCGTAGAAACAAAGAAAAAATTGTTGAAAGCATATATGTAAAGCACAGCACTGTAGTGCCATGAAATGGCGACGGTAGGAGAAGTAAACAGGAAGAAAGAAGCCTTTGGAACGTGGTGCTACAAATGTATGATGATGATAGCATAGACAAAGTTAAGAACAAAGAAGATCTAGAAGTAGTAGGGGAAGAAATATATCTATGGAAAACAAAAAAAAGTAGAAGGAATAGAAGGATATGACACATTCTAGGGTATAGGGAATAGTGCGGGATGTATTACAAGCAGATAGAGAAAAAAGAAGAGGTAACGGTAGATCTAGATTAGGCTATTAAATGCGGATGGCGAAAGATGTAGATTGTAAGAATTTCAGTGAAATGTGTAGGTTAGCTCAAAATAGGAAATAATGTGGGTACGCGTCTAACCAGTACCAGGACCGAAGACCTAATGATGATGATGATGACAGAATGATCTTTTTGAAGTACGAAAAGCATGCCGGAATTAACTAAATTTTCCTTCACACTATACTAATATCATCTATAATCTAACATTTCTATGTTATATTTCTCACTTTTTCATATTTACACACGCTCTCATCAAGTTTCATTTCAAATAAAATTCTTTTCACTATCATACATAATTCATCATATTATCGCACATTCCTCTCTAAATTATCACAATCTTGGTATAATATGGGGTATAAAATTTTCATAAAGCTGTGCCAGCAACTACCTAGCTATACTACTCACGACAAAAAATTATGTTCTAGAATCTCTATATCTAGCCAGTACGTTATTCTCAAATTATACATCTTTCAACTACTCTGCATTAAATGCATAAACTTCAGTCTTAAATGGTTCACTATCAATAACTTCTAACTTGTTTTCACAATCAGTAGCAATTCTTTATTCCTTACCTACCTTTCAATTCATAAGATTCCTTCAGCAACAATTCTACTTTATTCGTAACTTCACCTGGACATTTAACAGCAATTGATCCCTTATATACATTATCTTCAAATTCTCTCTCAAAGTAATTTACATCTTTCTCAAAATAATTCACTTATACTCTTAACTCCCTCATCCTCCTTCATTTCACTAATTTCTTTTTTTCCTACGCTTCCAATTCTTTCTTAAATCCCCATATTTGAATGAATGTTTGACTAACCAAACGCTACTCCTCCGTATTTGTACATACGCCATTTCAAATAACGCAATTATCCCAAAGGAATTATTAAGTTCTACCTTCCAAAGTATTTCCTCATTATTTTACTACCTTTATTTATTTTATTTTTAAGAGCTGCATTCACAGAAAGTTCCTTTATCTCCTCTTCAACACCTGCAATTATACTATTTTCATTAGTTTCATCTATTATTTCTATCCCTTCAACATCATCTCCTGCAGTTTCCCATTTTTCTGAGATTTTCTTTAAAAACGCTACAACTTCTCTCCTAACTTCACCAAGGCACTTTAAACTTAAAACTTCTATCCCCTTCACATTCCATATTCTGCTCAAATTGATTCAGATTCATACAATCTTCTTGTACTTCCATATGAACTTCTTCATCCCATTTAATCCTTTCATCTTCCATAATTCTCACCTTAATCTCGGTATCTATTATACCTTTCATCATACTTATAACATCCATTCCCAGAATGGCATCAACTTTTAATCTTTGCTCAACTTCCATCTTTCCCAACTTAACTTTCAGAATTATAGTACTCTTGATAACTGCAAACTTCTTATTATTCGGCAATACTAAATTAATTCTTTTAATAGGGATGACTTTCTACATTAATTCCTCTGAATTATCTTTAATAAAACCTTCACTTAATAACGTTGCTTCAGCTCCTGTATCTACTAGTAGTTTTATCTCTTTTACCTTTGCTTGTAATTTTATTATAAGTAGTAAATCTTTTTTCATTAACTTTTTCATCATTTTCCAACTCAAATTTTATAAATTCACGCATATGTTTATGTTTATTAATTTCTATTTTCTCGTCGTTTGGTTTGTCTGCATCTAAAAATTCTGCCTACTTGACATTCCAGACTGATTAATTGTCCCTACGTATGTCCTTCAATTATCGTTGCTACAATTTATGCCATCTCTTTCTACCTTTGTCATATTTTCCCTTCCTTAGGTAACGGTTCTATTCCCAATGGTACGGGATTCACTATTCTCCCTTCTCCCGTTTCTCCTAATGACATTTTCTCCATTTAAATTATTTCTTTGCATATTCCCTCTTTCAAATGGTCTGCCTTGATTTCTCTCCTGTCCATTACACCTCTGGAATCTAAATGTATTCATGGGCTGACTCCTTGACCTAATCTATATCCTCTATGGTTGACCCATATCATCGTAACGTTGAAGATATTCTCTATCAGTACAGATGTAAATATATTTAGTAAGTGATCTTTGTATACTACATTATGCGGAAGCGCTTAGGTGGAAACTTGGGGGCTCTCACACCTTCTTTGTTATGCCGCCATAAGGGCCAACAAATTTAGTATAACATTATAATTTAGCACTCTTTTAGAAATTCGATAGAGATATTATAGTATTAGCAAATTTAACTACAATATACGACAAATTATCAATCACGCAACACGCACACATACCACATGTTGTGTTTGAATAGTAGACGGTCTTTCAACACCTACTTCACAAGATATTGTAACAACGACGCCGAGTGTCTAGAACTCAACCGAACAAATCCATTCAACCAACAATAGATTGATTGACATACAAGGGTGCACTTAATGAACTAATAGTAAGTATACAAAAGCAAAAAGTCTATAAAATCGAGAAGGTTGCTGATATTTTCTAGGTTGTACTTGATGGCTTAACTAAATCCGTAGGATGCGACATGGAAATGAGTTTCAATAGAAGTGTGACGTCGCGATTGTAATATAAATTATGGGATAAATCGCTAAAATAAATACATTTAATGTGAATATAAATAAATGATTGTCCGGATAAATTACATAGTTGAACTTTGCAATACAATAGTTAATTGATTAGTGTGTTAGTGAACATTGTAATAATCACCATCAGTGCATTAATGTTTCACCGTGTTGTTAGCAAACAGGTTTATATTCAGTCAATAAAGAACAGTAAAAACAAGTTCGTTACAGTATTTTATATCCATTGTGCATTGTGGCTTTTCATAGAAAACGTTAATAAGCGTCGTTCTCTTAAACAACTAAAACCGAAAATTTTGCCCGTTTTTGATTTTAAGTGACAGATATCCAATGCTTACTAATACTTTCGTAAAGAATATAAAGCGAAATAAGGACAAGCTTATGATAAAGTAATATTGTAAGCATCAATGGCTCTGTGTACAGTGTAAGTGCTATTGTTTTGGTATATATTCTGATAAGCAGCCCAGTTATTTAGATCGCGCACAATAGCATGTTGAGCACAACTTCGGATGATATAAACGGTTCGTAGATGCTTCCTGATTCACTTTTTCCCTTAATAGATTTCAATTTAACGCCTACACAACATCTGCTCAACAATCGCTTATACGGATTGGAGATATCTAAGTTTAATAAAACTTAGAAAGATAATATGCCAGTACAAACCCTTTCCGCTTATGTCGTTTAATGTACAGTAAAAATGAAATCATGAGAATACGCGACAAGGATATTTCTAATATTATTACATTCGAACATTCGTTAAAGATAATATCATATTGAGGTTGCTAATTATAGATGATGAGAGAAACTATACGGACCTGTACATACAACTTACTACACAAAGAGTAAAGTTTCAGATACTTGCAAAGTGGAATGTGTACCAGCGCTGTTATTGTGAGGGCGAGTGGTCTTCCGATTGATTTAATTAACCTTACGCCCAAAAGCTGTAGGTTATTTTGGTCAGAATATACATAATGATTTGGTTTTAGGTCAGCTGGTTAATAGAATACGCCAAGTTTCTAGTTTATTTCAATTCTCTATCAAAAATACTACAAAGCAATAAAGTTATTATGTGCATCAAGTAATTTAAAAACTCGTTTAAATGAGGTTGGGTGAACTACATTGCAAACGTTGAAATAAAGAAAAATTTCTAAAACTATAACGAAATAAATATATAAAGATTAAAATTTAAAAGACTAGCTGTAGCTGTGATAAGCCTACTCTCTTATTTACAACAAATGGTCCAAAATGATTCCTTAATAAATTTGACAATTTTTTCGTATTCAAGTTAACTTCAGTAACCTTTTGAATGAATGTGCGTGTGTATGTGCTTGAGTGCAAGTATGCGCGCGCATGTATGTGGGCGTGTTGAGTATGCTTAGGCATGGAGGTGCGTGTGATTTTGTGGTACGAACAGCCATATTAATTTGTTTTTGTATTTAGAATTAAGTAGACAATCTTAGCCTAGTTTGTCGGTACATGTTTTTTATTATTAGTATGAATGTTTCTATATAGACACTGACCACAACATCGTAATTAAGAAGACCGCTACTACGGTAAGAAAATCAGACAAAAGTTAACACAACAACTTAAAACACACGAAAACACACGAAAACCCAACTGTTTCAAGATAGTTTTTTTAAAACGGTAACACCCTAAACACACTAAGATGCCTAATTATAAGCAGTTAAATACAGATACACTGTTCCAATATGCTAAAACACCCGGGAATTTAATAAGATATCAATAAGAAGCGATGGCACCTCACCACGAAGTTCAATAAAAAACAATGAAAAAAAAATGTTTATAAGTTATGATGATTTAGTAGGAAAAGAAACAAATAATGGTAGCGGGTAATGTGGGCGACTGCAATAATTCAGAGGCAAAACACATGGAATAGAAAATCCTAGTTTTTTGCAACTGCGAATATGAACTATTTGTTACAATGGCATAGGCCGCGACTCCTATGTGAGCCTAAAGAAGAAAGCATCCACTCTAAACATCAGCTAAAACCAATCATAAAAATTCAATGAGTTATTACAACCAAAGTTACGACAATTACCACACAATTAAACGATGTAAGAAAAATACTAAAAACCAAATAATATGCTGTAGGAAAAATTCGAGGATTAATTAAATGAAACGACAGAGTTATATTGGGGGGTGTAGAGAATAAAGGGATATATAAGTAATGGTATGTTCAAGGAAAAGTCAACCAAAAGGAAAAAGATAGCTAATTTAAGGTAAGTAAGTTAAACGTGTAGAGGGTATATACTGTATGAGAGAGGGAATAAGTAATTAAAGTTAACTAATTGATAGTGGGGGCTAAAAACATTAGATACATTGTCAAGGAAGTAAAACGTGAAAAGCTTTTAGATGTATGTAGGGTTGAACGATTTTAAAGATAATTTTGCCATTTAATGAGGTTTAAATCCATATGTGAAGAAATAACAGTAATCAAGGCTCGATTTACTGATAAAATTGTTGAATAACAGAAAGATATCTTGTAAAACATATATTTACTAGATGGGAAGCTCTCGTTTGAGTTCCACCCAAACTAATAAAGAAAATTTCAACATCATTCTTAAAAAAATGATTTACAAATTGCTAAAACGACAAACTTACCATCAAACCTCGTCTAGACTTATAATGCTTAGCGACCGGTCCTTTGATGGGTCTCGTCTAGACTTACAAAGCTGGGCGACCAATTCGAATAACAAATCTCGCTTAATAGATCTTAAAGTGCGTTGAAATATTGATATATATCTAAAAAAATATGCAATCAAGACAAAATCATACTCGCTACACAAAAGAAATATTCTAATATACATGTATAAAGAAAACAGTATTCCAAATTGTTCAAATATTCTTTCGATATTGCGGGAGTTATCAACAACCATCGTAAATGAGTTTAAATATAAAACGTTAACGATAATTTCGTTATTACAATGTTTAAAGGAGCAGATATAAAGAGATTCAGTTTATTACAGCGTTTTGAAAGGTAAAAGATATGGTTAGATAATTTCGTTACTGTATTTGAAGACAAAATTTCTTTAAAAGGCATTTGTAAGTTGCAAGTGTTTAAATTGTTAAGGAAACACATTTAGAACGGTATCAAAGCAAGATAATGTTTAAGAAAACAAATACAAGAAGGTTAAGTTAATCTAACGCTTTAAAAGACATACTAAAAACTCAAGTTAATTAGAAAATCTATATTTCAAGGTGAAGGTAAATGTAAATTATGCGTAATTATTTAGGTTACAAAAAGACACTCCAAATTAGAGAAAGGTACATTATATGTGTTATTTAAATGGTAACTTTAAAAATTAATTCAAAAACAAGTTGATTGAGATAAGTTAGAAAAAATCCAAAAATAAAGTGATTAGTTAACTGCATTTTATAGCATTTTTTAAAAAAATTGCTCTTTCTGATAGTGGATAGAAAATAAGGTATTTATTTATATTTAGAAATACTTACATTCAAAATTATATGGGTAAACATGTATGTGAGGTTATATTATCCTGTATACACTGCTGAAGGAAAACACATTAATTCCATTTCAAAAAACAAACTATACAACCATTTAACACAATTCAAGTTAAAAAGGTACACTACATTTAAAGTTGGAAGAAAATTAATTAAATTAACAAAACATTTTAAAGACAAAAGCTATGCATTTCAATAGCCCCAATATGGCGGTTTACATTTAGTTACTATAACAACGGTCTTGACATCTTAGGCAATCTAGTGAGTTCCAAAGTACCAACCTAAACTTTTAAGGTCAATAGATATTAGAAAATTATATAATTTATTTTTATTTTATATTTTTTTTAAGTAAAAAAGCTATAGATAACGTTAATTAATACATTGTAAAGCAATAAAACAAATCATACAACCTAAAAACCACGTTGAGGCGGCAATTCTTACATTTAAACGTCATTCTTACATTACCGTCGACGCGGTATACGCGACACAACGGCAGTTGGTAACGCTAATCTATAATATGGAAATTAGCACGCCCATCTGTCAATGACGTCACACAATATGCAAATTATTACACGTAATGACGAAATGTGTCAAATTCATAAAACAGTTTATAAAAAACGGAGTACTCACATGAATAGGTACAGCTTCCTTCGGAATCACTTCCTTCAGGGTTGCTCGTGGCTTCCTTCAGGATAATTTAAAGATCGCGGCTGCGACATTCATCAGGATTGCTCCGGCTAGCGACGGCGAGGCGTGGGCTGCTACCAGGTTGTATCCAGATTATCTTTTTTCATATGTAGAGGTAACAATAAGGAACAGGTTTGGGGAACGATAATCAAAAAAGGTAAAGGGAATCTACATAATAAAGATAAGATACGGTACGATACGATACCCAACCACGCTTGTCGATGTTCAGCAGCAAAGTTTCAGTGCCAGCGTCTTTTGGAAATTCCTCACTTTTCTTCTCCCGCACGCGTCGGCCCGATCTGGCGCAAACGCACTCTGTAGTGCCGGAAATACGCGCAACAAGTTTTTCAAATTTATGGCGCGGAACCACCGCACTTATTTAAAAATGTCTAGTGCCAAATTTTGGCACGTAACAAAGCAAACCAAGACGACCCTCCTCTGTCCGCCTATTCCTTCTCGTCCCATTTTGCATTATCCGTCCACAACAAAATTTTTGTAAGAAAAAGTCGTTCATTTGATGGGCGCTGACACTTCGGCAGTTATATGTTTATTTTTCTATATTATACTTTGAGAAAGTGTACAAATGCTACGCCCTAACGAACAATTATCCATAAAGAAGAGAAGAAATTTGTTTGGTAAAGAAGTTACAATTTCTGCGGTCTCCGCAAATCGCTTTCCTTTTACTTTAATGTACGAAAGTGCACAAACCTTGAGATTTTTGCAGAATTTTGCACAAATGTGCACAGTGAACCAACGTTTGTGCACTTGTTTCTACAAAAATACCAAGATATGAAACTGGTGGGGCTATAGAAACGTCAGCCTTCTCACCAAAACAATTCTGAATTTTTTTATATGCAGTTGTTTGTGTATCGCAGGTGCACAAATGTGCATAGTGCACAATTGGTTGTCCACTTCTACATACTAAGACATGAGAATATTATTTTTGGGTAGCCCAAACATAAGCGGTGACGTACCACCGATGCAATCCCATATTTATCTAAAAGCCAATCGCTTTCGCATCGTAGGTTGACAGCGCACAACGTGCAAACATTTGTGCACTCTCGCAACCGATTTGAAACACTAACCAATACAGGTGCGTGAAGTTAGCCGCATTTTTTTTTTAATTTTACAAAAAAAATTGTGCTATAATAGCGCGATATTTTGCGCCGTTAAAACTAAATTTTGCGCTCTCTTAGCATTCAAGTTATTTTAAAAATATTTTTTCCGACCAAGTTTACGCAGCCACGCTGTTTTCGTTTTTTTCCAAAAAAAAATTGTACCCTAAATAAGCGCCAATGAGGCGCTATTTTGCGCCGTTAAAACAAAATTATATGCCCACCTGGCAAAACAAGTTATATTATAAAACTATTGCTCGGCCAAGCTCAAGTAGCCGCACTTTTTCGGAATTTTGAAAAAAAATTTGTGCCGTAATTAGGCGCTCATTAGGCGCCAATTTGCACCCTTAAAATAAAATTTTGCGTTTTCATTGCAAGCAAGTTATTTAGAAAACCTTCAGTAGGTTCGGTTCATGCATCTACGAAAAATTTCCTAAATAATGTTTTTAATATAACTTGTTTACTAGGTGGGCGCAACATTTTGTTTTAACGGCGCAAAATAACACCTAATTATGCCACAAGAAATTTTTCGAAATTCAAAAAAGTGCGGCTAATTTCACGCACCTAACCAATACTAGCTACGCAGAAATTAATTTGAGTTGCCCACATAAACAGCAACCCTTTTCCTACGCGCCATACTCAAGGTTTTTAGTGATTTTTATTGGCGTGTATTGCACATACATAATTCTGCAAAAATCTCAACGTACACTAAGGTAAAAGGAAAGCGATTTGCGGGGACCCCAGAAATGGTAACTTCTTTACCAAACAAATTTCTTCTCTTCTTATGAAAAATTGTTCGTTAGGGCGTAGCGTTTGTACACTTTCTCAAGCTATAATATAAAAAAATAAACAGAAAACTGCCGAAGTGTCAGCGTCCATCAAATGATTGACTTTTTCTTACAAAAATTTTGTTGTGGACGGATAATGCAAAATGGGACGGGAAGGAATGGGCGGACAGAGGAGAGGCGTCTTGGTTTGTATACCTCCACGCCTTGAGTATTTCCTACTACTTATCGCCTTTTTTCAATTGTCGGTTACTTCCACTAATACTCGCGTTTGAAGTGTTTTGTTTTGGAAATTCCCATTTTAACTATGCCGAAATACAAGTCCATATTTAATATTAGTTTACAAGCAAACTATTTATTAAGCAAACGAATACTCCCTAGGATGTTATATGCGTAAACGAACAGAATTCAGTGTCTCATAGCGGTACCGGTAATATTTAACAGCATATAAAGTCTGAGAGACGTAAATGTGTCGACCGTGCCACCGTTTCGAATTCTTCGCTGATAAATTTTTCAAGAAATCGGACGAAAACATAAGTTATTGTAGGAAATGTATTAAGACGTACAGCGATTGAAAAATTAAATGTTGATCATGGTAAATCGAATTTACAATTTTGACATATATCCTTTTGATGCGCTTTTGTACACCATACGAAGGCATACAAGTAAAATATTTTGATCTCCAAAATCAACATGAAACTTCTGATATTTTCAGTTTATTTTCTTCGTATCTCTGTATGAGGATGCGCACAAACGTTCGTATACTGTGCACATTTGTGCACCTACGATGGGCTATAAAAAAATCTGGAATTTCTTTGGTTGGGAGGGGGGCTGCCATTTCTACAGCCCTTCCACATTATTGTCTTCGTATCTCCGTATAGATATACGCACAAACGTTTGTGTATCGGGCACATTTGTGCACCTACAATGCACAAACGATTGGCTTTATAAAGTCCAAAATTTTCTCGGGGGGGTGGGGGCTGCAGTTTCCCCCCATTTTTGTTTTCTTCGTATCTTTGTATAGAGAGGTGCACATTTGTGTGCCTACGATGCACAAACGAATGACGTAAAAAAAGTTCAAATTTTGATTGTGAGGGGGCTGTGGAAATTGACTTTAAATATTTGGGCATCTTGGTAGCCACAGGTTGCTTAACTCCCTTCACATGCCAATGAATATCGGTGAAATAGGGTATATATCTAGAAAATAATGGAAGGGGAACCGAGCTGTATCTAACAAGAAAAAGTAGCTACTATTTCCGAAGACAATAAACATGGAAACAAAAAAATTGTTTAAAGCATATGTGTGTAATACAGTACTCTACGGTTATGAAACAGGAACAGTAGAAAACGCACACAGGTAGAAACCTTTTGTGATGTGGTGCTTCAAATAGATAAAGTTAATAACAAAGAGGCCCTAGAACTAGTAGAGGAAGAAAGGAATGTCTGGAAAGCAAAACAAAAAGAATGGGAGAAATAGGACAGAACAAGTTCTAAGGCATTTGGGATAGTGCAGGATATATTACAGGCAGAAATAGATAAAAAAAAGAGGTAGAGGTAGACCTAGATCAGACTATTGCACGGAGATACACAGGTGTTAGCTGTGGGAATTTCACGGAAATGTGTAGATCAGCTCAGAATAGGAAACAATAGAGGTACGCGTCTAACCACTTCCAGGACTGAAACCCAATGATGATGTATGTTTTTACATATATGACACATTTCTAAGAATCGTGTTTGTACTGTTTACGTTCAATATTCTAGGATTATCGATATATTTTATATTTATTTGAATTCAGGTATGTGAAAAAAAACGCATATGTCACATTTTATGTTGTATTTAACGTTCTGTTTCATGTGTTACAAGATTCTACAAACATATGTAAAATTGCAGTTTAAACAACTAGTTTGGTGTATAAGATTTCGTTATTAAAGGAACGTTGTTATATCGTATATGAACAATTTATTAAACGAAGTCATCCCCATGCATTAATAAACTGACTGATGATATCATTTCAAAGTTTTCAATGGTTATGATGATAAAATTAACCCTGTAAGTGGAAAATGACAGATTCGTCCCGCTTGTTGATAGTCCTAGCTAAAAAAAAGGATACCACTATTATTTTAGACTTCACAAGCCGGCTAACTGTGTTATATATCTAAATTAACTTTTGTATCATCCATACAAGATAAAAATAAACTGCATTGTAAGCCTTAAACAGAATCAAAAAATGTCATCCTTCACTATGTCAAATAAATCAACACAAATTGTTAAATAAAAAACCTGTTATACAATTACTGTATTTTTTAAATACCAACCTTTCTGATAGACACTTAAATCATAATATTGATTCTGCTGCAAATATGACCATATGCATACATAGAAAATGCAAGTGCAAATTTTAAAAACGTATTGTAACGGGCTTCTACTACCGCGTTTCTCTAACTTAAAAACAAGTAATAACAAACGTCTTTATTACTCACTGTTCACAAGTCTAATTAACAGTATATGCCTAGTTTATAGATGTTTTCAGTCCACTTAACAATGAAGCACTATTACACTAATGAATTTACAAGTACTAATATCTTCTTAACTAACTTCTTTACCATAGGTCCATTAACAACACTAACTCAACTATTTATTTATTTTACACTTTGTCTATTTATGTATACTACAAGCTGCATGTACATTAGACACAGCATATAACATTTATGTATACTCTTGAACTTCTAAAAGCTCAAACTACTATTACTTTAAAACGATATAATTTATATTAGACATTCTAGTATCGACTAACTCTTGCATTTCTTAGCGGTCTTATATATACTCAGATTTAAAGATATGACTCATCTTCTGGTAATTACGAGAAGCTTCCCGGTCCAGTGAGAATAAATAGTGCTGGCGGCGTTTTGTGTGTTTGATTGCTAGAAGCATTCTAGAATCCTGGAGACTATGCAGACCCTACAACGCTTGTGTGTGACGGTTTGCTTAATAGTAGCTCGCAACAGTATTAAAACGATTCGACGAAAAACCTTTTGACATTAAATGTTTTTTTTCTGAAACAAAGGATAGAAGAACGGAATGTTATATACGAAGTTAATAGGTCAGACTGCATTCAGAATATATTGACCAAAGTCCGCAATAATAAAGTCACATCCAGCATTCGATATTGAATTTAGCTAACTGGCGTTTTAAATTTTCCACTTAGTAATTAATAATATTTATGATTTCAAGACTTTTATTAGTTTGTTACAGGTATTTGAAGTGTTAAATTATTAATTTTGGAATTGTCCAAAAGGGGTAGGAATCCCGTAACGAAATACAGATGCATCGGCCAACTACATACGTGCGAGAGTGAGTCCCTATAGAAATAAATGAAAGAAAATAAAACAGAATTGAGTAAGGATCAAAATCTTACATAGGTGCAATTTCAAGCTACGTTATTACTCGCACTTAACCTATTAGCTGTTCAGTCAGTCAAGTTTAAGGTCGCCAACTACATCCAGTCTAGTAAGATTTCCGCTGGATGACGAGTAACTAAGAGGATTTTAATTACGGTGCCCTCCTTGTGAATGGAAGTTCATTTTTACAAAATACTATCTCTTAGTGTGAACAAATCAAACAAAGCCTCCCACTTGCTACGTCGTTGCATATATCTACTTTAATGCAATATTATTCCATTATACCTGTAAGCGGTATATATAAAAATTGTTAAAGGTACTTAAATTAATTTATACATCAGCGACAGAACAATGTTCTTCTAAACAAATACACACGCACGCACGCGCGCGCGCACGCGCGCACGCACGCACATACGCACACACTCGCACGCACACACGCACGCACGCACGCACGCACGCACGCACCACACACACACACACACACACACACACACACACACACACACTCACCCACACAAACAGCACAGCCTAGTTAGCTATGACTTACAATACGCTTCAGGTGTTCAAAGGAATTCCATAGAGCCAGAAATTTCTACATTAGCTTTATCGGGATGTTTTATCGCTAGGAAACTATTTGTTCAAATCCTTCTTTTTGGTTTAGTTGAAATTCCGCAGGATCTGCTTACGCTGCCGCCCATCTGTTAATAGGTAACGACAGGGGTGTAATTGACTAACGTTTCTGTTCACCGTCATCTTGACATGTGCTTTTGTCTATGGTTAATAAGGAATTAATTGATTTCCTTTTTCTGCCGGGTGTAACTGCTTGTCAATTTTTTCTATCTCCCTGTATTTTTAAGAAGAGGTGATTGTGTCATTGTTTGATATTTCTTATTTCGCAAAGCCAACATGAACTAGCATGACCCGCAAAAGTTGCGTGATGGTGATTATTCTATATAAAGACATTGAAATCTTTCCACTTTCTATAAATGTTGTAATTAATTTCCGGTGAGTTTTCCTGCTAAAACGTCTAAGTTTTTTGCTCTACATTGTATTAACGTTACAGTTTGTCTAGGGATTCCGTATCTTGCAACTATTTAACACTGTATTTAATTAATTTAATTACAAATGGGTAAAGACTGTTATATTAGGAATAATTACGGTAGAAAATATTCAAGGTTACTTCCTTTCTACGGATTAGCTTTCTTAAAATAATACGCTTACATCATTAAGCTTTCCCTTTTGTGGTTTACATTAATTTAGGAATTTGATCTTGTACTTATATGTATAAATAAATTCCTAATTTTGTGTTGAGGTTAATACATGATGGCTGAATTCATTCAGGGTTCTACATTGTATTAAATTATGGAAACTTTTTCTCAGCGGTTTTTATTGTTGCAGGTGTATCCTATTAATGCTCACGCTTTAGCTTCACATTGAATTAATTTATATTAAGACAATTCAATTTTTTTATTGTTTTAATTATACTTTCTGACCTAATTGGAATTATATTTTCCAAAACCAAAAAATTGAAATATGATGTAGAATCACTATTAACTATACGTGTAATCCATTGTACAGGGTGAATCAATAATAATTTTATCCATTTTAGATTAATTTTCCTTTCTTTTTTATCTGATTTTTATTTCACGTAACGCTCAAACGTTAAATCCCCCTTACAAACAATACTTTTTCTAAAAATGTACTATCCCAACATCCCTGACATTAGACTAGTATGAGTCCAACGTCCATAGTCTTTCGTCCATCCAAATTAAAATTAAAAGAAATTAAAAGGTAAGAAAAGTGAAAAAAATAAGTACATAGACTTACCAAACCTAACTTTAATCTAACCTATATTTACATAAAATCTTAACCTACCGCACCCTCCAATTTTCTTTCTCTTTTTGATTATAAGTCGCGTCCGATTTTAAATGGTTTACATGCCAAATCCCTTTGAACTAACTTATGTCATTAACTAACTCATATGTATTGGTATAAACTTTGTTAACAATTGTAAATGGGTCAATAAATTTCGGTGCTAAGTTTGCGTTATAATATTTTGTTGCGCCTGAGATAGCAAACTTTCTTTTCCAGACTTTATTTCCAAGTTGCTTCGCTTCGTCTTAGATCATAATTATGTTTCGACTTTTCATATGCCACATCTAATTTTTTCAAATGTCTTGATAAACTTTTTCGAATTCGAGAGTACGATTATTTAACGGTTTTCTATGTGTAAATAGCATATCTATTAAATTTTTCGAGTAAAAACTTTTTCCAAAAGAAGTACCTTTTAATATCATTTCTCGGTCAAAATTTGCAAAATATGCTGTCCCCAAAAACGAATGATGATTTAAGTTTGTTTTTGAATTCGCGAATTTATTAGTCGGTTTGAATTTTGTTAAAATTCGTTATCTGTACAATACCGAAATATAATTAGACTTTAGACTATACGCAGATTATATTAAGCTACATGCTTTTGCACGACCTTTGCGGTGACTTATTATAAACGCTTCCCTTTATATTTGATACTTATTGTCACGACCAGCATAGGTTCTCTGTGTAAATTGTAATAGCCGGTGCCTTCAAGTTTATTTTGTTAAACATCTTTAATTTATTAGAGCGTATGAAATAGCACAAGTTTCATGCAATTTAGAATGGCACATTTTCGTAAGTGCGTCCTAATTCACTTCCTTCCTTGATGAATTACAATTGAACCCTTACAGAACATCCATACTAGTTAATTGGCGGAGAATATTACCTCTATTACTTACTTGAATTGAGAGGCTATTAAATTTATTAAAGTTATAAAGATTCCATTCCGGTACAAATTTGTTCCCATTGCGTCGTAAAATGCAGAAAAGTGGCAACACCAAATAGTAAAACTGTACCCAAAATACTGATTATTCTTAAAATTATTGTATTATCAGGGAATTCTTTGTGTAAATGGCATGTTTTAATCGAGATAAGCTTTATAAAGCTTACCAGAGAAGCATCAAGAATGCAATAATTGCCAATTAGTCTATACTTGCGTCGTTCTTCTGAGATCTCAATTTTTAGCTATCAATCTTTAGATCTATTTAGTTATGTCATGATTATCACTTTATAAGGCTGACTAGTTTTACTGTATGTACATTTGCACAAACTTATAACGCTTAACGAGAACCAGAACGTGGTATGTTCGTAGTCTAAATAAAATAGGGTGGATAAAAAAATTCTAACGAGAGACAATTAGACGAGACCAGAAACGTAAGTGAGGTTTGATAGGAGGAAGAAAAGAACTTTTAATCAGACGAGTACATGTTAATTTCCACAGCATCAAGCAATGAACTAGTAGCAACAGAATTTATAATGAACGGAAAGATGAAACAACAGGTAGATCGATAACACAGTGATTTATATTAATTTGGATTAATATAAAGCCCAAACATACTATAGTATATGTTTACATGTCGCCAACTAGCCATGATGAAAAAATAAATGAAGCGATAAAACTTGTCAACCAAGATGAAAATTTTATAATAATGTGAGATTGGTATATTAAAATCGGTATAGGAAATTATACTCAAATTCAAGGGTCACATGGATTAGGAAATCGTAATAATAAACGAATGCGGTTAATGGAGTTTTACACAAAGTATAAACTATACTCTCTTCAAAATCAGAACAGAAAATTATATGCATGGAAAAAGCATCACATGCGCTAGACACCAGATTCACTATATAATGCTGAACAGAGTTTAAGAAAACAAATAAGGGACGCTAAATCACAAGGAAGAACAGATGAAATAAACCCAAGTTATAAAACTTGACAAAAAGGTCTAGATAAAAAAAATTGGAATTTGAAGGACTGAAAAAAAAGGTAGTAAGGAAAATTTACCAGAACAATATTTTAAACAGCTTTAATAGCAAAGGAAACAAGGAAAATGTAAAATAGCAGTGTGTAAATATTCGATAAACAATTTATGCACTATAAATAAACATTGGCATGAACAAAACTTGAATGATGGAGAGAATATGAAAGACGGAAATGTATTACAAATACCTACAAAACAAATAGCTAAAATCAGGGTGTGCATGTATATATATATATATATATATATATATATATATATATATATATATATATTACTCATATTTAGACCAGGGTAGAAAATTAAATAATCACATCAAATAATTTTAATCACCGTGTATAAGGAATTTCATTAAATAATACGCGTTATTAAAACCATGAAGCATAAATAAACTCGGTTGTTTCAGTAAAAATAAGAAATTTAAATTATTTATAAGACGAAGCAGTAGTGAAAAGCTCTGCGTGTAATGTAATTATTCCTAAACAAAGAGAAATTACGTGCAAAGTTTATATTAATTAACCCTATTTTAAGTAACCGGTAGTAAAACAAAGTGTACCTATAATAATTAATATTTAAGTTGTATTCGCTAAAAATGAAAAGGATAGAAATCAATTTTAATTGGAGTTAATTAAACCGTTAATAACATATAATACCTATAGAAACTTGTAAAAACCCAAGATTAAAATACCACGGAATAAAGCTCTGAGAATTAATATTATTTTGAACACCTGCGTAGTTTAAATATCACATACGGCGAAAATTTTGCAGATAATTAATGTTTCAAAGAATCTTGGGAAAACGTCGCATAATAGTTACAAGAATTGCTAAAGGTGGGTATTTCACACTCCATGTGGACTAAAATAATCGATAATACAGAATATCAATTTGCACCAATACGAACAGGTTAGAAAAGGAAAGAGAAAATGCGTCAAGCAAAGACACATATTGTAAAAGGCGGGATTTAAGCAACGTCACGGGGGTCACAATTGGTTAAAAATAGGATGCAAATATCAGAGGTAGAACAACAATTTCTGTACAAAATTAATTAGTTTTTCTCGGACATGCTTGCGTGCCGTGTGGAAATTTTCTGAGATTTAAATGGGGCGAGTGAAAATTCGTAAAAATCGATGCGCGAGCGACAGACTGGGAACATGGCATGAGAAATTCTTTAGAATTACCCGTTTTGGGGAACAGACCGATAGACAGGCTTTTTGCTATATATACCGAGATGAATATAAACAAGCCCTCTTAGACTTTTGACTATTCGATGCGTTAAAAGCTCGTATATCCGCGACTTGATTGAAGATGTTAAAACAGTGCATTTTAGTTTGATCAAATAATTTAAAATTTTGCTCGTATATTTTAGTGATTCAAAATAGTTGGTTATTTACGTGCTAACATGAATGTACTTCAGTGCACTTAGATACAAGTTAATAAAATTTAGTTTCACTGTACCAATTAGCAAAATTTACAACGACAAATGTATACACAAAAGTAGGCAGTTTTGGCATATATGGGTGAAAGAAGTATGAAGTTATTTGCTATTTTTCGGGGGTGTTAATAATTAAATGGTTCAAATACGTGTCTGGATCCACGAAACAAGGGTCAGATATACATAGCTGAGTTCCGGAAAAGCCCAGAAACAACTGGTGATGGAGAAAATTTTAAAAGCGTTGAGAATTAGAAGCCGTAAATATAATCCTGTTGGAATGATGTGATTAACTAAAGGGACGATGTACTTTGAAGCTACGAGGACAGTAACCTTCAGGTAAATTATACTATTTTGTTTGACATTTTGTGTGTGTTGAATAACTTTATAATTGATTTACTTTAAATGGACATTAGTGAAATTGTACTAACCATAAAATTTTAATTTTAAGATGAAATTTGCTTGTTGAAGTAGAAAGGAGTATTTAGTTTTGATGTTCGGTAATATGATGAAAATTTGGGTATGTCTTTGAGCTCAATTAGACGAACCTGGTTAATTAACGTAAAGGGGTGGTAGATGCTCCTTTATACTCAGACTCCGGTCTGCTTATATTGTTATATTAATTAGTAGGCATCCAACAAGGACTTTAATTTTGGATGCACATTAAAAGGATAATAAAATTAATCTTGAAATTCTTTTGAAAACTGAAATTTATGCTGAGTTTTAATTTTGAAATTTTAATGTATTCTGAATATTGATGTAAATAGAGTTAACGTTGATGTTTTGGTAGGAATGTGTTGTTTTTTATGAATGAGGAGGTTTATAACATTAGGTGAGCAGCCGAGGCGAAAAGAGGATCACAGCCGTTTATGACGCCCAATCTGTGGGACTAGAATTTTTTTGTTGAAAGGACCCAGTTCCCGCATTCAAAGGAGGATATCACAGCAAATTTTGGCGACCACAACGTGAGGGCTCGAGCTCCAAATAAAATTTTGTTATTTTATTCCAGGAAACTGGCGATCTGAGAAAGAGAGTTTCTGTTTGTGTATAAATTTAAGAGTATTTTTAGAGTGTGTGTGAGTGATTAGAACGTATGCAGAGAAAAGAGTGGTTAAGGAGTCAAGGAGTGTAAATTGGAAGTGACGATAGTGCATTGTGTGAGAAAATTTCGAAAATGGAAGAAGCTGGAGGCAGTAGAGATCAGTCGAGGACGGAATCAGGAGAAACAGGAAATGAGTTAATGATGAGAATGTTAGAGGAAATGCGATTAGCTAGGGAAGAATCGAATAGAGCGATGGAGGAGTCTAACAGAAAATTAGAACTGCTAAGTGATGAATCGAATAGAGCGAGAGAGGACTCAAATCGAAAATTTGACCGAATGAATGAGACATTAACAGGAGTTAGGGAAACCCTAAGTGAGAAAATAGATAAGACGAATAAAGAAGTTTCAGAATTTAAAATAGTCTTACCGTAAAGATGGGGAAGTTGAAAATAGGGTTGATAAAATGAGCGTGATATTACAGGTCTTCGACAGGAAATGGGACATTTAAGGTCCGAAGTACGCATTTTTGTGAAGAAGAGATTAATATAAAATGACTGAAGTGACGGACTCATGTAGGGATCAGTTAGGCAGGGTAGAACGCGAAGTTAGTAGTATCAAATACAACATGTCAAATTTAACGGGGATGGTCCCAGATTTTCTACAGGTGGAGTATCATTGGACCAACACATGAAGTTTTATGGCGATAACAGGGTAAATCCACAAATTTTTATTAATAGTGTAAGAAATCTAATGGGAAATTTATTTGACGAACAGACTAAACTAAATACGATAAAGGCTTTATTAAAGGACAATGCGGAGGCATGGTACAATTTAGTAGGACAGGACATAGACACGTATCAGGACTTTGAAAACAAATTTTACAACATTACTGGAGTGATCACAAACAGGATCAGATTAGGGACGACTTGATTACAGGAAAATTTAAGGAGAGTTTGCAGGTTCTAGGGAGCAATATGCCATCCGCAAATACAGTGTGGCCAAACAACTGAATCCACCATTGACGGACAGACAGATAATCAAGTACCTATCACGACATTTTGAACTGGAAATTAGACAACACGTGGAATTACAAAACATCACAGAACGGGAGACGTTTTTGGAATACTTACAGAGATATGACGATGTATGTGTTGGACGGACAAGAGAGATACGAGAACGAAACATTAACACAGTTAGGTTTGACAACAGGACACCGAATTATCCGAGACGGCCTGACTACAACAGAAATTTTCGACCGAATTGGGAACGACGAGGACAGGAATACAGGAGCAATAGTGCGACTAGGGGACCGACGCCAAGACCTAGTTACACGCGACAGAACAGTTTACCGGAGGTAAACAGGACTGTGACCAGCACGCCGAATAGAGACAGGGACACGGATATTAACACGAGGAGGACGTACGCACAGGTTGTAGAAGGACAACCAGGACCAAGCACGGAAAACAGGACGAGACAGGATTTTTAGAACGCGACAGACCACTAGATTTCTGTGTAAATGTATATGAACATCCACGTGAATTTTTCAAAATTGAGGAAGAAGTAGAGCCAGAAACTGAGGAAAATTATGTTTGCCAATTATTAATTTAGAAATTTTTGAGAATAATGTAGAAGTATTACTTGATACAGGGCAGAGGCGAGTTTAATATCGGAGGAATTCGTCAGCAAAATTAGGGATAAGGTTTGTGATAGAATTATGCCTATAAAACGTAGCCATTTAGTAGCTCCAAATAAAAAGAAGTTTGCTGTAGTAAATAGTGTTGTGGTGCTTAGGATAGATATAGGAGGTTTTAGCTGTGAACAGGAGTTTGTAATTGTACCTGGACTGAAGTTTCAGAGCATTTTAGATGTTGACTGTATGATGAAGTTAGGGGTTTTGATAGATATGGAAAGGAAGGTAATAAGGATTAAGGATAGGGTAGTGCCATGGAAGGGCAGTTATGAAGTCACAGAGGATGACACGGAGTTTAGTATTAATGTAGTAGAGGTAGAAGATGATGAAGGTAAACAGATCAACACGATAAGATGTCCAGAGGATAGGATAGTAGAGGTTCAAGCTGTAGTACAAAAATATGCAGAATTAGTAGGGGTAGAAGCAACAGCAGCATATCGGGAGCAGGTGAAAGCGAAATTAAGTAAAGATGGCAAGTTTGTTTTTAATAAAGTTAAGTTAAGGAATTTATTCTGGCGGATTCCATTACACAAGCAGTCTAGAAGGTACATAGGATTTTCCATAGAGGAAAAAATCGATAATTATAAAGTAGTATCGTTTGGTTTGTCGGCAGAAAGGGAAACAATAATAAATGAGAAACAGACAAGTGTAGGGATTGAAGAAGAAGTAATATTTAAGAGTCAGGATAATAGGGATGATAAGTTTATTGTATGTGAGATAATAGGGAGGTTAAGTATAGATATAGAAGGGGGAGAGATAGGGATGAAGAGTATTAGGATAGTTAGAAGAAAGACTTGGAGGGTCAAGAAGAGAGTTAGATTTAAGTAGGATAGGAATAGAAATAGGATAGGGATAGAAGTAGGTATGTATAGAAAATAAAGCTAGGTATAGGATAAATATGGGAGATAATTAGGAATAGGTTTAGGATGAGAATAAAGAGTAAATGTAGGAAGAAAATAAGATAGGTTAAGTGTAGATATTTCATATAAGATTAGTGGAGAGTTAGGAATAGAGTAAGAGTAGGATAGGTATATAGGATGTATATAGGATTAGATGGATAAGTAGGATGAAGTTAGGGATAATTTCAGTTTATAGAATTAGGTGAGAGTTAGGAATAGGATAGGGTAGCTATAAATATTTTTTTTGATTGGAGACAAAGTAGGTAAGTTAGATAGATAAGGGTAGAGAGAGATAGGCAATTTTTTTTGTAATTTTTTTTTGTCTAAATGTTTTATATTTGAAGTCAAATAAGTGGGATTATTTGTATTCAAATAGGGGGAAAATACTCATATTTAGACCAGGGTAGAAAATTAAATAATCACATCAAATAATTTTAATCACCGTGTATAAGGAATTTCATTAAATAATACGCGTTATTAAAACCATGAAGCATAAATAAACTCGGTTGTTTCAGTAAAAATAAGAAATTTAAATTATTTATAAGACGAAGCAGTAGTGAAAAGCTCTGCGTGTAATGTAATTATTCCTAAACAAAGAGAAATTACGTGCAAAGTTTATATTAATTAACCCTATTTTAAGTAACCGGTAGTAAAACAAAGTGTACGTATAATAATTAATATTTAAGTTGTATTCGCTAAAAATGAAAAGGATAGAAATCAATTTTAATTGGAGTTAATTAAACCGTTAATAACATATAATACCTATAGAAACTTGTAAAAACCCAAGATTAAAATACCACGGAATAAAGCTCTGAGAATTAATATTATTTTGAACACCTGCGTAGTTTAAATATCACATACGGCGAAAATTTTGCAGATAATTAATGTTTCAAAGAATCTTGGGGAAAACGTCGCATAATAGTTACAAGAATTGCTAAAGGTGGGTATTTCACACTCCATGTGGACTAAAATAATCGATAATACAGAATATCAATTTGCACCAATACGAACAGGTTAGAAAAGGAAAGAGAAAATGCGTCAAGCAAAGACACATATTGTAAAAGGCGGGATTTAAGCAACGTCACGGGGGTCACAATTGGTTAAAAATAGGATGCAAATATCAGAGGTAGAACAACAATTTCTGTACAAAATTAATTAGTTTTTCTCGGACATGCTTGCGTGCCGTGTGGAAATTTTCTGAGATTTAAATGGGGCGAGTGAAAATTCGTAAAAATCGACGCGCGACCGACAGACTGGGAACATGGCATGAGAAATTCTTTAGAATTACCCGTTTTGGGGAACAGACCGATAGACAGGCTTTTTGCTATATATACCGAGATGAATATAAACAAGCCCTCTTAGACTTTTGACTATTCGATGCGTTAAAAGCTCGTACATCCGCGACTTGATTGAAGATGTTAAAACAGTGCATTTTAGTTTGATAAAATAATTTAAAATTTTGCTCGTATATTTTAGTGATTCAAAATAGTTGGTTATTTACGTGCTAACATGAATGTACTTCAGTGCACTTAGATACAAGGTAATAAAATTTAGTTTCACTGTACCAATTAGCAAAATTTACAACGACAAATGTATACACAAAAGTAGGCAGTTTTGGCATATATGGGTGAAAGAAGTATGAAGTTATTTGCTATTTTTCAGGGGTGTTAATAATTAAATGGTTCAAATACGTGTCTGGATCCACGAAACAAGGGTCAGATATACATAGATGAGTTCCGGAAAAGCCCAGAAACAACTGGTGATGGAGAAAATTTTAAAAGCGTTGAGAATTAGAAGCCGTAAATATAATCCTGTTGGAATGGTGTGATTAACTAAAGGGACGATGTACTTTGAAGCTACGAGGACAGTAACCTTCAGGTAAATTATACTATTTTGTTTGACATTTTGTGTGTGTTGAATAACTTTATAATTGATTTACTTTAAATGGACATTAGTGAAATTGTACTAACCATAAAATTTTAATTTTAAGATGAAATTTGCTTGTTGAAGTAGAAAGGAGTATTTAGTTTTGATGTTCGGTAATATGATGAAAATTTGGGTATGTCTTTGAGCTCAATTAGACGAACCTGGTTAATTAACGTAAAGGGGTGGTAGATGCTCCCTTTATACTCAGACTCCGGTCTGCTTATATTGTTATATTAATTAGTAGGCATCCAACAAGGACTTTAATTTTGGATGCACATTAAAAGGATAATAAAATTAATCTTGAAATTCTTTTGAAAACTGAAATTTATGCTGAGTTTTAATTTTGAAATTTTAATGTATTCTGAATATTGATGTAAATAGAGTTAACGTTGATGTTTTTGGTAGGAATGTGTTGTTTTTTTTATGAATGAGGAGGTTTATAACATTAGGTGAGCAGCCGAGGCGAAAAGAGGATCACAGCCGTTTATGACGCCCAATCTGTGGGACTAGAATTTTTTTGTTGAAAGGACCCAGTTCCCGCATTCAAAGGAGGATATCACAGCAATATATATATATATATATATATATATATATATATATATATATTTATTTATTTATAAAAACTGATTACGGTTACTGAAGACTGAAGTATAAAAATTAAAAATTAAAAACTTGGATTGTATGCTAACATTTCGTGAAATTTATTCACATTATCACAGCTATAAAAAGAACAACCAAGTATAAATTAAAATTTGTTAAATGACTAGACCTAAACGTTACAATCTAATTAAAAGGTGTGTTATTGGTATTCAACATAAAGATATAAGCGACCGGTTGAGTTAGTATAAATTGTTGTTAGTGTAGAAAGGATATATAATATAAAATTTTCTAAATGTTAGTTAGCGGAGAATACACTTATGGTTATAGTTAGTATTATAAAGTTAATGGTAGGTATATATATATATATATATATATATAGACGTGGATCGTCGGGAAAATTAGTGCTCCACGTTGGGCGGCATAAAAGTACCGTGGAAGTCTGAAACACTCTTATTTTTCCTTAAAACACATCACGCCCCACGAATTGGGCGTCACAAAAGTGCCGTGAGATCGTGGATTAAGCTCTTAAATCGAGCGTCGTGAAATTTCTGAAAAAAAAATTTAAAAAAAATTTAAAAATTTTCTTACACTTCCTTTTGGAACGCCTCCTTATTTTTGCTCACCCTGGCTAGCTCAGCAATCGGTTTTTTCTTGCATACCTACCATCCTATGCACCTTCCGTTCTCACAAACACAGTCAAATTAAAATTACCACTCAAATAATGCTACAAAACATACAACCTTTTTATTTACACATATTAACAAGTTTCATTATTAATAAAATATTTACACCTTGGTACAGACAGTTTGCTATAACTGTTACCTCCTCAATCATTAAATACTTTAAAGTCCTTGAATTTATTATATTTCAACAAATTCTATTAAATACGAGTAGATGGGTCTCACATGCAACCCTAGTTTGATTTTATTCTAGTCTATTTTGAGCTCATTATAACCCAGTTCCTCTAAATGCTTCTAAAACCTCGCATTTTTATTAAAAACAAATTTAAAGACCCGTTTACTTTTTACAACAACATTTTATAGCATGAATAAACCTTTATATATAATCAATAAGCCTTTTTTTTTAATAATCAAAATTAATTGTCCTGTACTTATACCCTTTTAAACGAGTTTTAATGATAATAAATACATCCCCAATAAGTCAAAACACTCAAACCTAAAAATATCAACATAAATGTTTATACAAAAACAGGAAATTAAGTTTCTTTACCTGCAGCAGCCTTTATTCCCCGTCACCTCTGAAGATGGGTGCCAGAAACCCTCGTCGTTGTGTCAATCTACTTCGATGATGCCTGGATCCAACATATCCCCACCATCCAAATCTCTGCTACCACCTCTATTCTTCTACCCAGATATTTGTCTTGTCCCAAAATTAACATTCCATACCAAATATACTTCATGCATACTAGCTAAGCTGTAGGATTCGCTTACCCAAATACCATCGCTTTATTCGATAGAGTCGTTGTAGTAACGCCACCTTTTATCTAGACAACAGCACTAACTCGTCCAATATCACTTTTACAACTTTTGCGGTACGTTACTACAGCTTTACATATTTTCAAACAGGATGTTGTATGCAACTTTACCGAATACACAATCATTAATACCCGTACGAACATATACTATTATTACGTTGCAGATCTAAGCACTATCTCAGATCTAAAAGGAAAAAAAGCTTTGCTATCTTTTTCGAGTATTTATACGCTTTTCTAAACCCCTTATGGAACCTAGTTCCTTTGAAAAGCTTATTTTTAAAAACACTTCTACTAATTGCGAACGTAACGTCTAAAAAATTCCGAGATCATTATACTGTTACACTGAATTTTGTTTAATCGCTCAACGGCCGCGCGCTTTTCGCAACTGTCTAGCCTTAGACCAATGATATAGTTTTCCCTCGTTACAACGCTCTACCTAGAAGCTATCTTTCTGCGTTCTACTCATATTTATTGTCATATTTAGAAACCCCTCTCAAGCTACAGAAAATCGATATTCTAGTTGGCATTCACATTCACCCCTGTATTTAGACGTCACTTGTAACCAACGCTTTATTTATACGCTTCTCTGTCTGTTCTACATTATAGATCTTTTATTTCACTCAGTCTTCAAGGCACTTGTTGTTGTTAGCAGCTTATACATTGATCGTTACAAACAAACTTTTATAGAATTTTGTGCTAACGTTCGTTTAAGTTTCCATGAACATGACACTTAACGCACAGGTGTTTCTTGAAACAACCGTCCGTTGAATATAACAATTCCGAGTTTAACCATTCTTAGTATTTGTAAACGAACGTTTGCTTTTATGTAACTGGAAAGATTTGCGTTTAAATTATTGATTTTCTATATGTGCAAGCTCCCTTTTTGCTTCCATGCGTTTGATTTAAAATTATTATAATTACTTATGCGTATCCTTGAGATTTTATGTACTCTAAAGCTTTCTTCCCTTCTGCAATTTTAACATTTAAAACAGAAAAATATCTTAATAACTATCCATTTTCACTATATAAACTGATTAAGTTGGCACGTAAATAATTTGCTTTTATTTCCTATATACACAGTGACAAAATTATATTGTCTACACCTATTTAACCTCTAATTCCACGACAAAATATATATATATATATAGAATATCAAAGAATGAAATTTAATGGCGAGTGACTCAAATTCAGCCACAAGGGCATCCTGTCGACGCGTTTTGCCCTTATTGGGGCTCATCAGGACAGGAGTAGCAAAGATGTAATTTTTAACATGAACACATTATGGGAAGTACAGCATCACCTAGCCCACAATTTGTGCCTTCGTGCTGTTTCACCTGGCTTTGCAGCTTTTATCAACAGTCGGCACGGAGGAGATCCGGTTCAACTGCCTTTTTCCATAGCTAAAGATTATAATTATAAAGAATAAGTAATTTAGTGAGTCCAAAAATAATATCAAAGAATAAAATTTAATGGCGAGTGACTCAAATTCAGCCACAAGGGCATCCTGTCGACGCGTTTCGCCCTTATTGCGGCTCATCAGTGCCGACTGTTGATAAAACCTGCAAAGTCAGGTAGAACCGCACGAAGGCACAAATTGTGGGCTAGGTGATGCCGTACTTCTCATAATGTGTTCGTGTTAAATATTACATCTTCGCTACTCCTGTCCTAATGAGCCCCAATAAGGGCAAAACGCGTCGACAGGATGCCCTTGTAGCTGAATTTGAGTCACTCGCCATTAAATTTCATTCTTTGATATTATTTTTGGACTAATTTACTTATTCTTTACATATACATATTAGGTTATTATTTACACAAGGTAAGTTGATAAATATTATCGGATTACAGTTAAAAAGATGAAATAATAACTTAAACCTTTATGCCAATATATTGACGTGATAATGAGGTCACGAGGGATCATTGAATGCCAAATTGTATGAAAAATTATCACACAAAAGAGAAGAAAACGAGAGAATTTAAAATGTCCCAATATTTCATTTTTCTACCGTATATAAATATAAGCGTATTTCATTAGCACATAAAACGCCCTTATTAAATCCCGTTTATTGCACTTATTGTAAAGATCGTAAACTTAAAGCCCAACTTTAGGTTGTGTGAGATAACTTCTGTAAATAATCATTCTATACTTACGAAAAACGAGTTTTATTTTTTAAGATTACGCGAGTTATGGGATCCCCCATCTATTATACATATAAAACTAATAAAGATATTAGGAAATATTAGGAAATGTTAGGACAGTGCAACAATGTCATAAAAGACAAATTGCAACAATTTATTACAATTTATTATGATGATTTCAGTTCCCACGATTGGAAACGCTACAAAGTAGCACAAGGATAAGTGACACTGCAGATGTCAGGTCACAGACGGTCGTAGGATGTCACGTACCGAGATTACGCAGAATAAGCCTGCAACATTGTAATTATGAATAGCTTTTAAGATAGCAACTAAGTATTATGAATAGAGTCAAGGGTAAGCGGGCATAGGTCCGCAGGTTCCCACAGAATTGTAAAGAGGTAGGGAGATTATAAAAAGGCCGGGAGCTCCGCTCCCAGTCAGTTCATCAAACGTTCAGCTTTTGCATTGCAGTTCGTAGATAACTCACTGTACAATAATTAATAATTTCGACTTAGAATAAATTAATTCAAGATTCTAATTGTTCAAATCTGTATAAACAAATAAATGTGTTAAGGACCAAAGAAGTCTTTTTAAAAAGGACCGCTCGAAGCCACGAACCCTAACTCGCGTTATTTATTGAAATATGCTACATTACTAAAAAGTTAATTCCAAAAGATTCGAACATTTAAGTTATTTCCTTTTAGAAAATTCAATAAAGTCCAAAATCATCTGTAAATAGTTAATTATTTTTCGTAAATAAATAAACGCTACGATTCAAAACAACACGCGACTATTAAAAAATCATAAAAGATAAGATAAGAAAAATTTAATTGGGTTGCGTATGACAAAGAAGAAAACCGCGGCCATTAACTTTGTGCATTAGAAAAGAATAGACGACGCTTCGGGAGAAACATAAATCATATCAACTGCGACAGCTTTACACTAATTAGATCAAGGTTGGTGACAATGGTAGTGGTTGTTCCGATGTTCTAGCCTTATCCTTTGAACTGCAAAGAACCTAAGTCATTTTAATACAGTGTATTAAATAATATTATAATAAATTAGAATAAATAAAATGCAACTTTTATAACTTTCTGAAGAAATAAAAAGAAAGGAAAATAGTGTTTGTGAACTGTGTAATTACATAGGTCTAAGAGGTGACTATTGGAAAGGTTTTAAAACGATTAAGATTAAAGAAACAAAAGATGATGTTTTTGAAATAGCTTGTTGTACACTATGCTACCGATGCTGTATATTTTGTAAAAAAGTAGAAAATAAAATTATTGAAGTCGTTACTAATAATTTAAATAATCACCAAAAGCGTTGTTCGCTACTACAGGATCTAAGCGCAAAAACTAGGAAAACAACATCAATATTTAAAAGCAATCCAAAGTTAACTGATTCAGATTTTATAAATGTCAGAAAACGTCTAGTAGTTTTAACTGTAGGCGCGTATTTACCGTTTGCTCTTAATGAAAATTCGCATTTTTTAAACTTTGCGCAAGGAATGATTTCCATAGACACAAAATATGGAAACATGGAGGCATCGGCCGCTTTAAGTAGCCCAATGACTGTTCGAAGGGAATGTGCAAATGAAGTACAGGTCACATAAAAGCTACTTTGCTAAAATCTATAAAAGAAAAGTGTATAGCCGTCACAACTCATTTGTTGTCAGATAATGTGGTACATCGTAGCTATTTAGACGTGACATTTTATTGGATTGAAAAATCAAAGTATGTTCCTTACTTTATGTTAACCGTAGATTAGTTTTCAGTTTATTTCTTAGGCTGTTACTGACACTGAAACGAAGATCTGATGAAATTAGCGTCATAATTTCTAGATTAATTTAACCTTCAAATTATAAATGAAAAGATGCTCCCTCGGGGTCTACAGCAAGGTGAACGACTGACTATATTACAGTCTAGCGTGAGTGTCGTTTATTGAATATACACCTCATATTGATTTAATTAACTTTATTATTCGTGTAATCTAGATTAGGAGTCAATTGTCATATTTTAACAAAAAATGTTCTCTGGGGACATATAAAAAGCAACTGAAAAGAACAGAAAGCTTTCTTTAGCAAAGTTTTGTAAGCTTTGTACGCAAATCTGAGAACCGTGTATAAGCTCTTCTAAATGTTGGTAAAATTCGTACGACTGAAAAGATAGATCGTTAAGATAGTGAAAGTGTTCAAATATCATTAAGTAACAAACACTATTTTTGTCAGCAAAAGAATTTTAAGTATACATTTCTTTACCATTTTGTACGCTATCTAAAACGGCCGTAGCCATTAAGCATTATTATATTATGGATTAAAACAAGAAACAAAGGTGTTCATAAATATCATGTATATATGGAAGGGTGTAATTCTTTGGCTTATTTCATGACTAAACCGCTTATATTTAACATACCGATCTACTGGGTATTGAAATTACAAGATTTTTTTAGTTTTTTCTTTATAGATCCTGCAGTTTTTGAGAAACTTAGATCAAATTTGGAATATAGATTACGCTGTAAGGCTTATCACATTGGGCATGTCAAACAGTTGTGAGAATCAATAGGGTGATGTTTTTAAAGGGGTCACACCCTCTTTTATCCCCCTGAATTTTTTGTGGTGCACCACTGGTAGATTTTCAAATACAAAATGAATTAGAAACTTTTTGCCTTGTGCAGTTTTCTCCTACCTACAACCGTTATTGAGGAAAAAAATTTAAACGATTTCTTGTAAATCGCTAGATAAAATTTAAATTTTTAAAAGGTTCTAGTAGACTATGGTTTTATTAAAGATAATATCTGGGTTTTATTAATTTTGACATGTCATTTGAAATTGGAACTTGTGTCTGCATATGTTTGAAATTAATTAAACTGTAAGGTGTTTATAATTTTTTTAATTTCTCTACAGTATGTTGGAAAAAAAACCTTACAGGAACTGTTGTAAGTGATCTCCAATCTTTACACATGCGGTCTTTTCTTCTCATTGATGCCCATACTCTTTCCAACATCTGCCGAGTATTTATTACAGTTTTAAATGTATCTAGTATTCGATTTAGTAGGTCATCAACGGTATTCGCGGATGCTGTGTATACTAGAGATTTGAGATGCACTATCTACTTTTTATCATACAATTCATTTAAATGCGCCTGAATCAAAACAGAAAAATTTGCGGTAGCGCCATCGTGCATATACCACACTTGATTTCTTAGCAGAAGAAGTAAGTCTTCACGCATACAAAACAATTCGTATTGTACATAATTCCTGTATCAGTAACCAGTAAGTCGACCAGGCAAAAAAAAAGGACCAATCAAATGATCCCCAATTATACCGCCCCACACATTTAATGAGAGGTACTCTTAAATATGCGTGTCTAGAATTCTATATAGATTTTCTTCAGCCTATATGTGGTTGTTGTAAAAATTTATAATCTAATGACTTGAAAAATTGGCTTCGTCAGTAAAAAGGATTATACAATCAAATTTAGGTTTACTGCTAGCCTATTATGATACCACTGGCAGAAATTAATCCTTAAAATGAAATCTCGATGAAGGGGCCATTTGAATGTGGTAAGGTTTTAGAAAACAATGAAGTAGTATACTCTAAGCAACTTGATGACTAATATTTAAATGTTTGCCGATTTTTCTGGCACTAGTGCTTAAATGTTCTTCTGTTTCATTTATAGCAGCTTCTTCAATCTGCACTGTTCTAAAAGTTTAGACGAGCATTTTTCACAAAAATACACCCTCGTTCGGATGAGAGGTAAAATGGAGGTCTCGTATGTGAGTGTTGTCACGAACGTTAAAGATCCCTACCTTGCTTGGAACAGCAAGGGTTTGGCAAAATTCCAAATTTTCCAGGTAAAAAAAACTCGCTTCCTGGCCAGTGTAGTACCTTCGGGTGGAGCATTGGAAAATCACATGTAAGGCGTTCTAAAAGTAGGCAATCTATACAAGCAACATTGATATTCTTATTAAAAGTTCCAGTTTCTACAAGATGTGTATCCGAAAATACTCGTTGATTAGGTATCATTCTAATGGGATAGCGCTCCATGTACAGACGTCTGGCTTCTTTCGATTTCGATTTACAAGGGCATAAATACAAAACATCTCAGCCATTTCACAGTACGTAAAATTTGGCATCGCTATGACATTATAACGAGTATTTAAAACACTTTACCTTATACGGTTTACAACTTAAACCCTTAATTTTATAAACATATGCAGACACAAGTTATTTCACATGCGAACTGTCGAAATTGATAAAAACAAGAGATTATCGACAATAAACTCAAAGCCTTCTAGACAATTTTAAAAAATTTTAATTTTATTTAACGATTTACAGAAAATCGTTTTTTATTTTTTAACCGATAACGGTCGGTGCGACAAAACTACAAGAAACCAACAAATTTCTAAGCAAAACAGAAGATTCATTTTCTATTTTAAAATCTACCACCGGTGCACCACAAAAACGTTCAGGAAGAGGAAAGAGAATAGGGCTTCTTTAAAAAATAGCACCTTGTAGGTTTTCACGACCAATTGACATGCCCAAATTTGATCTAAGTATCTCAAAAACTGCAGGATCCATAAAGAAAAAACTAAAAAATCTTAAAATTTCAACACCCTGTAGATCGGTAATGAAGCGTTTGCATAACTATGTTTATATGAATTCTTAGTAAAGAAATAATCAGAGAATTACACCCTTCCTTATGTACATGATAATTAGGAGCACCCTGTATATTCCAAATGCATTCGTTTCTAAAGGACAGGAATTTCAAACAAAACAAAACGCTCTTATTATGAAAATATAAGTATAATTACAAATAACTCTCACCCGTTTGTTTAGGTTGACATTTTTGAAATTTGAAACTGGTTGCAACATTTTGGGGATAATTTAAGGAAGCTGCTTTAGAAAAGTTTTGTAGTTGCGTTATATTAGGGGTATATCATTAATAATGACAACTATTATATCGCGAACGTTATATTCTGCACCGAAGCGCACCAATGGTGAGGGTTGTAAAGCATAATGATCTTCACAGGCATTATAAATATATATATATATATATATATATATATATATATATATATTTATTCTTATGCTGCACCCCGCTCTTTTTCGCGCCTTATTTTTATTAATTTAATGATTTTTATATAATGTGCAAATACCTATTTCACGCCACGTACTTTAGCAACGTTTGGTTGGTTAATAAATCAAAATGTTTTAAATATGCCTCGACAATATGAACTCTTTCTTCCCAGGGTATCCACCTACTTACCGTGGGTTCAGTGGTAAGTAGATGTGCAAAGCCCAACCAAACCGCACTATCTTTTGTTTTAGTACCTTTTTATAATTTACTTTTGTATATGCCAAATTTTATATGATCCACGTAGCCTTGTGCCAAATTAATTACTACCACAAAATTTCTGACTTTGACGTTATATCACACAGTACTCACCTGTTCTATACGTCGTTAACGGCCTCTATGACTGCTGGCTCAAAATCCTTCTCGCCGTATGCGCCTTCACAAGGTTTCACTATCACTTTGAAAACTGCCGTCTAGCCTCCAGGTATCTTTTCCTTAATTTTGCTGCGCCCAAATCTAAAATAAATATGACCCGAATTTAGAATTTAGAATACCCTTTTGTATTTACTTCCCCTGCGCTAATTCTTCCGGAGTTATTTCTTCTTTGACTCGTACACTTCCACTTGCTACTCTTACGCTGTCTTCTAATTTTGCTTCTCTCGTTCTAAATCAATACTTCCGCCTTTAATCCGCTCGTTCCAAATCAATCCTTGTTCCTTTTTAAAACCACTCGTTCCAAATCTATCCTCGTTCCTATTTTCCACTCAATGCCCCGCTACACATAAAACCATATCCAATTCAATCCTAATATATTCTTCACTCTTATAATTCCTATTCGATGCCTTCTGCCTATATAAATCTCGTTCCAATTCAATCTTATTTTCCGCCGGTTCGCTGTCGCACTAATTCCAATCTTAACTTTTACTCGTCGCCGCTATTAATTATTCATTCACTATTGCTTATCCTTACTCTTCCTTTATAAATTAAACTCGTACAATTCCAACTCATTTATTTAATCTTCAAAAAAATATTTAAACAATTTAGCGCAGTTTTATAAACACGTCTTAATACAAAAATATTTCGAAATCGACTCCCTTGTTTACTTATCCTAGGTGATAATTACAATATTAATCTGCCTACTCTTTATTACATAGTATATAAAAAACCATCCAATAACGTCGTATCACCAAGTTCGTGTCACTAATACCTAAACTTTGTCTTTTGCACTTTCCTATTTTTATACATAATGTTCAATCATTGGTCCTAAATATTGCACAACCCTTCAATCATATTTGACACTGCTATTACTTTTAATTTTGATGTTACATGTTTGTCCAAAGGTTGATTCTAGTAAAAATAAATGCCGAAATGATACACATATACACCTGGATCTGCGTGGTTAATAGTGTACATCCATAGACCCATCCGGTTTTCGGTTGGCAAATGTACGTTCAATGGCCTATTAAACTACAACTCAGTATAAAACCTTGAATACTGTGTGTTTTATCACGTCATCAAGTCATTATAATTTACGTCTTGGCACTTACATTTCAACTAACCTTTCAAATACTTTAACGTATGTAAAGTACGGCAAACATACATTTTTAAATTACGGGATCTGATATATGGCTTACTTTATTTGGCATACACTACCTTCAACACAAAACAACCCTTAGAACCCTTGTAGCTCCTACTGACACTACATTGGCCCCACTGGTTTTGAATAAAAGTGGAAATTTCGTCTGATTTCATACTCTTATTTTGGTGTGCATAATTTCTAGTTTTTATTTAAAACCACTCCCCGCATTTCTACATATTTGTTATTACTCAACCCCTAATTTCATTTCTCTCCCGTCTGTCTAACTACGCTATATAATAACCTACACTATAAAATAAAACAAAATTAAACTTTCCGTCGCATGAACTCTCATCCTACTAAACCCTCTTCTTGTACAATTTTATATGGATATAAATTTTCTAAGTGAAAACGCCCACGATATTCCCCTGTCATAGTATCTAATTCGAACGTATTTCCTTCAGCAAAAATACGCGTGATTTTGTACGGCCCTTCGTAAGGAAACAACAACTTCGCGCAAATGTTTCTGTCGCGGTTTGAAACCCTTAATCTTTCTACTACCACCATATCTCCTATTTCAAAAATCGTCCTTTTTTTAATCCTACTACGCCTTCGCTCGATGTCCCTACGCTGCATCGTTTCAATTCTACGCCTAACACTAGCCAACAACTCTGTGATGTCTTGCACCTCGACTTCTTCCCTCCATGGCCTAGCTGGTATAATCTTTCTAATCAATGTTATCGGACATGTTTTTGTAACCGAACTCGGTACGCAATTCATAAAATTTTCAATCTGTGGCAGATATCTAACCCATCTATCGTGGTGCTCTTGCGTCGCCAACCGTAGATATTTTATTACCTCTCGTATATAACGTTCGCATGGATTTGCTTTCGGATGCCGTATACTGCTAAATGATGCCTTAATATGCGCTCTATTTAACCCGTTTCTGAATCTTTGGTTATTAAAATATGTCGCGTTGTCTACCAAAATCCTGTCCATTTTCCCGACCTGGCTTCCAAATTCTCTAATCGACTGTAACGCATGCACCGTGTTACTTCGTCTTGCCGGAAATAATTTAACAAATTTCGAAAAAACGTCCACCATTACCAATATGTGCCGATACCCCTGTTCACTAGTGATTAGGTTGCTCAAGTAATCAATAGCTACCAATTCTAACGGTCCACTCACGCTCACATTCATCGGTATGTTCTGCAACACCACGTTCTTGTCTTTCCCTAAAATACAAATCTTACACCGATTAATCCGTTCTTTAACCACCGTGATATCGTTTCTTGTATAAAACGCCTCTCTAAATACCAAAAATGTTTTTCTAATGCCTATATGTCCAAATTTTAAATGAATTTCGTCTATAATTTCCACAGCCGTGTCTCTGGATAACACTAACAGCTCTGCATCACCTATCCTTTTTATCACAAACTGCCCTACAATGGTAAATCCACGGTACTCCTCTACATTTTCCCTTGTTAATTTCTCGCGTATCGAGCTCACCTCACTGTGCCTCTGCGTCTCCATAAGCTTGGCGTTTGTCCACCGACCAACATCCCTGAACTCCTGCAAAGCAACTAAACAATTCTTTACGTCTTCTTTATTCGCCTCTACCTGCGGTCTGCTTAGAAAGTCCGCCGTCACATTCTCCTTTCCTGGTTTATGTTTAATTTCAAAATCGTACTCTTGCAGTACTAGTGCCCACCTATACAACCTACTGTTCAAAAACTCCTTTTTCTTCATGAATGTTACAACCGTGTTGTCGGATTCTATCAAAAATTTCTTTCCTAGCAGATAAAATCGTAATTTTTTCACAGCATACACTATCGCCAACATCTCCTTCTCTGCCGTCGCATATCTGGTTTCGCAGTCTTTTAACACCCTGGAAATAAATACAATTGGTACCTCAGCTCCGTCCTGGATTTGCACCAACTCAGCCCCAATCGCATATTTCGACGCATCCGTCCTCAAAATAAATTCGTCTTTGAAATTTGGATATTTTAACGACAACTCTTCATAAAACGCACGTTTTAAATCTTGAAACGCCTTCTCCCGTTCAGCAGTCCATTTCCATCTTTCGTTTTTCCTTAACAAACTCACCAACGGCACACACAACTCAGAATATCTCGGTATAAACCGTTTATAATAATTTAAAACCCCTAAAAATCCTCGCAATACTCTTACATTCTTTGGTTGCGCAATATTTTTCAACTCGTCCAGCCTCTTATTACAAATTCTCATACCATGTTCACTAATTTCAAACCCTAAATACGTGACCTGGCTCTTAAACAATTCGCATTTCTCCACATTCAACTTCAAACCCCCTTCGTCCAACCGTTGGATCACCTTTTCTAAATGCTCCATGTGTTCTTGCTCGTTCCTTGAAAAAATCAATAGATCATCCACATAGTGCGAACAGAAACATTCATACTCGTTAAACAGCTTCTGCATGGCCCTAACAAGTGCTGCTGAAGAACTACTTAAACCAAACGGAACTACAGAAAACATATAAATCTCCCCTTCAATACTAAACCCCGTAAACTTCTTACTATCTTCATGCAACGGAATCAACCAAAATGAATTTTTTAAATCTAACTTGCTGAAAATCTTCATCTCATACACCTTATATAACAAATTATCCAACCCTTGTGGTTGTTCGTATTGTGCTTTCGTAATCGAATTCAACTTCCTCGCATCCAAACAAATTCTTATATCCCTTTTGTTGGGTTTAGGTACAATAACTACCGGGTTCACATATGGAGTTTTCGCTGGTTCGATGATTCCTTCTTTTAACATTTTACTAATCTCGGCTTTAACCCTATTTCTAATTGCAAACGGAATTGGATACACCTTGGTATTAAATCCGCTGTCTTCCGTGACCTCTAACTTATGCGTATATCGCTTCGCAAATCTCGGCTCTTCATTAAACAACCTTATAAATCTATTAAATAATTCCCCCAGCTTCTCTTTAATATCAATACTCACTTTTCCTATCTGTTCATCATCAATTATTCTCGCAAACATATTACATAATCTCACTTCAACCTGTCTATAATTACTTGCCCTATTCATTCCTAATCCTGACGTATCTATATCATTTCCATTTCTATATTCCGAACTAACCGTAGGCACCACCCATAACTTATCTTTATCTAATATCCTAATCGACCTATCATTTCCATCTATATTCAATCCAAAATCCTCTATAAAATCCATTCCTAATATAAAATCTAGCTGCAACCCCTTTGTTATTAAGAACTCTGCATCTCCTGCCTTTTTATTCCCTACAAATATCGGTACACGGATGACCCTATAAATCGTCGTTAGCTTTTTGTTCATTGCCGACCATAAATTAACCCCATCAATTGTTTCTATTCGTTCTTTTAAAAATTCTGCATGTTTTATCACCACACTTTCATTTACCAGCGACAACTGTGAACCACTATCAACTAAAGCAACATATAAACAATCTCTTAATCTAATATTAATAAACAACAAATTCTTTTTATTACTGGTATAATTATTCAACAACAAATCTCTTAAACTATAACATAAATCTATATTTAACCCTAACAGTTCTGTCTTCCAAAAATTGACGTTTTTTTTTGGATCGTCGGTGCCTCATGTATTTGTACCACCTCGATCTTGTCCGTGTCCTTTGTCGTCGCGCTTGTCGTCATATGTTGGACGTTTACGTCCCTGTCCGTCCGGCTGTATCCGTTACGCGTTCCGCCTCCCGTAATACGGCCGTCATCCTCGTCGTTGCCGTGCTGGTGCCTATTTTGTCATTGGTATTCGTTCACCCGGTGTTCCCTGTTGAAATACTGTCGTCGGTTTCCGTCGTGTCCCCAATGATTACGCTGTCCGTGGTTGAAAACGTCCTGTCGGTAGTTAGGTCTGTGTTCGTGGTATACATGTCGTCGGTTTTCGTCCCTATAACCCCGGTTTTGCTCCCAGTAATTTCCACGCGTCTTTGCCTCCAGTGCCGTCGCTAAGTCGAAATTCCGCATCACTCCTAAAAATTCTCGCAGGGTCTTTACGTTCTGTACCACAACCACCTTTGTCACTTCTGGTTCCATGTGTCCCGCAAGTAGTAACACTATGTCGTCCTCGCCCAATTTCGGTGTCAGATGTTGTGCCTGGTTGTATTTGTCGATCGCGTATTCTTCGCGTGATCCGTTTGTCTTACTGTAATGTCCCGTGATTAAGTTTGTCCGTATGTTTGTCTGGTGTGTGTTACTCCAGAATTGTTCGATGAACAGTCGTTTAAATTCTGCGTATGTGTCGTACTGTCTCCGTATAATGTTGTGCCATTTTTCCGCGTTACCCGTCAAAGTTGCCCCGACTATCTGTAATTTCGTCCGTTCATTCTCAGTCTCCACGATTTCGTCCAATCTGTCCAAAAACCCCATCGGTTTTTCAGTCCGTCGTCCTTCAAATTTTGGTAGCGCGTCTCGGTTCAATTTTATATGCTGTCCGTAGTCTAGTCCTCCGCGCCTCCTTTCTAGGTCGTCTAACTTGTCATGTATTTGTCTTACTTCGCTGCCGACCCTGTTTTCTAGTATCGTCACGTTGTCTTTAAATTTTGTGTCCAGTTGGGTCCTAGCGTCAACATTTTCGTTTTGTATTGTTTCTAGAGTCTGTTCCAAATTCCTGTAATTTGTCGTGTGCTTTTTGTCACATGTCTGTATTTCAGTGTTTAACGTCGTAAATCCGCTGATCATCGTCTCCTCGACTGTCTCCACGCGTGTCTTTATTTCCGATCGTAGGTCCGTCCTTGTTGCGTTCAAGTCTCCCTGAAATTGTACCCGTGTGTTTACTATCTTGTCGTCAACTCGGTCTACCTTTTCTTGTAATTCTGTCTTTAATTCGTCCTTTACGTTTTGTATCGACGTGAGTAAATAGTCCTGGGTGTAGTCTAATTTTGCCGTCAGTTCGGCGTGCGCCGTCCTAACCTCATTCCTCAGTTCGGTGTGTGAATCTGTAATTTTGTTCGTTAAAACCGTATGTGAAGTTGCAATTTGGTTTGTTAATTCCTTTTTTAATTCTGTCTGTGACTCGGCAATTTTGTTAGTTAATTTCGTTTGTGCTGTATTTTGGTTTATTAATACCGTATGTGACTCTGTAAGTGTCTTCAAATCGTCTTTCATACTCATCAGGAATCGCATTATATCCTGGTTTCCGGCGGTTTCTGCTACCTTGACCTCCCGTACCGTCGCCTGGTCCGTTTCCATGTTGATCACCTCCGGATCTACCTGCCTCACCTCCGTTTCCTGGGCATCTCCCCCTGCGTCTAACTCCTCGTCTCGTGTCATAAATTCCGCGTCAACTCCGTATATCCTTCCTGATCTCGTAATCCGTTTCGTGTCCGCGTCCGTCATCTCTGCTGCCTATTTTTGAACTCCTCTTTCCTGAAAACAATATATAAACTACGGGCCCCACCTAATCTCGGTGTCCCGTATCCTACTACTATTTCTATCTAGCTTTCGATCTATCTAGCCCCACGTTGGGTTTGCCACCTTCTTATGCTGCACCCCGCTCTATATATATATATATATATATATATATATATATATATATATTCTTATGCTGCACCCCGCTCTTTTTCGCGCCTTATTTTTATTAATTTAATGATTTTTATATAATGTGCAAATACCTATTTCACGCCACGTACTTTAGCATCGTTTGGTTGGTTAATAAATCAAAATGTTTTAAATATGCCTCGACTATATGAACTCTTTCTTCCCAGGGTATCCACCTACTTACCGTGGGTTCAGTGGTAAGTAGATGTGCAAAGCCCAACCAAACTGCACTATCTTTTGTTTTAGTACCTTTTTATAATTTACTTTTTGTATATGCCAAATTTTATATGATCCACGTAGCCTTGTGCCAAATTAATTACTACCACAAAATTTCTGACTTTGACTTTATATCACACAGTACTCACCTGTTCTATACGTCGTTAACGGCCTCTATGACTGCTGGCTCAAAATCCTTCTCGCCGTACGCGCCTTCACAATTCAATCTTAACTTTTACTCGTCGCCGCTATTAATTATTCATTCACTATTGCTTATCCTTACTCTTCCTTTATAAATTAAACTCGTACAATTCCAACTCATTTATTTAATCTTCAAAAAAATATTTAAACAATTTAGCGCAGTTTTATAAACACGTCTTAATACAAAAATATTTCGAAATCGACTCCCTTGTTTACTTATCCTAGGTGATAATTACAATATTAATCTGCCTACTCTTTATTACATAGTATATAAAAAAACCATCCAATAACGTCGTATCACCAAGTTCGTGTCACTAATACCTAAACTTTGTCTTTTGCACTTTCCTATTTTTATACATAATGTTCAATCATTGGTCCTAAATATCGCACAACCCTTCAATCATATTTGACACTGCTATTACTTGTAATTTTGATGTTACATGTTTGTCCAAAGGTTGATTCTAGTACAAATAAATGCCGAAATGATACACATATACACCTGGATCTGCGTGGTTAATAGTGTACATCCATAGACGCATCCGGTTTTCGGTTGGCAAATGTACGTTCAATGGCCTATTAAACTACAACTCAGTATAAAACCTTGAATACTATGTGTTTTATCACGTCATCAAGTCATTATAATTTACGTCTTGGCACTTACATTTCAACTAACCTTTCAAATACTTTAACGTATGTAAAGTACGGCAAACATACATTTTTAAATTACGGGATCTGATATATGGCTTACTTTATTTGGCATACACCACCTTCAACACAAAACAACCCTTAGAACCCTAGTAGCTCCTACTGACACTACAATATATATATATATATATATATATATATATATATATATATATATATATATTTAAATTTGGTGTGAATCCTTTAAAAAGCCTCGCCAGTTATCTTAACTGTGCTGGTCCATTGACTTTCTTCTGTTAATCGCCTCGGCTGCTCCTCTAGATAACTTACATCCTCAATCATAAAAAAAACAAATACATTCCTACCACAAACATCAACGTTAACTCTATTTACATCAATATTCACAATACATTAAAATTTCAAAATTAAAATTCAGCATAAATTTTAGTATCAAAAATTTTCAAGATTCAATTTATTACCATTTTAATGAGCATCCAGAATTAAAGTCCTTGTAAGATGCCTATTAATTAATATAACAATATATGCAGACCTGAGTCTGAGTACAAAGGGAGCATCTACCACCCCTTTACGTTAATTAACCAGGTTCGTCTAATTGAGCTCAAAGACATACCCATATTTTCATCATAATCCAGAACATCAATACTAAATACCCCTTTCTATTTAAACAAGCGAATTTCACGTTAAAATTAAAATTTTATGGTTAGTACAATTTCACTAATGTCCATTTAAAGTAAATCAATTATAAAGTTATTCAACACACACAAAAATATCAAAGTTCAAACAAATAGTATAAATTACCTGAAGGTTACTGCACTCGTAGCTTCAATGTACATCGTCCCTTTTGTTAATCACTCCATTCCAACTGGGTTATATTTACAGCTTCTGATTCTCAACGCTTTTCAAATTTTCTCCATCACCATTTATTTAAAGTTGTTTCTGGGCTTTTCCGGAACTCATGTGTGTATATCTGACCCTTGTTTTGTGGATCCAGACACATTTATGAACCATTTAATCATTAACACCTCCGAAAAATAGCAAAGAAATTCATACTTCTTTCACCAATATACGCCAAAACTGCCTACTTTTGGTGTATTCATTTGTCGTTGTAAATTTTACTAATTGGTACAGTGATACTAAATTTTATTACCTTGTATCTAAGTGCACTAAAGTATATTCATGTTAGCACGTAAATAACAAACTGTTTTAAATCACCAAAATATACGAGCAAACTTTAAATTATTCTATCAAACTAAAATGCACTGTTTAACGTATTGAATTAAGTCGCGGATGTAAGAGAGCTTGTTCATATTCACCTGGGTATATATAGAAGTTAGCCTGTCTGTCGGTCGAGTCCCCAAAATGGACAATTCTAAAGAATTTCGCTTGCTATGTTCCCATTCCGTAGCTCGCGCGTCGGTTTTTACGAATTTTGTACTCGCCCCAGTTAAATCTCAGAAATTTCAACACGGCACGCAATGTCTGGAAATAACTAATTGACTTTTATACAGAAATCGTTGTTTCTACCTCTGATATTTGCATCCTATTTTCAACCAATTGTGACCCTCGTGACGTTGCTTAAATCACGCCTTTTACTATATGTGTCTCGGTCTTGTGCATATTATCTGTCTCTATCTAACCTGTTCTTATTGATGCAAATTGATATTCTTTATTATCGATTATTTTAGTCCATGTGGAGTGTGAAATAACCCACCTTTAGCATTTCTCGTAACTATTAAGCTACGGTTTCTCCAAGATTCTTTGAAACCATTTGTTATCTACAAAATTTTCGCCGTACATGACATTTAAACTACGCAGGTGTTCAAACATAATATTAATTCTCAGAGTTTTATTTTCTGATATTATAATCTTGGATTTTCACAGACTTTTATGCTTATTATTAATAATGGTTTAATTAACTCCAACTAAAATTGACTTCTATCCTTTCATTTTAGCGAATACAAATTAAATATTAATTATTATGTGTACACTTTGTTTAATACCGGTTACTTAAAATAGGGTTAATTAATATAAATTTTGCACGTAATTTCCATTTGTTTCTTTCCTCGGAATAAATACATTACACGTAGAGCTTGTTAATACTGTTTCTTTTGATATAAAGCGTCTTGTACATGATTTAAATCTCTTATTTTTACTGAAACTAATAAATTTTTATGCTTCACGGTTTTAATAACGCGTATTATCTAATAATATTCATTATACACGGTGATTAAAATTATTTGATGTGATTATTTAATTTTCTACCCTGGTCTAAATATGAGTATTTTCCCCCTATTTGAATACAAATAATCCCACTTATTTGAATGCAAATATAAAGCATTTAGACCAAAAAAATTATAAAAAAAATTGCCTATCTTTCTCTATCCTTATCTATCTAACTTACCTACTTTGTCTCCAATCCAAAAAAAAATATTTACACCTACCCTATATCCCTATCTTATTCCTAACTCTCACCTAATTTTATAAACTGAAATTATCCCTAACTTCATCCTACTTATCCATCTAATCCTATATACATCCTATATACCTATCCTATTCCTAACTTTTAACTAATCTTCACTATACTTTACTTCCCCCTACCTAATCCTATATACCTATCCTACTCTTACTCTATTCCTAACTCTCCACTAATCTTATATGAAATATCTATACTTAACCTATCTTATTTTCTTCCTACATTTACTCTTTATTCTCATCCTAAACCTATTTCTAATTATCTCCCATATTTATCCTATACCTAGCTTTATTTTCTATAAACACTTACTTCTACTCTTTTATATACACCTATTCTATCCCTATCCTACTTAAATCTAACTCTCTTCTTGACCCTCCACGTCTTTCTTCTTACCATCCTAATACTCTTCATCCTTATTTCTCCCCCTTCTATATCTATACTTAACATCTCTATTATCTCACATACAATAAACTTATCATCCCTCTTATCCTGACTCTTAAATATTACTTCTTCTTCCGTCCCTACACTTGTCTGTTTCTCATTTATTATTGTTTCCCTTTCTGCCGACAAACCAAACGATACTACTTTAAAATTATCAAATTTTCCCTCTACGGAAAATCCTATGTACCTTCTAGAATTCTTATGTAATGGAATCCGCCAGAATAAATTCCTTAAATTAACTTTATTAAAAACAAACTTGCCATCTTTACTTAATTTCGCCTTCACCGGCTCCTGATATGCTGCTTCTACCCCCACTACTTCTGCATGTTTTTGTATTAAAGCTTGAACCTCTACTTTCCTATCCTCTGGACATCTTATTGTGTTGATCTGTTTTACTTCATCATCCTCTACCTCTATTACATTAATATTCAACCCCGTGTCATCCTCTGTGACTTCATAACTGCCCTTCTATGGCACTACCCTATCTTTAATCCTTACTACCTTCCTTTCCATATCTATCAAAACCCCTAACTTCATCATACAGTCAACACCTAAAATGCTCTGAAACTTCAGTCCAGGTACAATTACAAACTCCTGTTCACAGCTTAAACCTCCTATATCTATCCTAAGCACCACAACACTATTTACTACAGCAAACTTCTTTTATTTGGAGCTACTAAATGGCTACGCTTTATAGGCATAATTCTATCACAAACCTTATCCCTAATTTTGCTGACGAATTCCTCCGATATTAAACTCGCCTCTGCCCCTGTATCAAGTAACACTTCTACATTATTTTCAAAAATTTCTAAATTAATAATTGGCAAACATAAATTTTCCTTAGTTTCTGGCTCTACTTCCTCCTCAATTTTGAAAAATTCACGTGGATGTTCATATACATTTACACTGAAATCTAGTGGTCTGTCGCGTTCTAAAAATCCTGTCCAGGTCTGTTTTCCCTACTCGGTCCTGGTCTAGCCGTCACCTCTGCGTATGTCCTAGGCGTTTCCACTCGTTCCGTGTCTGTATTAGCAGTCCCGCTCATGTCTGGTGAACTATTCATTCTGGTAGGTCCCGGTCTCGGTGCAGGTCCCCTTCCTAAACTATTACTTCTAACGTATGGTCGTCGCTGTTCCCAATTCTGTCGCTGGTATCCGTAACTATTCCCCCTTCTAGCATAGTTGTCCCGTCTATTGTCAAACCTAACTGTGTTGATCTGTCTTTCCCTGTTATCCCGAGGTCGTCCACTACTTACGTCGTCGTACCTCTGCAGGTATTCTAGAAACATTTCTCTGTCCACTATGTTCTGTAGTGCTACGTGTTGTCTTATGTCTACCTCGAAGTGTCGTGATAAATACTTAATAATTTGTCGGTCCGTCAGTGGTGGGTTCAGTTGCTTTGCTATGCTATACTTGCGTATAGCATATTGCTCCCTACTTCCTGAAAATTCTCCCTTAAATTTCCCCGTGATTAATTCGTCTCGTACCTGGTCTTGTCTGTGGTCACTCCAGTAGTGCTTTAAAAATTTGTTTTCAAAGTCCGTGTATGTTTCAATGTCCTGTCCTACTAAATTGTACCATGCTTCCGCATTGTCCTTTAATAAAGCCTTTATCGTATTCAGTTTAGTCTGTTCGTCAAATAAATTTACCACTAGATTTCTTACGCTATTAATAAAAATTTGTGGATTTACCCTGTTATCGCCATAAAACTTCATGTGTTGGTCCAATGATACTCCACCTGTAGAAAATCTGGGACCATCCCCCGTTAAATTTGACATGTTGTATTTGATACTACTAACTTCGCGTTCTACCCTGCCTAACTGATCCCTACATGAGTCCGTCACTTCAGTCATTTTTATATTAATCTCTTCTTCACAAAAAATGCGTACTTCGGACCTTAAATGTCCCATTTCCTGTCGAAGACCTGTAATATCACGCTCATTTTTTTCAACCCTATTTTCTACTTCCCCCAGTTTCACGGTAAGACTATCTTTAAATTCTGTATATTCTTTAGTATTTTGTTCAATTTTCCCGCTTATCTGCTCTAATTTTCTATTGGATTCTTCCCTAGCTCTATTAAATTTTTCGTTCATCCTCTCTATCATTCTCATTATCATCTCGTCTCCTTGATCCCCTGATTCCGTCCTCGACTGATCTCTACTGCCTCCAGCTTCTTCCATTTTCGAATTTTTCCCACACAATGCACTATCGTCACTTCCAATTTCCACTCCTTGACTCCTTAACCACTCCTTTCTCTGCATACGTTCAAATCACTCACACACACTCTAAAATACTCCTAAATTTATACACACACAAAAACTCTCTCTCTCAGATTGCCAGTTTCCTGGAATAAAATCACAAAAATTTTATTTGGAACTCGAGCCTCACTTTTGGGTCGCCAAATTTGCTGTGAATCCTTTAAAAAGCCTCGCCAGTTATCTTAACTGTGCTGGTCCATTGACTTTCTTCTGTTAATCGCCTCGGCTGCTCCTCTAGATAACTTACATCCTCAATCATAAAAAAAACAAATACATTCCTACCACAAACATCATGTCTATTTACATCAATATTCACAATACATTAAAATTTCAAAATTAAAATTCAGCATAAATTTTAGTATCAAAAATTTTCACGATTCAATTTATTACCATTTTAATGAGCATCCAGAATTAAAGTCCTTGTAAGATGCCTATTAATTAATATAACAATATATGCAGACCTGAGTCTGAGTACACAGGGAGCATCTACCACCCCTTTTACGTTAATTAACCAGGTTCGTCTAATTGAGCTCAAAGACATACCCAAATTTTCATCATAATCCAGAACATCAATACTAAATACCCCTTTCTACTTAAACAAGCGAATTTCACGTTAAAATTAAAATTTTATGGTTAGTACAATTTTACTAATGTCCATTTAAAGTAAATCAATTATAAAGTTATTCAACACACACAAAAATATCAAAGTTCAAACAAATAGTATAAATTACCTGAAGGTTACTGCACTCGTAGCTTCAATGTACATCGTCCCTTTTGTTAATCACTCCATTCCAACTGGGTTATATTTACAGCTTCTGATTCTCAACGCTTTTCAAATTTTCTCCATCACCATTTATTTAAAGTTGTTTCTGGGCTTTTCCGGAACTCATGTGTGTATATCTGACCCTTGTTTTGTGGATCCAGACACATTTATGAACCATTTAATCATTAACACCTCCGAAAAATAGCAAAGAAATTCATACTTCTTTCACCAATATACGCCAAAACTGCCTACTTTTGGTGTATTCATTTGTCGTTGTAAATTTTACTAATTGGTACAGTGATACTAAATTTTATTACCTTGTATCTAAGTGCACTAAAGTATATTCATGTTAGCACGTAAATAACAAACTGTTTTAAATCACCAAAATATACGAGCAAACTTTAAATTATTCTATCAAACTAAAATGCACTGTTTAACGTATTGAATTAAGTCGCGGATGTAAGAGAGCTTGTTCATATTCACCTGGGTATATATAGAAGTTAGTCTGTCTGTCGGTCGAGTCCCTAAAATGGACAATTCTAAAGAATTTCGCTTGCTATGTTCCCATTCCGTAGCTCGCGCGTCGGTTTTTACGAATTTTATACTCGCCCCAGTTAAATCTCAGAAATTTCAACACGGCACGCAATGTCTGGAAATAACTAATTGACTTTTATACAGAAATCGTTGTTTCTACCTCTGATATTTGCATCCTATTTTCAACCAATTGTGACCCTCGTGACGTTGCTTAAATCACGCCTTTTACTATATGTGTCTCGGTCTTGTGCATATTATCTGTCTCTATCTAACCTGTTCTTATTGATGCAAATTGATATTCTTTATTATCGATTATTTTAGTCCATGTGGAGTGTGAAATAACCCACCTTTAGCATTTCTCGTAACTATTAAGCTACGGTTTCTCCAAGATTCTTTGAAACCATTTGTTATCTACAAAATTTTCGCCGTACATGACATTTAAACTACGCAGGTGTTCAAACATAATATTAATTCTCAGAGCTTTATTTTCTGGTATTATAATCTTGGATTTTCACAGACTTTTATGCTTATTATTAATAATGGTTTAATTAACTCCAACTAAAATTGACTTCTATCCTTTCATTTTTAGCGAATACAAATTAAATATTAATTATTATGTGTACACTTTGTTTAATACCGGTTACTTAAAATAGGGTTAATTAATATAAATTTTGCACGTAATTTCCATTTGTTTAGGAATAATTACATTACACGCAGAGCTTTTTAATACTGCTTCTTTTGATATAAAGCGTCTTGTACATGATTTAAATCTCTTATGTTTAATGAAACTAATAAATTTTTATGCTTTACGGTTTTAATAACGCGTATTATCTAATAATATTCATTATACACGGTGATTAAAATTATTTGATGTGATTATTTAATTTTCTACCCTGGTCTAAATATGAGTATTATATATTATAATGAGTACTAGCAACATAAGGCCGTATTGCTCTTTGGAACAATGAAATTAAAATTTTTCTATTTGTGTGTAAAAAATACATTATGATTGCTTAAATATATATTTTTTCATAAATACGCTTCTAAAATTGAATTACTGTTACGTTTTTGGCACTATTGTAATGTACTCTAATTTACACTTCTCTATTCGGCCCAATTCAAGTTTAATTATTAACAAACACTTACAGAAAATTTTTAATATACTGAAATGCCGCTACAAAGACCACTGATGATGATTACAAACGATAGTCACCACGCTATGGTCTTTCTTAAAGCGACAATTACACGATGTTTGTGCATAATTCAACTGTTCATTATATAACTATACAATGACTGACTCATAAACTGTATGCATTTCTAAAAGACTTCATAAAAAAAACATTATGTAAAATTTCTATGTTATAAAATAATCTGTGAAAAGATTTTACTCTTTTATAAATAAAATTTCTTAAAAGTTTGAAGTCTACAACAATCGTCGTAAATATAGAATTTTGTATAGAATTGAAAGCTTGACATTTAATTTAAAACATTTCTTGCAAAGATATAAACTTAATAAAGTTACAAAGTCATAAATAAAAGATAACAATCCGAAAGAAATGTTACTTTATATTGGATAGCTACTTATTTATCAACACAAGTTTTAGAAAATAGAAAATTATGTATGGGTTTATTGGTTTTCCTAGAACAAATCCTGAAAGAGTTTGAAAATGCAAACTAATTAATATTGGGAAATTTTGAAAATGCAGGTGTGTTTGAAACATATCGTACAAAACATGTTTTTATGAAATTTAGGTCAATATTGTAACAGTTTTTAAGAGAACGAAAAAATAAAAAATTTGCTAAAATTACTCACTTGCAATCCCAAAATAAGTTTTCATATTCATAATAAAGTTTTAGTCCCATTTGGAAAACAATAAATGATTCGTAATTTCCTATTATTTCTGTCGCAAGGTTAAATTCCATACTGCGTTGTAATAACAAAATTAAATACTTCAGGAGTTTGAGATCACGTTGTGAGCGTCAAGGTAATTGTTTAAAATAGTATTTTATCATTAGGAGTTAAAAGTAAATATGTTATTGTTCTCAAATATGTCAAGGTGCTCCAAATTGTTTCATAAACACGGCTTGTAGTTCGTCCTAGCTTGTTAAGCATCTGCCTTTATTGGTATAAATTTCTTCTAGATAAGGTTTTCCGGATCGAGTAGTTCTTATAAACCGTAATTATGATATCGCCACTTCTATTTCATTCTCCGAAAAGTTTAAAATGAGGTCGTTGATGGTAAAACTTAGTAAAACAATGCTTTATTCTGTTCCTTAGCGCAAAACCTAAGGACGATAACACCGCTTTTCCCATCAGAAAAATCGATCTGAAGTAGTTTGTTCTGTTAGCTGAAGATGTACCGCGAATATTAAAGAATGCTTATAGTCTGAGCCTAGTTAAATCCCGTACCACGGCAGAATAGTTCAGTAGGGTTGACTATCTACGGCTTGCTATTAAGGGTGTGTGATTTATTTGCTGAATTCGTCATTGAATTTTTAAAAGAAAACTGGTTGTATTAAACAACTTTGCTTAATAAATTCTGAGTTAGCCTACACATTTCACTAAAATTCCCACATCCTACATCTTTCACTATCTGTGTGCAATAATCTAACCTAAGTCTACCTCTACTTTTCTTTTTTCTATCTCTGCTTCTAGTATATTCGACACTACTCCTCGTGTCTTAGCATGTGACCTATCATTCTATTTCTTCTATTTTTACTGTTTTCCACATATTTCTTCTTCCCCTATTATTTCTAGTACCTCTTTGTTCTTAACTTTGTCTGCCCATATCTTTATCATACGTCTGTAGCACCACATTTCAAAGGCTTCTACTTTTTTCTTATCCGCTTCTCCTACTGTCTAGGCTTCACAGCCAGTGCTGTGCTTCACACATATGTTTTAAGCAATCTTTTATTTGTTTTATATTTGTTGTCTTTGAACACAGTAGTTGCTTTTTCTTGTTAAATGTAGCACAATCTTGTGCTAATCTTTGTTTTATCTCTTTTGTGCTTTTCTTATCTTGCGTTATTTGGCTTGCTACGTTGCAGAAAATCTTAACCTCTTGTAAGTTCTAGTTACCTATTTGTATTCTTGTTTTTGGTTCATTTTCCCCTCCTTTGCATACTAAAACTTTAGTTTTACTTTTGTTACTTTTCATACCGTATCTCTCTGTTAGAACTGTTTCCATTTTTCTTTGCTAAATGCTACTGCCGCTATATCATTCGCAAATCTAAGCATATCAATCTTATGTCTCTGCATAGTAATTCTAAATGTCTTCCTACATTTGACAGTATTCATTGCCTCCTCGATGTACAAGTTAAAAATTAATGGCAATGGGAACATCCCTGTCTCACCCCTTTCCTAATATTTACTTCTCTACGTTCTTGCTTTAATTCTATTACAGCTGATTGCTCTTTGTGTAAGCTATGTACTATCCATTTATCCCTAAAACTCATTCCAATCTTTTTGAGTATTTCCAACATTTTTTTCCATTTTACATTGTCAAATGCTTTTTCCAGATCTACAAACCCTATTCACACACTTTCCCCCTTTTCTATTGTTTTCTCCATTATTACCCTCAGAGCTAAAATCGCCTCCCGTGTTCTCCTGTTTCGCTTTAGTATTTCTTCAGCTCGTTTTTCTATTTGTCTTTGTACAATTCTAGTTAATATTTTTGACACGTGTGCTGTCAGACTTACTGTTTGTAAATTTTCACATCTATCCGCGCCTCTCTTTTTTGGCAGTATAGGATATCCCAAGTTATCATTTTCAATGTCTGATTCCTGTATTAATGCTGTTAGTTCCTCTCCTGCATAGAAATTTCCTATATATATATATATATATATATATATATATATATATATATATATTGTAGTGGATTTAAAGGGTTAAATTAAGGAATATATATATATATATATATATATATATATATATATAAATATATAAATATTCATATATATATATATATATATATATAAATATATAAATATTCATATATATATATATATATACAGGGTGAGTTTTTAGTGTGGCAACGGACGATAACTCCGTTATTATAAAAGCTACGTAAACCAAATTTGGAGGCACATTAGGCATGCTTAAAGTGCACATTTTAAAAATATTTGGAAGCATACAGGGTGATTCATAATTTCAGGGCATATTAAACTTATATTTTTTTAAATGGAACACCCTATATATTATTACATTTTTGAAAAGCCCATAAAAAGAGCTTCAATTTGATATTAAATTGTATTTGTCTATTCCTTTTAGTTTCTGAGATATTCAACTGTTTTTAGAAAAAATAACCCCGATTAGATACATTGCCACTGCACTAATACACAACTTATGTTAATTTTCAAGATGCAGAAATTTTACCATATACCATAGTATATTTGTAAATATCACTTTTTTGAAATTTCTTCCCAGTATACAGAGTGTCAGGTTCCGCAAAATGCAATTTTTAATTTTTTATTTAAATGGCACCCTACCAATTTTATTGCTACAATGGATAGTTCATTAAGTGTCCCTTCATTTTTGTTAAGCATTCCCTATACCTAAATCCATTACTTTGTGAGATATTTTTGATTTTCTTCAAATTTTATGAATGTTTTTAATTTACATAACTAAAAATAACTTACTATTGGAGAATATTATAAAACAATTAATACATTTTGATTAACAATCAACTACAGTTATCCAATAACAATTTTCACTAAAGATATAAAAACCTACAATAATACGCTATCAACAGAATTCTGCCAGATCAACAATATGCTTTTTTTAGAAAACGTTCAAGCAGCAAATTAGGCAGGCTTTGAAAAAAATAACTCTAACATGTAAAGTGTCATTTAGGTTTATTAATTGTAGTGTGTTGTCATTTAACAGGATATCTCTCTTGGTATATTCTTGATGCAAGTAGGAAATTTTTTAAACTTGTTCTCAATACCCAAATCATATTTATTTGTTCTTCCACTGTAAAATTCATTTTGAAAATTCCTTCAAAGATTACATTTTAAACAGAACGTGTTAAATGACAACACACTTCAATTAATAAACCTAAATGACATTTTGATTGTAATAGTTATTTTTTCAAAGCATGCCTGATTTCCTGCTTGAACATTTTCTATAAAATGCATATTGTTGATCTGGCAGAATTCTGTTGATAGCGTATTATTGTAGGTTGTTATATCTTTAGTGAAAATTGTTATTAGATAACTGTAGTTGATTGTTAATCAAAATGTATTAATTGTTTTATAATGTTGCGATCCACTATTAGGCAACCCGTCAAACATACAAACGCCCGGGGCACAGCGTATTCTTCAGGATTCGAGAATCCTTCTAGAAAATACTAGATAATGAGTCATATCTTTAATGCAGAGTATATATAAGGCCGCTTATGAATGTAAGAGTTAGTCTATACTTGAATGTCTAATATAAATTATATCGTGTATAGTGAATATAGTTGAGCTTTGAGTGTATATACATAAATGTTATATGAGCTAAACGTGTCTATTGTACATGCAGCTTATAGTATACATAAATAGATAGAGCTTGGATTGAATAATAGTTGTGTTAGTGTTGTTAATGGACCTATGGTAAAGAAGTTAGTTTAAGAAGATATTAGTGCTTGTAAATTCATTAGTGTAATAGTGCTTCATTGTTAAGTGTCCTGAAAACATCTATAAATAAGGCATATACTGTTAATTAGACTTGAGAACAGTGAGTAATAAAGACTATTGTTATTACTTGTTTTTAAATTAAAGAAACGCGGTAGCAGTAGCCTGCTTCACTGGTGTCAGCAGTGGGATATATTGTGATTAATTTAAAAGGAGAATACACAAGTCTAAAGATATTTAAGTAGTTTGCATATGCCAGTTACAAGAAGTCAAAGTAAGATGGACGCAGAAACTTTAATGAATTTCCTTAAGGATTTTAAATCCAGTATGGAGGAAAGGTTTAGTGAAAATGCTGACAAAATGGAGGAGAGGTCGACAAAACTGGAATTGACACTAAATGAAAACGTAGTAAGGTCAGTTGAACTGGAAACAAACCTTACCGAAAGGTTAAGTAAAAATGCTAAGAAAATAGAAGAACGGTTTAGTGAAAACGCGATGAAAATGGAAGAGTTGAATGAAAAGACGGCCACGTTAGAACAAAGATTAATAGCAAGCTCCATTGCATTGAAAGAAGTTGTCACTGAACAGGTAAAAACAGTTGAGCAAAAGTTGGACAGTAAATTGATAAAAATGGAAGAAGATATGATGAGGCTGCAAGAACAGGTGATTTCACTAACAACACGGCCACTTGAAATAGCAAATCAAGTTGTAAATGAGAACATTCCAGAAATAAGAAGCATGGTAGAAAGCGAGTCAATACCGTCAAAATTTAAAGTGAAACCACCCACATTCGTTGGTAAAACGCCTTGGCCGACATATTTGAAACAATTTGAAGCTGCGGCAATAGCCAACGGTTGGTGCAACAAAGAGAAGACTATCTCCTTAATAGTGACCCTACGGGGGGAGGCTCTTAACATCTTACAAACGATTCCCGACCACCAGCAGAATGATTACGGCCTCTTAACATCGAAGCTTGAGATGAGATATGGAGATGCTCACCTTCAACAGGTTTACCACGCACAAGTTAAGAACCGCTCGCAAAAGACAAGTGAAAGCCTGCAAGAATTCGAAGCTGACATTGCCAGGTTAGTTAGATTGGCATACCCAACGGCACCAGATAGCTTCCTCGAATAACTTGCTGTTCAAACATTTGTGGATGGCGTTAAGGATGGCGAAATACAGCAAGCGCTAAGACTAGCAAGGCCAAACATGTTGGATGACGCACTGGTCCATGCGCTTGAATTTGAAGCAGCTAAGCAGACATCACACAGGATGGGTTACAAGGTTCGGTCTGCCTTATAGGAACTTGGTCAAGCGCAGAACAGCATAGATGAAATAGTCAACCGTCTGGCGAAAAGACTGGAAAGACAACGACCGCGGAGTTGGCGTCTACGATGCTGGAGCTGCGGTGAAGTTGGTCATTTACAGAGACGCTGCACTCAACCAGCAAAACAACCGGTTGAACAGCAAGAAAACTAAAGCAAGTCGACGTAAGGGGGCGAACGTCGACAGCACAACGTAGTGCCCCGGAGATTATCATCCGTGCTGCATCGTCGGTGGGGAGTCTGGACAGCATTTATATCGATGGTAGAATGAATGGTAGGATTGTCTGATTACTCGTGGATACAGGAGCGACAAGAACTATTGTGAGACCAGATCTGGTTGGCCGTGCTACCTGTATCGGTGTGTCTCCGAACGGCAAGTGGTGAGAAGATTGGTACTCACGGAGAGACTGCCGTTATGTTGACAATTGGGGACAAATTAATTAATCATCGAGTGTTGGTAGCTGAAATTACAGAGGAAGTGATCTTGGGAATGGATCTCATGAGAGAATATGGATTTCATGTAAACATGAAAGAAAATGTGCTTCAGATAGATGATGATGAGATTCCATTTCAAGGTAGGAGTAACCAGACGATGCAAGTTCGAATGATTTGCGATATGAAAATACCCGAGAAGGCGGAAATGATAGTAATGGGACACCCGGATGGTACGCTCCGGGAAGGACAAGTATGCATGATGGAAGCAACTGAATCGGGAATGGGTCAGAAGGGATTATTGATTGGAAGAACGCTAATAAAGTTTCGAAATATGGTACCAGTAAGGGTGCTGAACATTAATCCGCATACGGTGACCCTGAAGAAAGACATGATTGTGGGAAGTTGCATTCTAGTATGCCATATTAAACGTTGTGTGGACGACACGAGAGATAAACCAGCCAACGGTTGCTCACAGAAATTGCTGGATATGTTAATACCTTCATGTCAAGGATTAAACGGCGACCAACTGGGCAAGGTAAAAGAACTGGTCGGACGATATCGAGGTGTGTTTGCACTGGATGATAGTGAGAAAGGAAGGACGAATGTTGTGCAACACAAGATCAACACTGGAGATGCGCAACCGATAAGACAACATCCCAGGAGGCTTCCTTTGGCAAAACGTAAGGAAGCCGAGCAAATTATCACCGATATGGAAGAACAGGGAGTGATTGAACCCTCGAATAGTCCATGGGCATCCCCGGTAGTGCTTGTCAAGAAAAAGGACGGGTCGACAAGATTTTGTGTAGACTACCGGCGGCTTAACAATGTGACAAAGAAGGACAGCTATCCTTTGCCCAGAATTGATGACACCTTGGATACTCTATCTGGATCCAAATGGTTTTCGACCTTGGACTTAAAAAGCGGATACTGGCAGGTAGGCTTGGAGCCAAACGATAAAGAAAAGACTGCGTTTACAATTGGAACCGGATTATGGCAGTTCAAGGTCATGCCATTTGGGCTATGCAATGCCCCTGCTACTTTTGAAGGATTGATGGAGTCGATACTGCGTGGACTGTCCTGGAAGACATGTCTGATGTACCTAGACGACGTGATAGTGTTAGGCCGGTCTTTTAAAGAACACCTTAAGAACCTAGAGGAGATATTCCAAAGATTACGCGGGGCAAACCTTACATTGAGCACCAAGAAGTGTCATCTATTTGGAAAAGAGGTGAAATACCTAGGACATGTCGTTTCGGAGACCGGAATAAGAGCTGACCCTGACAAAATAAAAACGGTGCAAGAGTGGCCTACACCAGCAGATATACACCAACTACGCAGTTTTCTAGGATTGTGCACATATTACCGACGTTTTATACTTGGGTTTGCGAACATTGCCAAACCGTTAACGAAACTAACCGAAGATGGACAAGAATATAATTGGAATGACGACTGCCACAGTGTATTTGAACAACTGAAACGGCTACTAGTTACAGCACCAATTTTGAGTTATCCACGGATGGAGGGGAAATTTGTGTTGGATACCGACGCCAGTAACACAGCTATAGGAAGCGTTCTTTCTCAAGTGCAGAACGGACAAGAAAAAGTTATTGGGTATTTCAGCAAAGTCTTGTCGCGGCCAGAGAGGAACTATTGTGTGACAAGAAAGGAGCTGTTGGCCGTCGTCAAATCCGTAGAGCACTTTTATAAGTACTTATACGGCCGTAAATTCCTGTTGAGAACAGACCATGCTGCACTGAAATGGTTACTGCAGTTTCGAAATCCTGAAGGGCAAGTGGCAATGTGGATAGAGCGGCTGCAGGAATATGACTTTGACACAGAACATCGTGTAGGAACTAGCCATCGGAATGCAGACGCTCTATCAAGGTGACCTTGTCCGGTGGACTGCAATCATTGCTCCAAGATGGAACAGAAAATAAGTGTCATCCATAGAATAACGGTAACCGATGATACTTGGCAACCCGAAAGAATACGAGAAGACCAGGAGAATGACGCCGAATTGGGACGTATTATTGAGTGGAAAAGTAGAGGAGAACGACCAGCTTGGGAAGAAATTAGTATTTCAAGTAGGAGCCTGAAGGCATACTGGGCACCGTGGGACTCCTTGATGATGGAAAATAGAATCTTGAAACGACGCCTGGAATTTGAAGATGGCACTGAGAGACTTCAAGTAATAGTGCCGAGAAGCAGAGTGTCGGAAGTGTTGCAGCACTTGCACGATGGTATTTCCGGAGGGCACTTTGGCGTGAAAAGAACTCTCGAAAGAGTGAGAGAAAGATTCTATTGGTGAACTGCAAAGATGATGTGAAGGAGTGGTGCCGGAAATGTGAATTGTGTGCCTCTGCAAATGGCCCGGTCACAAAACGGAAAGCCCCAATAAGACAGTATAAGGTGGGGAATCCGTTTGAGAGGGTAGCCATTGATATAGCTGGTCCGTTTCCTGAATCAGAGAAAGGAAATAAATACATCTTGGTTGCAATGGATTATTTTACCAAATGGCCGGAGGCATATGCTATACCTAACCAAGAAGCCGAGACGGTTGCAGATGTACTAGTGAAGGAGTTGTTTTGTCGCTTTGGAGTTCCGTTGGAATTACACTCCGATCAAGGTCGGAACTTCGAATCAGCATTGTTTCAAAATGTCTGCAAGCATCTTAGAATCAGGAAGACTAGAACCACGCCACTTCATCCCCAATCGGATGGAATGGTTGAAAGAATGAACAGGACGTTAGGGAAGTACCTGACCAAAGTTGTCTCTGAACATCAACGAGACTGGGACCAATATCTACATATGTTCCTACTGGCGTACCGATCTTCGGTACATGGCAGCACAGGGTACTCGCCCGCTTGCGTAATGCTAGGACGTGAATTGCGGTTATCATGTGATCTTCGGTTTGGATTTAAACCTGGAGAAGAGATCGCAGGTGAAGATTACGTTAGTAAGCTTCGTGAAAGATCAAATAGCATTCACGAAAACGTCCGAAAGAATATACAGGCAGCAAGCGATCAAATGAAATCACATTATGACACGAGATCACAAGAAGGTGGTTATCAGCCTGGAGATTTAGTGTGGTTGTACAATCCACAAAGAAAACGTGGATTGGCGCCAAAACTACAAAGACAATGGGAAGGGCCGTACGAAGTGTTAAAAAGAATTAATAATGTAGTGTACCGGATCAGAAGATCCCCTCGTGGTAAACCGAAAGTGGTACACTTTGAACGTTTAACATCCTACGCTGGCAACAACCAGGGAGACTCGAATAATGATAATGGTGTTCGACAAGTTATTAATCATGAGCCAAATGTAGATTTTGAGAGCTTTATGGCGGCGTATGGTGGTTCCGCTAAAGCGAGATTTGGCGTTGTTGTTGAAAAATAGCAAGATCTGTTTAGAGCACCAGAAGAGTATTCCCTGCACATTGCGTAGCTCAAAATTTGGCAATGTCAAGGGGAGTAGCTGTTGTTTTCAAGAAAAGGTTTGGATGTGTGGATGAATTAGTACAACAGCAGCCAACTGTAGGAAAATCTTTGGTTGTTCAAGATAAAAATCGTTATGTTTACTATCTGGTCACCAAAAAATCTTCATGGCAGAGACCTAGTTATGGACATCTATGGTAGACTTTGCTAAATCTTAAGGCGCAGATGATGGAAAATGGAGTAACGAGACTAGCGGTGCCCAAGCTGGGCTGTGGACTGGATCGCTTAGATTGGAGGATAGTCCGAAATATGCTACAAGTAGTTTTCCAGGGAACCAACGTCCAGGTTCTTGTTTGTTGTTATCAACCGGTTGCCCACCAAGACCAAGAAAAGAGTGTTGACTGTTACTTCCAACGACGCGGTGGATGCACCAGAGGAGATAGCTGCCGATACCGTCACCAGTCATCGAATTGGCGTCAAGATGGATTTACAGTTACGAGACGTAACGGTTTTAAAGAGGGGGCAGTGTTGCGATCCACTATTAGGCAACCCGTCAAACATACAAACGCCCGGGGCACAGCGTATTCTTCAGGATTCGAGAATCCTTCTAGAAAATACTAGATAATGAGTCATATCTTTAATGCAGGGTATATATAAGGCCGCTTATGAATGTAAGAGTTAGTCTATACTTGAATGTCTAATATAAACTATATCGTGTATAGTGAATGTAGTTGAGCTTTGAGTGTATAAACATAAATGTTATATGAGCTAAACGTGTCTATTGTACATGCAGCTTGTAGTATACATAAATAGATAGAGCTTGGATTGAATAATAGTTGTGTTAGTGTTGTTAATGGACCTATGGTAAAGAAGTTAGTTTAAGAAGATATTAGTGCTTGTAAATTCCTTAGTGTAATAGTGCTTCATTGTTAAGTGTCCTGAAAACATCTATAAATAAGGCATATACTGTTAATTAGACTTGAGAACAGTGAGTAATAAAGACTATTGTTATTACTTGTTTTTAAATTAAAGAAACGCGGTAGCAGTAGCCTGCTTCAATAATATTCTCCAATATCAAGTTATTTTTAGTTATGTAAATTAAAAACATTCATAAAATTTGAAGAAAATCAAAAATATCTCAGAAAGTAATGGATTTAGGTATAGAGAATGCTTAACAAAAATGAAAGAACACTTAATGAACTATCCATTGTAGCAATAAAATTTTTAGGGTGCCGTTTAAAAAAAATTTTAAAATTGCATTTTGCGAAACCTGACACACCCTGTATACTGGGAAGAAATTTCAAAAAGTGATATTTACAAATATACTATGGTATATGGTAAAATTTTCTGCATCTTGAAAATTGACTTAAGTTGTGTATTAGTGCAGTGGCAATGTATCTAATCGGGATCATTTTTTCTAAAAACAGTTGAATATCTCAAAAACTAAAAAGAATAGACAGATACAATTTGATATCAAATTAAAGCTCTTTTTATGGGCTTTTCATAAATGTAATAATATATAGGGTATTCCATTTAAAAAAATATAAGTTTAATATGCCCTGTAATTATGGAACACCCTGTATGCTTCCAAATATTTTTAAAATGTGCACTATAGGCATGCCTAATATTCCTCCAAATTTGGTTTACATACCTTTTATAATAATGGAGTTATCGACCGTTGCCACACTAAAAACTCACCCTGTACATATATACAGTGTGTCCAAATTTCGAGTCTCTACATTGTGATTTCAGTTATTATAAGAGATAGAAATTGGGTTAAATGGGGAAAGATTTGGAGGAATCCAGGCCAGTTTTGTATCCGTTTACAAAATTGGTGTAAGTTGTCTGGTTTTGGAGATATTCGAAGAAAACTAAAAATGGCGGATTTTGTTTTTTGATAATAAAACATGAATTATAAGTCGCACCATCACAAGACTTGCACATTATTAAGACACTTTTCTAAAAGGAGTATTTTAGCATAAACAGAATCATTCGACTGTCTTTTGTTTTCGAGGAAACGCCCACAACTTTTGTTTTTCTTATGGCCGCCATTTTGAATATTAAGTGAATATTATGCGCCTTAAAATTACCTTTTCAAAAATATGCCACATGTTTATAAAAAAATGCATAACTATCCTAAATTTTAAAAATAACTAAATTTGTATGTTCTATAACGTTTGGTAATCCCAACAGGGCAAAAATTTGATTTCTACTTTCCAAACAGTAGTAGTAGTAGTAGTACCACATACATTTTGTTAAGTAGAACTCGTAAAGTATTGGATATAAATCTTAAAATTAACTTAAACATAAAACTGTAGCCTATCTTATCTAATTTAGGGAACAAAATTAAATGTGACCGAAACAGCAAACTATCATCTAAATTCCTTCCCGTAGATGCTGAAAATGCTGTCCGTTTGCATCACGGCACATTCGACAATTAATTAAAACTTTCCGTACAACTCTGCTTAACGTGCGCCTATTTATAGAGTTAAGAATGTCACGGACTCTTTCCTGCAGTTCGTTTATATTATGAGGCGGTTCAAACTCATATACCTCATTTTTAGCAAAACCACATAAATAAAAATCAAGTGGTGTAAGATCTGGTGATCTTGTCGGCCACATAATTGGTCCACTATTGCATATAATATTTTGGCCAAAATGTTCAGCTAAAAGGTCGCTAACTTCTCGGGAATTGTGAGCTGGACAACCATCTTGCTGAAACCATAGTTTTCGAAAATCATCATCATTTGGTACAAGTCCTCTAATAGCCGGAATTATTTGGTCTCTTAACAATTCCGTATATCTGGCGCCATTGAGGTTATTGACAAAATAAAAGGGTCCAATCAAATTATTACCTATAAAAGTATTAATTACATTGGTTAATTTACTAAAATATTTATATCATAATTAACTACCTAAGATACCACACCAAACGTTAAATCCATATCTCGTTTGAAATTTGCGTTGCGCCGTCAGATGATGATTTTCAGTGCTCCAGTGATGCGTGTTATGTTTATTGAACACCCCGCAATTGGTAAACCGCGTTTCGTCTGTCCATATTATCAATTCTGGAAAGTGCGGTTCTTCCTCGCATTTTGAATGTACCAATTACAAAAACGCATTCGTCTGGCGAAATCTTCTCTTTTGAGGCCTTGGACAATAGTAGGTTTATAAGGATGAAACTTTTCCTTTTTTAAAATATTATGAACAGTTGATTTTGGAATATTAAGTTCACGGCTTACAGATCTTACGGATGTGGATGGATTTCGTGTTACCGCCTCAGTAATGCTTAGAACACGTTCCCTATTGTTTAAGTCGTATTGTTCCCTAGTCTGTTCAAAAGCACCATAATTCAGTAAATTCATTACAATTTTTCTGAAGTATGTTTTATGCGGTTGTCGTCTTTCTGGATACAATTCCAAATATCGGGCGGATGCCGTATCAGCGTTCCGAAACGATTGTAAATAAGTATTTAGCATATCAAACTTTTCCTCATTCGAAAACTTGTAGACATGTGCCATTTTTTAAATTAAAAATGCAGCACCACCGGCACCAAAACATACAACACACACAAGTTTATCTAAATTTTAGAATTTGTTTGACATATAACTGTAGTTCAATTGTTTGGTTTTGTCACATACCACCGCCTACTATTATAAAACGATATCATTTTAACTCTAGTACCACCATAATTAATAATTTGTGACAAATGCTGTTTGTGTACATTATAAAATGTGTATTGTACTTTTCATAAAGTAGAAATCAAATTTTTGCCCTGTTGGGATTACCAAACGTTATAGAACATACAAATTTAGTTATTTTTAAAATTTAGGATAGTTTTGCATTTTTTTATAGACATGTGGCATATTTTTGAAAAGGTAATTTTAAGGCGCATAATATTCACTTAATATTCAAAATAGCGGCCATAAGACAAACAAAAGTTGTGGGCGTTTCCTCGAAAACAAAAGACAGTCGAATGATTGTGTTTATGCTAAAATACTCCTTTTAGAAAAGTGTCTTAATAATGTGCAAGTCTTGTGATGGTGCGACTTATGATTAATGTTTTATTATCAAAAAACAAAATCCGCCATTTTTAGTTTTCTTCGAATATCTCCAAAACCAGACAACTTACACCAATTTTGTAAACGGATACAAAACTGGCCTGGATTCCTCCAAATCTTTCACCATTTAACCCAATTTCTATCTCTTATAATAACTGAAATCACAATGTAGAGACTCGAAATTTGGACACACTGTATATATATATATATATATATATATATATATATATATATATATATATATTATAATTAATAAGATGAAATAATAACTTAGACTTTTAGTAAAGCCCAAATGATCATTTCAAATCGAGCTAGTAATTGAAAGAAGGAAAATATAAGGCCTTGGACAGGATTTGAACCTGCATCTCAGTTTTGCCGGAACTGTGCGTTATCAATTACGCTACCGAGGCCGATGGCTATAATTGGAAAATTTACAAATCTAAATCGTGTACAAGTACCATATATAAACCTAACTTTCAATTACGTTTGCATTTTGTCAATCATATCTGAAATTGTCAAGTTTCTGACTTATGCTCAGATATAGACAGAGCTACCGCATCAAACATCACGAGCTATACACAGCGCAAATACTGAGATGCAGGTTCAAATCTGTCCAAGGCCTTATATTTTACCGTTCTTGTCAATTACTAGCTGAATTTGAAATGATCATTTGGGCTTTACTTAAAAGTCTAAGTTATTATTTCATCTTATTAATTTCAATACGTAAGTATTTATCAACTTACCTTGTGTAAAAACTATTATAATATTTATATATTAATATTTGGCTTATAGCCGTGATTTTGAGCGGTGCTTCCTGTCTTATATCTGACATAAGTCAGAAACTTGACAATTTCAGATATGATTGACAAAATGCTAAACGTAATTGAAAGTTAGGTTTATATAGGTACTTGTACACGATTTAGATTTGTAAATTTTCCAATTATAGCCATCGGCCTCGGTAGCGTAATTGATAACGCACAGTTCCGGCAAAACTGAGATGCAGGTTCAAATCCTGTCCAAGGCCTTATATTTTCCTTCTTTCAATTACTACCTCGATTTGAAATGATCATTTGGGCTTTACTTAAAAAGTCTAAGTTATTATTTCATCTTATTAATTTCAATACGTAAGTATTTATCAACTTACCTTGTGTAAAAAACTAATTATAATATATATATATATATATATATATATATATATATATATATATTCCTGCGTTCTAAGCACTTTCTCTACATTTTCTATAATGACATTTCCTCTAGCGTCCCTAATTTCTTTTTGTGTGTACCCCGGAACATCTCTGGCCGCCATGTCCAAGCTGGACTTAATGTTATTCCATTCTGTTTCTACTTCTTTAATATCGGAAATTTTCCCGATATCTTTCAGTAATTTATTTGATTTTTTCAAATCTTTTGTGGATATCTTTATCTTTTAGTTTCTCAAAGTCAAAGTGCCTTTTCCGTCCCTGTTTTTCAATTTTTTTAATTTAAGAGCGGCCTTCATAATTACGATGTTGTGGTCAGTGTCTATATCTGCTTCCGGGTAGCTTCTACAATTTTTACTTGATTCCTAAACCGTAATTTATTTGATATGTTCCTATACCCCCTTGCATCTTCCACGTGTATCGTCTTCTAGCATGATGTTGAAATAATGTGTTTGTGATGGTTAAATTGTTCTTGTCGCAAAATTCTACCAGCCTTATTTCCCCTGTCATTTCTCGTACCTAAACCAAATAAACCTACTACCGCTCTTTCTTTACTCTTACCTACCACTGCATTAAAATCTCCCGTAATTATTAAATTTTCATGTCCTTTTACGTATCTGTGTTTACCGGTTTAGATCCTAATCTAACCATCAGTACTCTTTCGTTCTTTTGTAAATAGCTTTCTACACATCGTCCTATGTTATTTCGCATAACTATCCCCACACCCGAATGTCCTTCCTCTGATCCTTTATGAATTACCCTGAAATCTTCACTCCAAAAATCCTCCGTCTCTGCCCAGTGACCTTTGCTGATCCCTACCATGTCTAGTGCTAACCTATCCATTTCAATTTTCAGGTTCTCTAGCTTACCTACTTGCTTCATACTTCTGACATTCCACGTTCTGACTCGCAGAATGTTCACAGCTCCTTTTTTATATTTTCGGATCACATCCCCCGAAGTAGTTCCCTTCCGGAGATCCGAATGCGGGAGTATTTTACCAGGCGGCTACGTGGCGTAGTTGGTATGCGTGTGATTACTACGCCCAAGGTCCCAGGTTCGAATCCCGGTACGGTCCGCTTGAAAAATGTTAGGCGAGCATTTTTCACAAAAATACGCCCTCATTCGAATGAGAGGTAAAATGGTGGTCCCGTGTGTGTGTTGTCACGCACATTAAAAATCCCTTCCTTGCTTGGAACAGCAAGTGTTCGGCAAAATTCAAAAATTTTCAGGAAAAAAAACTCGCTTCCTGGCCAATGTAGTACCTTCGGGTGAAGCATTGGAAGATCACATGTAGGGACCTATTTTACCTCTGGAATTTTTTACCTCAGAGGATGCCATCATCTTTATTAACAATTTATGTACACTGTACTTGGAAGGTAATGTGGTAGTTTCCGTGCGCCTTCCACATTGCAGTAGTGTGTCTTAGAATGTCATACCGACTCCTATGATCTCTGCCACTCTAAGTACCGGAAAAGCTGCTGCCCTCTTTCGGGGTCCTGTCTCAGGCTGCTTCCTCACTTAGGACCCCACTAATTTGGTTAAACCTATAGTTTGGCTCTTCAGCTCACTGAAACACGCCTGCCATTTTACCCGTTTTGGTACTTTAGAACTTCTTCAGGTGCAGGTCCGTTCAGAATGGACATAACGTTTACTCCGCTCTTTATAATAATGATATTTTTAAATATTGTTAAAGTAGTAAATATTAATTGTAATGTAACTGCTGTCACTTTTTGGAACGTTCTCCTATCAACTTCAAATAATTTTGTTACATTCTTTCTTCCATTTCCGTTTTTAACCGCCATTAGGCAAGACGTGTCTTTATGGCATATTTTAATTTTAAAAATTGACGTAAATTTAGTATGTAAATTTTTTCATTAACTTTTACAAATTCAATTTAATCAGTGTAAGTAATCAACGTCTTAGTATGTATTTTTGCTCATGTTGTTTTTCTTTTTCCATTGTAGCTTTTGAAAATGGTAAAAAACTTTACAGAAACGTTAAGTATTCATTAAAATTTCAATTAATAATTCTTGTTTATTATTGGACTAAATCCCAAGAAGATTTGTCATGTATATTTTTTTATAAGACTGGCCAGTCCATTATTTAATAATATATATATATATATATACATATATATATATATATATATATATATATATATAATACACATACATACACGAGGCCTGTTCAATTGAAACCCATCTTTGGTTCAGGAAAAATTTATTGACAACTAAATTTACAAATAATTACCACTACGATTAAGTAACATATCCCATTGTTTTGTCAGCCTATGTATACCCTGCCTAAATAAATCTTGTGGCTGCTGCTCGAAGAATTCTTTCACAGCGTTTTGTACTTCTTCGTCCGACTGAAAACGGTTACTTTTACTTCAGTGGCCCAAAGATGTGAAAATCGCAAGGCGATAAATCGGGACTATAGGGTGGATGCTCTAATATCCTCCATTTCTTTCGCTGTAGTAACATGACGTCGAGCATTGTCGTGAAGCAAAATGACACCACGTGAAAGCTTCCTTGGACGTTTTCGTCTTATTGTTTGATGGAGCTTGTTCAAAGTTCCATTATACAGGTTTGCGTTGATATGCACCCAAGGTTCTGTAAATTGTATCAAAAAGGGTCCTTCATGGTCAAAAAAAAATGTCAACATGACCATACCGGCATAGGGTTGAACTATAAACTACTTTGGTGGCGGAGAATTTGCGAGTTTCCATTGCATCGATGACAGCTTACTGGATGGTTTAAAATAATGACACCAAGATTCGTCCCAACATTTATTGACGAGAGAAAATCGTTACCATTTTGTCTGTATTCCGTGAGGTGTTGCAAAGATAAGCCCATTCGCAAGCTTTTTTGGCTCTCTGACAAAAGGCGAAAAACCCATTGCGCACAAACTTTGCTGTAGCCTAGTTTGTGTACGATGCTTTGAACAGATCCAATACTCACACCAACATTTTCTGAAATTATTCTGATTGAAACTCGACGATTTTCTCTAATCAGGACTTCCACACATGTCATATTCCTGTCGGTTGTCGCAGTACACATTGCACCTGGTCGTGGCTTACCATTCGTCCCTTCGCGTCTATTCTTAAATTTTCGACACCATTCCTTGACAGTTGGATACGCAAAACATGCGTTTTCATACACTGCTTGCATTCGTGTATGAGTTTCCAATGGTTGCAAACCTTCGGCACACAGAAATTGAATGACCGCACGCTGATTACATTTGGTCGGATTGTTAACAACAAACGTCACTTCAAAGTCACAATACTTAAAATCGCTATCAAATATATACGAGAGAAACTGACCAGTGGAAAGTTTACAAACACCACTAACGTTGTAAAACGTCAGTTGAGTGATTACAATTGTTTTCAAGGCTAACCTGACCAAAGATGGGTTTCAATTGAACAAGCCTCGTATATATATGAAATCAAAATAGTCAGGGTATATCAACATGAATTTTGTCCGTTTTAGATTCCTTTTCCCTACAAATTTAATTTTTATATCTAACACGTAACGCACCCGCGTTACCAAATTTCAAATTAAGCAGGTACTAAAATTGATATTCATGTACAATTTTTGCTTATGCTTTTCTGATACGTATGATATGTAGTAATAATTTACAATAATAGATAGCTTAAGTGATCGCAGCTCCCTAACAGTTTCGTAAGTCTGCAAAACAAGCGGGCAGCATGTTGTTATCCAAAAAATACAAAAGTGTTCTAGTACAGCACCTATGAATTGGATAAAGTAAAAAGTCAGTAGTCAATTTATTACGTACTAAATTGTCGTTAGATGATAGGGGGGAATAGTACGAACAAAGCACGGTGAACTAACTACTTGACATAATAAACTCAGCCGTGGCTCGCTAGCTGCAGTCGCGAAGAAATGGGATCGGATTGGGGGGGGGGGGGTACTATGGTGACGTGTCGTCGCAAATCAAAATTGTGGGTACCACCCTTATTTTAATTGAGTTCTGCCTAATATCGTAAGATGATGGCACGGATTCCTTGTCGTTACCAGAGGCCTGTGAAATAAGTTAAAAGTCGACCTCTTCTGGCAAGAACCCGGGACGGCGAAATATCGGGGTATCAACTATTCCCTTAAAGATACTGAAACCAAGCTTATAGGTCATACCTGGTCGCTGGAAATAAGGACAAACAATTTGTCTGAACTATGACTCTATGATGCAATGATCAATTAATAGGCGCAATACCCTGTATATTAAAATATCTGAGTTCCTGTGTACAGTAATTAATTTCCCTCTCTTCACCAATATTAACTCACGCTGAAGGCTAACACCATGACATTCAATATGAAACACATCCAGTTAAATTATAAGTCACTTTTCAAATAATACGCTTCTACTTTCTACGTTACAGAAATTATTGTCAACATCACATATGTACATCTCTTGAGGAGTGTAAAATAATAATAATTAACCTATGCCCTAACGGATCCTCCTATAATACCTGTGCGAGAATAATGATAGCTGTTATAATCTAAACTAAGGAAAGAATTTTAAAGTAATGTTATATGGGAAACACCTATACATATTTTTAAACCGCACACCTATAGATTAAAAATGTTTATGGCAATGAATATTACTTACAGCACAGAGATATTGTTGTAAATCCAGAAATTCAGCACAGGGTTTCTTCGATGGTATCACAAAAATATGTGGAAGCTCCAGAACTAGGACGGCAACATAAGCAATCCCTAAAGATGGTTTCAGACGCGGCACAATAACATGTACTCCATGAACTACTAACTTACTATTTAAAAGGATCCCGCTTCAACTAGACTTGCAATTGAAACTAAAGGGTATATCTATAGAAATATTGTCTTAGTGTGTTAATAATTAACTCCTTAGCCTAATACCGTAAAACTAAAGACTTTATATACGTTGGGTAAAGGATTCTACTGAATTACACTCGGAGACCTTCGGATCGCACAACTCATTGTAAAAATTAAATATCCGTTTCTATTAAGAACTAGAAACGTACTGGTTGTTTAAAACCAATTTCGTCGACAAGCTAAGCAAATCCCTCAATATAAATACGGGGTAACAATTCGATTAAGCATCGCGCCCTTGACTCGAATTCTTTAAAACACATCTTCCGCGCGCGACCTATTCTACCTTCTTCCGAGCTACCAACGGTGCATTCACACCTTAACTCTTGAGTCCCCAACGCTGACTGACTCTGAAGAACTACGAACTACCTTATGTTACCACCCTCGGAAATGAGTGGGGTGTAACAACTAACCTGAACACGTGCTGGACATGCACGTGAAACGTGAAAGTGACTTCTTACTAAAACCTCTTAACATCTATTCTGTGAATGGGATGAGCTGTACTTAACGATACCACAGGCTTACGAAGAATATGTATTGAATAGAGCCGCTTACTCATCATGGGTTTTTTAAATGACCAATATGCCAAATGGAATTTCGACCACCTGCAATAACAAGCATAAGATAAACTATTTTAAATCTACCGTGAGTAAATCACAATGCACCTAACTTCTTAAAATATGAATCTTAAAATGAAAAAGTATACGAGATAGGTAATGTGAATTTATTAAATAAAACCGAAGGTTGCAAATCTTAAGATCTGTCAAAACTCATTGCTGACATACGTAGATAATCTGAAACTATTATCCTCAAATAATGAAACCTGACTACAATCTCAAATAAAGCGTATAATCATAAAGCTTTAGGCTGATAATAAACAAATTATTTTATAATGTTCGCTTTAGGCAGTGTAAACTTCTTCGAGGTTTTAGACTTATTCATGCAATAATTGACAGAACAGTCGATGGATAGCACGACGCTGGTTATTATATCTGTCTTATATTCTGAACGTATGAAAGTAAATCCATTTTAAAGCTGTGCCAATTGCAATCATAGCTTCCTCACTGGTTATGGTTTGTAGTGTTTATGATCAGAATGACGAAAACAACATAGTTTATCTACTTTCAACGTTTGGAAAGTTATTGGATAATTTTAAGGTCGATAAAGTGTGCAAATTGTAGCCGCTGCGAGTGAAATATCACAAAGCGTTATCTAGACGTACTGGAAGCAATTCAGAAGAACTTGAGAAATACACGAAAAATAATAAAGCCATTCTCTAACCACAACCGCAAGATATGATAGCTAGTTTCTCAACTCATAACTGATCTTGCTGTTTTTACCAAGGTTTATATATTGGGCTCAACTGCTTTAGTACTGACAAAAAAATGTACAAAAGCAAAATATGTAAGAAGCTAATTATTGTAAAAGCAGATAAATTCATTACTTACAAATATATGCGCGAAACTTACAAATGTAGCGGTAGTCGCGTAGAAGGTTAATGATGGATTCAAGTATGCAAAATTCCAACCGTAGCAAATAAAAGAACAAATGTATTTAGCACTATGGATCTAAATTAGATTGTTATTTGCTAATAAACCTACATCTAAATTAATAGGATTGATGTTAAAAGTGCTTTTGAATCAGAGGTTTTAAAGTTCTTTCGATTATTTAATTTGTAAGTTACGCCTAGAATGATATGTCAATGCGCAAATAATCATCTACATTCGAACGAAAAAATGGAACACTGCAGCTACCCTGGAATGCTAGAAACATTATAAATTTAGAAGGGGCAAAATTTCTAGAATGTAATTTGAATAAATCTGATTTGTTCTATTTTATATTTAGAACATTCGAGAATAATTGAATTAGAATATAAGGCCGCATATAGCGGGGATTAGTCAGTCGAATTCTATGTCTTAGCTGAAACGTACCGGTTACGAACCGTGATTATAAAAAGAATTAGATTAAGTGTTAAGATAAATACATCTATGTGATATAAGTTTTTAGAGTTAGTGGTTAACGTAAATTAATAGCTAGTAATAAATAAATAATGGTGTTTCGACTGTTAATTATAAGTGCGTCATCGCAATTAAGAAAATAAAATTGTTGCTTTAAGGGAGTTATTATTGTTAGTGATTAGCTGAAATAAAGTTTCCTTAGTATATTAAAATTTCACTGTAGCACTGAGTAAATAATAAAGAACTGTTGTTACAAAAGAAGATTCGTTGCAACAGTGTTAGAATTATAAACTTAAAAAGTGTACATGTTTTGATGGCCAATCAGCACAAGGTGACTTAAATAATGGAACAAAAAAATTTTATTTAATAACGTTAATATTTAAAACTTTTATTATGGAAATAAATAGTATATATGAAGACTACGAATAGCCAATTTTACAAGATTTTCAGATTGTCTCTGTACCAATGTATATAGATAACTGTTGACGTTTAAAGGTTTATTTACGATTAATGCTAAGAATTAGCTTTAAATAAAAAATTACAAATTAATGAAAAATGAAAGTCTCATCGTAGCTTTAATGTATTCTAACTAAAGTTCACGTGTTGCTACAGTATTTGCGATTACAGAAGTAAGTTTAAAATAGGTAAGTTTATAATGCGCCACTGTGCGATGCAATTTATTTGATGATCAATTAGAGTCTAATATCATTCTAGAAAACGACATTCAGGCAAATTCCTGACGTACAGGAGTTAGCTAAATGGAAATTATGCAGAGGAGCGTTGGGTGTATAAACGGTGACTTTGAGTTTTCTTGAAACCAGGACAATATACTGAAAATTCCTAAAGCATCAGCACGAAAGTTAGTGTTCTGTAGCGTTGGCGCGGTTGTGATTAAAATTCTCCGAACATCGGAGTCTTCTTAAACATTTGTAGCTGTTAAAGATTCATAATAAGCTGAGACAGACTTCATTACTATAGTTGCGTTTAATGGGTTGGCGATCACTTTTTGCTTGATAACCAATCTAACAGCGTGTATGAAGCGCAGGGTTAGATTCACCTACTGAATAAAAATTACTTCATGAAAGGTATTGTTGCATATTACTCCAGAATATGGTGTCTGCAAAGATCAATGAGAGGACAACACTAATGTTAACTGGCGTATATTTGAACACGTGTGGTTAATCTGTTTCACCACCGTATCATTTGATCACAAGATGATTGTATAGAAATAATTGAATTTCACTCTTCTGCAGCTACCTATAAATACATTTCAAGTGTCTATAAAACTCGCAATAATTATCATTTCGTTTTAAATGTTGCTATACTGTTTCTTGTAACTATATATATTTTATTAATTTTGTCTACTAAACTTTTTTTTTACTTTTATTATAATGACTATATGAAGAGTATTATTGTAAATATTGCATTTTCACCGCCAGTCAGAAAGATCAAGAGTAAATAATGTCCTTGTTTATTTAAAGAGTTCGTTTCGAAATAATATTTGTTTATTTTATTGTCCTACGGTAATAAAGTGCGCTACAATATTGTAATAAAGTATCTGTTTCAAGTAAGACTTTTATTCCTGTCATTCCATCTGCCGAATTGCAGTTTCATATCTACACATAACTTGTTATTTCACGTTTTGGTGATTTTTAAATAATTTCTATTTTTTGTTTCAGGTCCGATATGGTTGTGCATAATATAGGAAACTCACTTATGGTGATACTGCCTGATCTCGTAGGGAAGAAATTAACAAATTGGTTTGATCTCGTTAGACCTTTAATAACATTTAAATTTCAAACGGTAAGTGAATAACAGTGAAAATTTTAGAATAAGACCTAGAAAATACTTCAACATCATCATCATTAGATCTTCAGTCCTAGAACTGGTTGGACGCGTACTTCCATTGTTTCCTATTCGGAGCTAACCTGAAATTCCGACAGCCCACATCCTTCACTATATGTGTGCAATAGTCTAATCTAGGTCTACCTCTACCTCTTCTTTTTCATTCTCTGTTTCTAATATATCGCGCGCTACTTCCTCATGCCTTAGTCTGTGTCCTATCATCCTCATCATCATCATTGTTTTCAGTACTGGAACTTGTTAGATACGTATCACTACTGCTTCCTATTCTGAGCGAACCTACATATTTCCCTGAAATTCTTACAGCCTGAAACAGTTTAATTGTCTACAGACTCTTGTGAAACGATATTGCAATGAATCGATTATTTTTAGTTTACATACTGTCCTCCCAATAAATTATTTTGTGTTATAAATTTTACTCAACGCCCAAAACTTGTGTAATTTTTATAAAATAAATCCCAATAAGCTCTACAGATCAGAAACCAAAATTTATTTTAACAAAGTAAATATAGTCACAGGTTCAATGCGCATCTACCGGTTTTGTAACATGCCTCAGGTTGTTCTGTTGAACACCGCTGGCTGCATGGAAAATAAATCACTTGTAATCCAAATACCAGCCCGCTAACATGTATTTGTTAAGTGCTCTGGTAGCAAGTTTACGGATAGCCATTATCATGGTCCAACTAAATAATTAATCAAAACCAACTAACCAATGGTTCCTATAATTTATATACGTAAAATTTAATTAAATATTATTTCCTTGTAGCGCAACTACGTTTAATTATAGATTTGACTAAAACAAAATTTAATACAACTATGAGAAGCTTTTGTAATCGTAATATATGATGTCACTTTGAAACACAGCAACACGTTTTAACCAAGAGAAATTAAAGCAAGGACACGTTTTGATGTCATAAACAACTATGCAAGTTGGAGGCTTCGTCTAGGTTACGTTCAAGTAAGAAACTTGCTACGTCATGGAAAAGCCAGATTGCTTCGCCTGTAATGTCCAGTGAGTCGATACAAAAACATTTCCTTTGAAACTCACTGTTGGAATATTAAATGAACTTTACTTAATATTATGGATCTAAAAAATTTTGTTGTATATTAATTGATGGAAGATCGTGTGTAATTGGTGATGGATTCGAACCGAATCTTGCCCTAGGTTCGGTTCGGTTCGAAAACTTTTTCGTCCGGTTCGGTTCGAGGTTCGGTTCGAAAAAATATATTCCGGTTCGGTTCGGTTCGGTTCGAAAAAAACAAACCGAACCTCGAACCGAAACGAACCGGTTCGACATTTTGATATTTTAAAAAACTAGTGCGTTCAACTACAACAATTTAAATGTTTAATGTAGTTTTTATATTTAGTAGTTGCTAGTTTCAAATAAACCCAACATTAATTTGCTTTAGATTTTAGAAGCATAAATTATATTAATACTATTTGTCCAGGTTTGTTTTTCAATACGTACTATCTTTAACGAAGCGTAATTACAGTTAGGTTAATAGTGAAAGCCACCTCTAAAATTTAGAATGTGTTAATAATTGATGATTTTTACTAATGTCATTATATCGTGCAAGAACGATATCACACGATCTTTACGATTACTTTTATTTTAGTTTTAGTTAGTATAAAAAAAATATCAGGACAATAAAGTGTTGCCGATTTCTTATACAGTACAAACAAAAAGCTGTTTGTCAGGTTATCTTTATTATTATTATTATTTCTTTTAAAACACAATATCAGATGGTTCTCGGAAAAAATCGTAAATCTACCTCAAACAGTGTTTACATTTTTCATAATAAAATGTAACAGTATTTATGGCATGGGCATTGTCTGCTTATTATTTGCATTATACTGTGTTATTTTATGTCGACATTGATTAAAAAGTTTATGCCGCCATGAGTCATAAACTTCAACCCTTGATTTTGAGAGAAAATTCGGGGTTTTTCTTCTGGAGTATCGGCAACTTCTAAAGACGTTGGTGGTAACGGCTACACTAAATAAACAGTAAATACTATGGTACTGTGCGTTATACATATAACACCATTTGTTGACCGAATATGTACAAAAGAACAAGGAGATTAGTTTTTGCTACAAGGTCACATTTTTTAATATTAATAGAGAGCTGCTTTTCATACAAAAGCAAAAAAGTCAAATGATGGATTAGTAATACATACTTAATTAAGAATTAAATTGTTTCGTTTATTCTGAAAACTTCTGTAGCCTTAGACCGTGACGTTGGCTTGTATATGTTTAAGATGGTTTTCAACACGACTTCTGTTCATTAAATAAAATAAGCTTGTTTTTAAAACCAAATTTTCAAAATTATTTCAAGTTTCTTTAATATCTAATACTAGTTAAAAAGCAAACAACAATTTGAAATAAGGAGCATTAAACAAATCGAACTAATGTAGAGCGTGCCTCGATGACAAAATTTATTACCCATTACATTTTTTACCTATTGGCTTAAAACTCGTTGACCATATACATTAGAAAATCGTTCTATTTCTTATATGCTTGCGACTAGAGATTTTTAAAATGTGCATTTGGTAGAAATTAAGATTGACATGTTTTTAGTGAAAATTAAATTTTTAAACTAAATTTTTATTTAAAAAATCGAACCTTTCGAACCGAACCGAACCGAACCGAACCTAGCTCAAGGTTCGGATCGGTTTGAAAAATTTGCCGGTCCGGTTCGAGGTTCGGTTCGAAAATAAAATGTCCGGTTCGGTTCGGTTCGGTTCGAAAAATCGAACCGAACCTCGAACCTGTTCGGTTCGTGTCCATCCCTATGTGTAATGTTATTTAAAATTTTGGTTTGAAAGTCAAGTATAAAATGAAGTTGATTTTAGAAATTTTTCATATTAGGAAGTAATTATTAACAAAGCACTGAAATTTTAGTAATTGCAATATATAATGACCTTGTGGTCTTAAATATAAGTCGCAGAGCCTCGGATCTGATCACCTTCGATAACCAAATATGTTTTTTTATTATGAAGTATGAATTCAACATTAAATTACTACAAACTGGTTAAAGAGAAATAACTTTCATTTGATTTTGTGTAATTAAATTCTTCAGTAGAAACAGATGCTTTGAGTTGACTTAAAAATTATTCATTCAGGTTTATGATCATATAAATTAACGATAGAGAGCGAGAGTTTAAACTATACTGTTATAGTCATGAAGACCGACTCAGAGATTATAAAAACTGGTTGTTAGAGATATCAATTAAATGGCTATAAGAACTATTTGCTTGACTATCACCTGCAAGGTTAAAGGTAATAGTATCTATTTATAATTAAATTAATTAGAAAGCCAAGATAAAGTAACTTCAACTATAAATTCTTTAAGATACGTTGTACACTATAAAGCTTCTTCTTTCGCTCTGTAGTGTTGTCTTGTAAAATAATTTAAGAATTAGCCGAGTGAGATAAAGTTCCTAGCTAGTCCGGAAGATTCCAAAGGTCATTTTAACTACGGAAAACAACAACTTTGTCAAGACCTTTGTGAATACTTCGGGAGTTGATCATAATGTATTAACCACCCGAACCGAGTGTTCCGACCTATTTTGATTATTGTTCCTGGCAGGTATATAGTTAATCGGACACGTCTTTGACAAGTTAACCGAAGGCGGTTACAAGCCTACAGCTTTCACATCTGAGTGTAATAGTTTATCTAGGTCTACGTCTACCTCTACCTCTCCTTTTTTCTATCTCTGCTTGTAATATATCCAGCACTATTTCCCAATGCCTCTGAACGTGTCCTATCCTTCTCTTCCTCCTATTATTTCTTGTGTTTCACAGATCTCTTACTTCCCTTACTACTTCTAGAACCATTTTGTTCTTAACTTTGTCTGTCTATGCTATAATCATCATACATCTGAAGCACAACATTCGAAAGGCTTCTACCTAGTTCCTGTTTACTTCTCCAATTACATAGCCATACAGTGCTGGGCTCCACACTTATGCTTTCAACAATTTTTTTCTCGTTCCTATGTTAATCGTCTTTGAACATAGTCACTGCGGTTCCTTGTTCGATGCCACTCGGCTCTCCGCCTATTGTTATCTAGTTATATGCCCTATTTCACCGATATTCAGTGGTTCGCGAAGGTGATTAAGCAACTTGACGGCTACCAAGATCCCCAACACTTAGACATTTGCCAAATAGCCGAATATTGTTCGGTTGGAAGTGAATTTTAAACGTGTGTTTCTTTTTTCTAGCGGTGTTCCCAATAGGTATAGTTGACTTCCATAGCATTTTGTATCGCTATTTATCTTTGTTGTAAAAATATGAGGGATAGGATAATAGGACACATACTAAAGCATGAGAGAATAGTGTACTAGAAGCGGCGAAAGGAAAAAGGAGATAGAGTCGAGTACACTATTGTACACAGATAGTGAAAGATGTAGGCAGTGGGAATTTCAGGCAAATGTGTAGGTTAGCTCAAAATAGAAATCAATGGAGGTACACGTCTAACCAGTTCTAGCACGGAAATCTAATGATGAAAAAGTAATTGTACTTAAACCTGATTATTATTCTAAATAACTACAGGTGTTTGTTTCGCAATATTCTCAACAAATGTTGATTCTGCGAAAGGAGTACTTGGAAAACCATAGATTCGGCAAGTGTCTCCGTGAAAGAGGATCTTGGTAGCCGTCCGGTTGCTTAAGTCCCTTCACGTACCCCTACATTTGATTTTCCATCCGAAGGTACTACATTGGCCAGGAGCGAGTTTCTTTTACGTAGAAATTTTGAATTTTGTTAAACCCTTGGTGTTGCAAGCTACGTAGGAATCTTTATCCGTGATATCACTCACACACGGGACCTCCATTTTACCTCCCATCCGAACAAAAGCATATTTTTGTGAAAAATGCAAGCCCTTGTGATGTTGCCATCTCATATAATCTAGTGAACTTTAGACGTCGTTTCTATGTTTTTATTTTTGTTAGAAATGGGCAGGTCTCTTTACCGCAACATCGAGAAAAATCATGAATGATGCAGCCTTCACAACTTTGTCGTTTTACGACCTGAGACTACTAATTATTTCCATTTACCTACGTGTTATCTTATCAACATCCAAAATGTATGGCTGCGACTTTCTTGCCTTAGTTGGATGAACGTTTACATTCCTTGTTTGACTCTTAACTTTCTGAATTATTCCAGAAGTTCAATGAACACGTTTTCAATGTACTTTTCAATTCAAATACAATTCAACAACCCTAAATACCAACGTAATTAAATAGTATGCGCGTTCTTTGTATAACACGAAATTTAATCCGCTTTCCCACTATAACATCAAAGTATTTGAACTCGATACTATTAAATATGAAATCCTTTTATAATAATCGGAATTACTTGTAATCGATAACAAACGAGTACTTTCTGTACGAAGCTCTGTTGATTTTCTTCTGTTAATCGCCTCGGCTGCTCCCCTATATAACTTTCATCCTCATACATAAAAAAAACAAACACATTCCTACCAAAAACATCAACGTTAACTCTATTTACATCAATATTCAGAATACATTAAAATTTCAAAATTAAAACTCAGCATAAATTTCAGTTTTAAAAAGAATTTCAAGATTAATTTTATTATCATTTTAATGTGCATCTAAAATTAAAGTCCTTGTTGGATGCCTACTAATTAATATAACAATATAAGCAGACCGAGTCTGAGTATAAAGGAGCATCTACCACCCCTTTACGTTAATTAACCAGGTTCGTCTAATTGAGCTCAAAGACATACCCAAATTTTCATCATATTACCGAACATCAAAACTAAATACTCCTTTCTACTTCAACAAGCAAATTTCATCTTAAAATTAAAATTTTATGGTTAGTACAATTTCACTAATGTCCATTTAAAGTAAATCAATTATAAAGTTATTCAACACACACAAAATGTCAAACAAAATAGTATAATTTACCTGAAGGTTACTGTCCTCGTAGCTTCAAAGTACATCGTCCCTTTTGTTAATCACACCATTCCAACAGGATTATATTTACGGCTTCTAATTCTCAACGCTTTTAAAATTTTCTCCATCACCATTTATTTAAAGTTGTTTCTGGGCTTTTCCGGAATTCATCTGTGTATATCTGACCCTTGTTTCGTGGATCCAGACACGTATTTGAACCATTTAATTATTAACACCCCGAAAAATAGCAAATAACTTCATACTTCTTTCACCAATATACGCCAAAACTGCCTACTTTTGTGTATACATTTGTCGTTGTAAATTTTGCTAATTGGTACAGTGAAACTAAATTTTATTACCTTGTATCTAAGTGCACTGAAGTACATTCATGTTAGCACGTAAATAACCAACTATTTTGAATCACTAAAATATACGAGCAAAATTTTAAATTATTTTATCAAACTAAAATGCACTGTTTAACATCTTCAATCAAGTCGCGGATGTAAGAGCTTTTAACGCATCGAATAGTCAAAAGTCTAAGAGGGCTTGTTTATATTCATCTCGGTATATATAGCAAAAAGCCGGCACGTCGCTTTTGTCCTCAAAACGGGTAATTCTAAAGAATTCCTCATTCTATGTTCCCAGTCTGTCGCTCGCGCGTCGATTTTACGAATTTTCACTCGTCCCATTTAAATCTCAGAAATTTCAACACACGGCACGCAAGCATGTCCGAGAAAAACTAATTAATTTTGTACAGAAATTGTTGTTTCTACCTCTGATATTTGCATCCTATTTTCAACCAATTGTGACCCTCGTGACGTTGCTTAAATCCCGCCTTTTACTATATGTGTCTTTGCTTGACGCATTTTCTCTTTCTTTTCTAACCTGTTCGTATTGGTGCAAATTGATATTCTTTATTATCGATTATATTTTAGTCCATGTGGACTGTTATCTGGGTTTAATAACCCCGTATCGCACATTCTCGTGAATATTAAGCCCCGGTTTCTCCAAGATTCTTTGAAACTATTAATTATCTACAAAATTTACGCCGTATGTGATATTTAAACTACGCAGGTGTTCAAAATAATATTAATTCTCAGAGCTTTATTTTCTGGTATTATAATCTTGGGTTTTACAAGTTTCTATAGATATTATCTGTTACTAACGGTTCAATTAACTTCAATTAAAATTAATACCCTTTAAATTTTAGTGCATCCTAATTAAATATTCAATTATTATCTGTACGTTTCGTTTAATACTCGTTGCCCAAACTTGAATCAATTAATATAAATCTTGCACGTAATTTCCATTTGATTCTTTACTTTGGAATAATTAAATTACACGTTGAGCATTTTAAAACTGCTTATTTTTATATAAAGCGTCTTGTAAATAATTTTAATCTCTTATTTTTAATAAAACGAATGAATTTTTCTTCTCCACGGGTTTTTAATAAAGCGTATTATCTAATAAACTTCCTTATACACGGTGATTAAAATTATTTGATGTAATCCATTAATTTTCTACCCTGGTCTAAATATGAGTATTTTCCCCCTATTTGAATACAAATAATCCCACTTATTTGAATTCAAATATAAAACATTTAGACAAAAAAAATTACAAAAAAAAACTGCCTATCTCTCTCTACCCTTATCTATCTAACTTACCTACTTTGTCTCCAATCGAAAAAAAATATTTACACCTATCCTATATCCCTATCCTGTTCCTAACTTTTAACTAATCTTCACTATACTTTACTTCATCCTACCTAATCCTATATACCTATCCTATTTCTAACTTTATTCCTAACTCTCCACTAATCTTATATGAAATATCTATACTTAACCTATCTTATTTTCTTCCTACCTTTACTCTTTATTCTCATCCTAAACCTATTCCTAATTATCTCCCATATTTATCCTATACCTAGCTTTATTTTCTATAAACACTTACTTCTACTTTTCTATATACACCTATCTCTATTCTTATCCTATTTAAATTTTACTCTATTATACACCTATTTCTCCTGTGGTGCTGGTTCTCCGGTATAAGGGAATAGTAGGTTGACGTGAAACCGTCCCCTCTCATTTCCCGTACCTACTTCCCTTAATAAATATGTGCACTCCCTACTACTTCACCTATCTCAAAAGTCCCTCATATGGCAAGTGTAGTTTAGCACATGTCATCCTATCTCTCTTCCCTACTCTCAAGCTTTTACTACTACCTGGTCTCCCACTTTAAATTTTACCCTCTTTCTAATTCTTGCGTTCATCTTACTTGTATATTTTTCAGCTCTCTTCCTTAACCTCTCCTCACATCTACCAAAAGTTGTTGAAATTCATCGTCCCTAGGCACAATTTGCCATGGTCTTTCGGGATACTGTTGCTTGATCAGCATAATGGGACTGATTTCTGTCACGGTACTAGGGTTTCATTGATAAAGATTCAACCTTGGACAAATTGTCCTCCCATAAACGATGATTCCTATGTGAAGCTAAACGCAAAAACTTAACCGTCTCTTGAATATATCGCTCAGCTGGATTCGCTTGAGGATGCCTTATGCTACAAAACACCACTTTAATGTTTTGCCTCTCCCAATAATCTCTAAATCTTTGATTATTAAAATAAGTAGCATTGTCTGCTAATACTCGTTTAAAAGTTCCTACTTCCTACAAAATTGTTCCAATTTCTTGTTTGTTCCGACTGTGTTACAATCCCGAGTGGGATATAATTTGGTAAATTTCGAAAACACATCAATCACAATCAGCACATGTTTGTGTCCTTTGTACTTCGGACTAGATTACTCAAATAATCAATAGCAACTAAGTCCAGGGATTTTGTACGTGTATACTTTGTACCACATCCTGACTCGTACTATTTTTGTACTTTCCTAAAGTACATAAGTGACAAGTGTTGATGACTGACTTTACTAACCCTAAGTCTTTAGTTGAAAAAACGTTTCCCTAAAATTAACCATGTCTTTCGGATTCCTATGTGACCATATCTTAAGTGCAGATCTTTGATAATTAATTTTGCTTGTACCCTATCCACTACATACACTTCCAATTCTTGAATTTTTACACAAAAGCCGTTTATCATATGGAAGTTTTAAATCCCGGTTCGTTTTCTAACTTCGTTCTAACAATCTGTAGCTCCTCACTCTGCCTCTGGTTCCTCAAGATCTCCTCTTCTCCATATACTGAATCATTTTGTAGTAGACTGTTCATGGCAATCATGATGTCACACGGTCTTTTGTTATCCATGTCCCTGTTTCTACTAAACGCGTCTGCTATAAAATTATTTTCTCCCTTAATATATCTAATCTCAAAGTCAAACTCCTGTAGTAACAACCCCATCGATATACTCGATTGTTAGAAAATCTCGTATTCATCAACGCACACAACGCCGAATGATCCGTTTCGATTACAAAATGTCTTCCTATCAAAAAATTTTAACTTCGTAACACCAAACACCACTGCAGCCATCTCCTTTTCACTAATCGTGTAATTTACTTCATGCGGCTTCAGTGTGCGTGAAACAAAAGATATGGGCACCTCTTCCCCTCTTGTACTTGGTACAACTCTGCTGCTAATGCACTATCCGATGCATCCGTCCTCAGTACGAAACCTACATCAAATCTGGGATGCCTCAAAATTAGTTGGTCGTGAAATTGTTCCAACAGTGTTAAATATGCTGCCTCTTGACTTTCCGTCCAACTCCATCGTACTCCTTCTTCAGAAGTTTAAACAATGGACTCGCTTTTCAGCAAATCCCGGTACAAACTTTTTATAAAAGTTAAGGACCCCAAAAGCTCTTAATTTCCTAATGTTATTAGGTCTCGGATATGTCAAAAGTTCGGACAATCTTTCTTTATCGATACACATACCTTGAGTGTTCACCACATACCCCAGAAATTTAACGGTTTTGAAAAAAATTCACATTTTCTATATTCAGCCTCAATCCTGCTAATTTAAGCTCTAATAATATCCGTTCTAAATGAGAGTAATGTTGTTCCTCAGTTTCACTAAAATTAAAATATCATCCACATAGTGTATGCAGAATTGCTCATATGCTCCTAAAATTGCTTGCATTGCCTTAATTAATGCTGCACTTGACGTTGACAAACCATACGGTACTACCTTAAAATTATAGATTTTTCCTCTACGGAAAATCCTGTGTACCTTCTAGAATCTTTGTGTAATGGAATCAGCCAGAATGAATTTCTTAAATCTAATTTACTAAAATAAACTTGCCACTTAATCTCGTCAAAAGTGTGTCCATGGATGGTGGACAATGGAATTGCGGTTTGGTCCGTTGATTAATTTTTCGTGCATCTAAACATAAACGAATGCTATCATCCTTTTCTTAACTACCACCAACGGATTTATGAAATGAGTGTTTGATGCCTCTATTATGCCATCCTCCAACATTTTATTTAATTCTGCCTTCACCTGCTCCCGATATGCTGCTGGAATTGGATAAACCTTTGCGTTGAACGGTTCTGAATTATCCACTTCCAATTTGTGCTCATAGCCTAACGCTGTGCTTGCTTCTACCCCCACTAATTCTGCATGTTTTTGTAATAAAGCTTGAACCTCTACTCTCCTATCCTCTGGACATCTTATCGTGTTGATCTGTTTACCTTCATCATCCTCTACCTCTACTACATTAATACTAAACCCCGTGTCATCCTCTGGGACTTCATAACTGCCCTTCCATGGCACTACCCTATCCTTAATCCTTATTACCTTCCTTTCCATATCTATCAAAACCCTAACTTCATCATACAGTCAACACCTAAAATGCTCTGAAACTTCAGTCCAGGTACAATTACAAACTCCTGTTCACAGCTAAAACCTCCTATATCTATCCTAAGCACCACAACACTATTTACTACAGCAAACTTCTTTTATTTGGAGCTACTAAATGGCTACGTTTTATAGGCATAATTCTATCACAAACCTTATCCCTAATTTTGCTGACGAATTCCTCCGATATTAAACTCGCCTCTGCCCCTGTATCAAGTAATACTTCTACATTATTTTCAAAAATTTCTAAATTAATAATTGGCAAACATAATTTTTCTACAGTTTCTGGCTCTACTTCCTCCTCAATTTTGAAAAATTCACGTTGATGTTCATATACATTTACACTGAAATCTAGTGGTCTGTCGCGTTCTAAAAATCCTGTCCAGGTCTGTTTTCCCTACTTGGTCCTGGTTGTCCTTCTACAACCTGTGCGTACGTCCTCCTCGTGTTAATATCCGTGTCCCTGTCTCTATTCGGCGTGCTGGTCACAGTCCTGTTTACCTCCGGTAAACTGTTCTGTCGCGTGTAACTAGGTCTTGGCGTCGGTCCCCTAGTCGCACTATTGCTCCTGTATTCCTGTCCTCGTCGTTCCCAATTCGGTCGAAAATTTCTGTTGTAGTCAGGCCGTCTCGGATAATTCGGTGTCCTGTTGTCAAACCTAACTGTGTTAACGTTTCGTTCTCGTATCTCTCTTGTCCGTCCAACACATACATCGTCATATCTCTGTAAGTATTCCAAAACGTCTCCCGTTCTGTGATGTTTTGTAAGGCCACGTGTTGTCTAATTTCCAGTTCAAAATGTCGTGATAGGTACTTGATTATCTGTCTGTCCGTCAATGGTGGATTCAGTTGTTTGGCCACATTGTATTTGCGGATGGCATATTGCTCCCTAGAACCTGCAAACTCTCCCTTAAATTTTCCTGTAATCAAGTCGTCCCTAATCTGATCCTGTTTGTGATCACTCCAGTAATGTTGTAAAATTTGTTTTCAAAGTCCTGATACGTGTCTATGTCCTGTCCTACTAAATTGTACCATGCCTCCGCATTGTCCTTTAATAAAGCCTTTATCGTATTTAGTTTAGTCTGTTCGTCAAATAAATTTCCCACTAGATTTCTTACACTATTAATAAAAATTTGTGGATTTACCCTGTTATCGCCATAAAACTTCATGTGTTGGTCCAATGATACTCCACCTGTAGAAAATCTGGGACCATCCCCCGTTAAATTTGACATGTTGTATTTGATACTACTAACTTCGCGTTCTACCCTGCCTAACTGATCCCTACATGAGTCCGTCACTTCAGTCATTTTATATTAATCTCTTCTTCACAAAAATGCGTACTTCGGACCTTAAATGTCCCATTTCCTGTCGAAGACCTGTAATATCACGCTCATTTTTTTCAACCCTATTTTCAACCTCCCCCATTTTTACGGTAAGACTATTTTTAAATTCTGAAACTTCTTGATTCGTCTTATCTATTTTCTGACTAATTTGCTCAAACTTACGATTCGATTCCTCACTCATTTCTCTAATCTCTTCTAACTTCCTGTTCGATTCTTCCCTAGCTCTATTAGATTCATCGTTCATCCTCTCTAGCATTCTCATTATCATCTCGTTTCCTTGATCCCCTGATTCCGTCCTCGACTGATCTCTACTGCCTCCAGCTTCTTCCATTTTCGAATTTTTTTCACACAATGCACTATCGTCACTTCCAATTTCCACTCCTTGACTCCTTAACCACTCTTTTCTCTGCATACGTTCTAATCACTCACACACACTCTAAAATACTCTTAAATTTATACACACACAGAAACTCTCTCTCTCAGATCGCCAGTTTCCTGGAATAAAATCAAAAAATTTTATTTGGAACTCGAGCCTCACTTTTGGGTCGCCAAGAATGTTGTGAAACCTCTTGAATTACCTGGTCTGTTGATTTTCTTCTGTTAATCGTCTCGGCTGCTCCCCTATATAACTTTCATCCTCATACATAAAAAAAACAAACACATTCCTACCAAAAACATCAACGTAAACTCTATTTACATCAATATTCAGAATACATTAAAATTTCAAAATTAAAACTCAGCATAAATTTCAGTTTTAAAAAGAATTTCAAGATTAATTTTATTATCATTTTAATGTGCATCCAAAATTAAAGTCCTTGTTGGATGCCTACTAATTAATATAACAATATAAGCAGACCGGAGTCTGAGTATAAAGGGAGCATCTACCACCCCTTTATGTTAATTAACCAGGTTCGTCTAATTGAGCTCAAAGACATACCCAAATTTTCATCATATTACCGAACATCAAAACTAAATACTCCTTTCTACTTCAACAAGCAAATTTCATCTTAAAATTAAAATTTTATGGTTAGTACAATTTCACTAATGTCCATTTAAAGTAAATCAATTATAAAGTTATTCAACACACACAAAAATGTCAAACAAAATAGTATAATTTACCTGAAGGTTACTGTCCTCGTAGCTTCAAAGTACATCGTCCCTTTTGTTAATCACACCATTCCAACAGGATTATATTTACGGCTTCTAATTCTCAACGCTTTTAAAATTTTCTCCATCACCATTTATTTAAAGTTGTTTCTGGGCTTTTCCGGAATTCATCTGTGTATATCTGACCCTTGTTTCGTGGATCCAGACACGTATTTGAACCATTTAATTATTAACACCCCGAAAAATAGCAAATAACTTCATACTTCTTTCACCAATATACGCCAAAACTGCCTACTTTTGTGTATACATTTGTCGTTGTAAATTTTGCTAATTGGTACAGTGAAACTAAATTTTATTACCTTGTATCTAAGTACACTGAAGTACATTCATGTTAGCACGTAAATAACCAACTATTTTGAATCACTAAAATATACGAGCAAAATTTTAAATTATTTTATCAAACTAAAATGCACTGTTTAACATCTTCAATCAAGTCGCGGATGTAAGAGCTTTTAACGCATCGAATAGTCAAAAGTCTAAGAGGGCTTGTTTATATTCATCTCGATATATATAGCAAAAAGCCGGCACGTCGCTTTTGTCCTCAAAACGGGTAATTCTAAAGAATTCCTCATTCTATGTTCCCAGTCTGTCGCTCTCGCGTCGATTTTTACGAATTTTCACTCGTCCCATTTAAATCTCAGAAATTTCAACACACGGCACGCAAGCATGTCCGAGAAAAACTAATTAATTTTGTACAGAAATCGTTGTTTCTACCTCTGATATTTGCATCCTATTTTCACGCCTTTTACTATATGTGTCTTTGCTTGACGCATTTTCTCTTTCCTTTTCTAACCTGTTCGTATTGGTGCAAATTGATATTCTTTATTATCGATTATATTTTAGTCCATGTGGACTGTTATCTGGGTTTAATAACCCCGTATCGCACATTCTCGTGAATATTAAGCCCCGGTTTCTCCAAGATTCTTTGAAACTATTAATTATCTACAAAATTTACGCCGTATGTGATATTTAAACTACGCAGGTGTTCAAAATAATATTAATTCTCAGAGCTTTATTTTCTGGTATTATAATCTTGGGTTTTTACAAGTTTCTATAGATATTATCTGTTACTAACGGTTCAATTAACTTCAATTAAAATTAATACCCTTTAAATTTTAGTGCATCCTAATTAAATATTCAATTATTATCTGTACGTTTCGTTTAATACTCGTTGCCCAAACTTGAATCAATTAATATAAATCTTGCACGTAATTTCCATTTGATTCTTTACTTTGGAATAATTAAATTACACGTTGAGCATTTTAAAACTGCTTATTTTTATATAAAGCGTCTTGTAAATAATTTTAATCTCTTATTTTTAATAAAACGAATGAATATTTTTTCTCCACGGGTTTTTAATAAAGCGTATTATCTAATAAACTTCCTTATACACGGTGATTAAAATTATTTGATGTAATCCATTAATTTTCTACCCTGGTCTAAATATGAGTAATATATATATATATATATATATATATATATATATATATAGTAATAGTTAGACTTAACGACCTCTGGTTTAATACTATTCAGTTTTTTTATGGGTTATAGGTCCTGTTTAAAAAAAATAATAAAAGGCGTACTCTTTTTATTCCATCTGAATTTTCGAGTAATTTTTACTCTTGGTCACAGATTATTAAAAATAACACGTTGTACAAATAAAGTTTTTGCAAATGAATATATACTTACAATAGTTGAGATTGTGTAATTACTGGCATGTGTAACAGAAAACATTTTTAAAAAGCTATTTTGAATAATTACAATAAAAAGAGTACGCCTTTTATTATTTTTTTAAACAGGACATATAACCCATAAAAAAAACTGAATAGTATATATATATATATATATATATATATATATATATATATATTTCTGAGAAAATGACGCCATCTTATTACACAAAAACTAAATCTCAACAATTTTGTGTGATTAGCTCATAAATGAGCAAACTTCTATTCAAATCGTTTGGTGCTGAAAATGCGTTTTTTATAAGTGAAATTGAGGAACATTATATGCACATTGCGTTAATGTAGATAAGTCACGCACATGTTAAATTGGGAACCCCAAGTTATTATAAACGTACCACTTTCAATTGGTCACAGAGGCTACCAAATTTTCGTCGTATATACCAACACTTACAAATGATAAAGGCGTTATTAAAACAAATATGTTATTTACACTAGGTGGTTACAACTTAATAGAAAATAAATATTATTGGAATTTACATATGATCATTACGTCGAATTAACAAGCATGAAAGCATTCAACACATGGAATCCGATGTTTTTAAATACAACCGGATCACTGGGCACGGTGGTCGTGCTGCTTACCAAGTTTAGCACTAGGTCCTGTAACAAATGCTCCGTAAATAAAATAAACATTACAAATAACAGTAGATGCACTTATAATAAAAGATTCAATAAAATTTAACATTTGCAGTGATAAATAGAGGTTTCCAAATAAATTTTCTGTTTACAAAAAAACATTTGGACAGATCAGTAATTTAAATGGTCGGATTTTACGTTTGATAAATTAAGTCGATTTCGAATTACTGCGAGCGGCAAACCAATCAGATACCTTGTTCTGAGGTGAAACTATTATTATTGATGTTGAGTTTCGTAATTTTTAGCAAGTCTAGTACTTTTATAGAATATAAAATTTTCCTGAACGGTGTATTCGTCCTCAATCTCGATGTTAGGCGAGAACGGGATTTTTCTGTTATTCTACCCACAAATAAGTTATTTAAAAATAAAACTGTGCTTAATAAAAATTAGTGCAAGTAAAGTATTCGTAATTATTATAAAGTGGCTGTAGTTAGTTAATTTTGCCAATTTTGAAAAATTGTATGCAGACCTATATATTTTACATTAGTTTAAGTAATGGGCAATTATTTTTTGGGCTTCAGTCTTAATTCAATTAAATTTAATTCAATTCAAACCTATTCGATTTTTTTTTATTCCTTGGTTAACTTTTTGACTTAGTGTTAGTGAAAATATTGTATATTTAAATTCAAGTTGATGCAACCTTGATGCTAAACAAGTTTGGTAATAATTCATAAGAAGAGTAAACCCTTATGCATGGAGCAGTATTAGTTGGAATGTAAGGAGGTTTAATAAATTGTGTAAGTAACCTCAGAACGCTATAAATCAATATTACTTTAGTGTAAGTTGAAACATAGACCTTACTTATATTTTCATTTGATTTAATACTATAAAAATTTTTATTTTTTTATATTTTTTATATTGTTTGTAAATATTTCTAGTTTAGGATATTAGGAAAGGTTCACTATAACCAATCCATTAAAGCTAGAGTCTTTTTAGTGTTCTTGTTACTGAGATAGTCGAGTAAATGGGTTCTTGAATTTACGTTTGAGATTCTGCGTCCGTGTTGAAAAGCGAGTCAGATAACTTCGCAGCATAAATTTGTCATCCAATTTGCGAGGCTTCAATTTCACAACAGAAAAAAGTCTCAGTTATTATTTCTTTTTATTAACTATAATGAAATGATCATTATTATTATTATTATTATTATTATTATTATTATTATATATATATATATATATATATATATAAATAGTTATTAAGATGAAATGAAAACCCAACTTTGTATTTAAAGTTGAATTACCATTTCAAATCGAACTAGTAATTGAAAACCACTAAAAGAACGGCTACAGCAGGACTTGAACCTGCAACCTCTGCATTCATTTGCATTCCAAATGTGGATTATTCTTCTCTATTAATAATAATATAATTACATGTTTGTATTATTCCGAACGTTGCAAAAATGGGATGATCAAGTTATTAGTACATGAATTATGTATATAACTAGATTCAATTTCCTTAAATGCAAGACGTCATTGAAAATCATTAACAAGGGCCAAGCTCCAGTAGTATTAAGTATAACATCATCTAAACAATTAGGCTAGATAGCTCAATTGGTTAGAGCACTGATCCGGAGAATCAGAGGTTGCAGGTTCAAATCCTGCGGTAGCCGTTCTTTTAGTGGTTTTCAATTACTAGTTCGATTTGAAATGGTAATTCAACTTTAAATACAAAGTTGGGTTTTCATTTCATCTTAATAACTATTAATATATATTAAGCATTCATTTGCATTCTAAATGTGGATTATTCTTCTCTATATATATATATATATATATATATATATATATATATATAAATAGCTGCAAAAGCTGGTCTGATTCAAACTCTGGTTCTGATGTTGTCCCTCGTTCGTGGGTGCCAAAATGCTACCAACCTTTGGTGCTACTAATACACCTAAAAACTTAAAAATTTCTGCTTCGCAATAAAGTTTGCCACGGCTGCTCAGCTGTTTTCGGCAATTCAAGTAACTACAAAAAAATAGCTGCTACGGTAAATCACATACATTTATTACATACTCAGAGAAAAATACACGCCAAATCATAATAAACTTCTTGTTCACACATTACTTATACAATATGTACATCCTCTTTCAATATAATACATTTCGAGATCAATAAATTCCTATATTAATTATTTGCAATTGATTATCCCAAAAAGTAACAGGACTTTACCACATGTTTTACTTTAACCTTGGGTTAATAAGAGCTCCTAGTAAAACCTTAACCTCTCGTGCTACTTTTTGGCAATCAAACAGCAAAAAGTCACTTTTATTTTGTACAAGCAAAACAAATATTATTAATATCCTAAACCTTTTTTTAAACATAAATTCTCACATAAAAATACAATATAATAATACAATAGAAAAGTTCTATTTGTAACTCTTTCCAAGTTTGTCCTTTTTGTTCATAAATTATATCCACTTATGCACAAAAGTTATTAAACACCAGTTTATACACATAAGCAATACAAATCAACAGTTACCTGGATACTATCCCTGCATACGGCCTGCTATCATTTCCTGAAAGACTGCGGCATACAGTAACACCCCAACCTGACTTGCATTTGATCACGAAATCAACTCATCTACCACATTGAAGGTGCATCCAAATTCCCCAAGCTCTGCTACTAATACCATTGACTGTTGGTACACAACTAAATTGACCAACTATTGACATCTACTCCATTTCCGTTTGTATACTTTTGCACACTTAGTGCAATTTAAAATTAAAACAATTTTTACTTACGTACTCTTTTATTCAACTCGTGGAAGTATTTTTGGTTGTAGAAAGCTTCACGCTATTCGAACTTGGAGATTGAAAAGGCTCAGAGGTTGACCAAGACTAAGAGAGTCTCCCACCTATGTCCACTAGTTTATATTCTGTTTCTCACTCCACAAAAGCCTGTTAAACTCCAGCAATTTATACGATACAAACACTGCACCACACAAACAAACTCCAACGGCGACCGTTTTTCCAGAAACCTCCTACGTACGATCAAATTCCTGAAATCCGCCACGATTTTTGCAAAAAATTTTCTTGAAAAATTAACTAGCGTTCCCAACAACACACTCTTACTACACTCGTTTCCTCAAATTCCAAACATTTCCCACTAATCACGTTGTGTATATTTATTTCCAACTGACAAAGTTAACATTTAATATACGCCCTTAATGCAACACATTATCTCCATTTGGCTCTAATATACTCGCTAAAACCACTTTTCTCTTATTTTGTTCTCACTCCACTAAACCATGTATTCTCAACCTATCCCACTTTTACACATGCTATCAAATAACCCTTCTTTGTTTCGTGTTGGAAATTAGTAACAACCAACCGTTTACCCACTTCAGCTCAACGAACTCTATGTTAATACGTGCTATACCTATCTCACTTCTATACATACGCTCTACTCTCAACTATCTTTTATTTTGTTCTCACTCCACTAAGCCTTGTATTCACTCACCTAAGCCAACGAACGCTAATGTTCACCTACACCTATCTCACTTGTACTTATTCTATCTAATAATCTATCCCTGTTTCCTTGTTGGAAGCCGCATTTGTAACTAACAAACGCTACCCATTCGAAAAGCTATAAATTTATTATATTTGACGTCGGTTACCACACTACCTAGAATTTGTTTGCTATTTGTTAAACGTTATCTGCGCTTCTTAAAATATACCGGGAAAATTAAGACGATTACCTTTGTTTATTATTTATCGTTACTAGGAAAGTTTCTTTAACAACACGTTTAACTTCTCGTAAATAATATAATACAACGCCACTTTGTTTGTAAACTAAACGGTTACAAATGCTAAAGCTTTTGAATAAATATTCATCCCTGTTATTTACTCCACAACGGTTAAATATGTTTATGATATGAAATTTAGATGCTTGCTTCTGCACTTTCACGTACTAAAAGCTTTTGGAAAATGTTCTTATACTTAAATACTACTTTTAAAATATGTTTATAACTATCAAATTTGAAATGCTATCTTATATACGCTATACCTTTTTAATGCTATCTTACACGTGGATTATTTATATTATAACACACGCTAAACGAATATGCAAAATTACGTTTTAGCTTCTTGAAAAATTACCGTAGAATTCTTAATTTCTAATCTAATACTTTGAAAAGCGTTTCAAAATTTTTATTTATATTTTCACATGCCGAATCACGAAGTAAATTGCAAAAATGAATACAGAATGCCCTTTTAACCCCCAAATATCACAGTAATAGATATATATATATATATATATATATATATATATTGTTATATATACTGTGATCCTACCTTATTAGTGATAGGCGTAATATATCTATCTGTCACTCCTTGTCTTATTTTAGAGCCTTGTTGAGTTATGCCACACAATTTATCTTTAAATATTTTACACGGCTGCTGCACTTAAATATTTTACAGGGCCATCAAACACGTGGCGGAATCTACCTAGGGTGGGTCCGTCCTAAGCAAACACCTCTCAACTAGACACCCAAACAAATATTCAAGGATTTTTCAAATAATTTTAAAAGCCAAAAGTATTCCCAAACACTAGTTCCACTTTTATAAATTTGATTAAAGCACTGCGTAGATATTAAATACTAATACCTGGAATCCAGATACAAGCGCCGCCTTCCAGCCGTCCTGAAGCCAAGTGACCAACTGCAGGCACCTCCTGTAAATAATAAGTAACTCGAGCAACTGGTAATCTCCAGACTATAAAACTACTAATATTTCTACAAATTTTATGTTATACAAATACTCAGATAACTCCAATTCCACTATGCTTTCGTCTTCAAACAATAACGGTACAGACCAGCACTCCTCTTTTAATTAACTTTTATTCGCCGTAAAACTGCTACTATTTGCTATCTCCAGGTACAACTTGACTTTCAAAACTTTCTCGTAACTTTTAAATGTAATAAAACTCATAACAGTACAAAACACGTCTATTTTTCAGTAATATAAATTTGAAGTCCCTTATAAATAAAATCCGTCTTCTTTTGTTTCCGTTGCAATAACAACTATCTCTACGCACACTATGTAATTTATAATTATTAATAATTGATTAATAATACAGTTGTTTTCTCTAGATACATTCATTTTCTAGATGGTTTGTAATCCAGTGATTTATGTATATTGAACTTTTACAATATTGAAAATAGCTAACAAACTTTGATGGTTCAGCTTTTAAATTGTACGCAACAGACATTTATGTCTTATTCGGTAAACGTCCTGTCATTACATAACCAATCTTTAATTGTTAAAACATATTCAAACTGAAATTGATTTACAAATTTTACGGGAGTATCACTTAACTCCTTAAAATTTTAAAAGCGTGCAGTATACCAAGCAATTTTGATATTTGTTTTACATTCAAATGGTTCTGAAAACGCTAACTCCAAATTAAATTTCATATACGTGCAACCATAACAATTAAAATACGTATACAATGCAAACTTATAACTAGCTTAGCCTGGTCTATGGCCGGTATATGTTGTTGAATGCAATGCAGTTTCAAAAGCTTTATAAATTTATAAACGTGGAATAGTTGTTGTTAATTTATAAACCAAAAATACCTGAAAGAAAATACTCAAACAAAACCAAATATACCCCATTCTAGCAAAGTCGTTTCAAGCCCTATTTAAACATTTTATAAGCCCACCCCTTCTTGACAGTATATAAGGCCCCACTGATTTTAAATAAAATGAAAATTTGCTTCCTGGATATAAGTAATTCTTTTAATGGTTGAGAAATTTTAAATTTTAGTTAAAATCACTATAGTTTTTTTTCTTTATGTATGAGGATTAAGTGTTAGTTTCTGTATATTCTGTATAGTTTTAAGCTCGTTAGTATTATTTATAGTGTTAATTTTATTCTTGCGATACTTTACTTTCCACATGGAAATATGGATACAAATTTTCTATATGAAAACGTCCCCGACATTCACCCCTGTCATTCTCCAATTCGTAAGTATTCCTTCTGCAAAAATTCTTCTCACTCGATAAGGACCTTCGTATGGAAATAACAACTTGGCACAAATATTTCTTTCCCAATTTGACATTCTCAATCTTTAACAATAACAAGATCCCCAACTGAAAAACCACTTGCTTCTTGATTTTCTTGTTACGTTTCTCCAACTCCCTTCTTTGTATCGTTTCGACTTGTTGTCTGGCTTTATGCAACAACTCCGTTATATCCTCCACTTTTGTTCAGCTCTCCACGGTCTTGCTGGAATCACCTTCTTCATCAATGTCACAGGACACATTCCTGTCACTGAACTTGGTACAAAATTAATATATTCTTCTATTTGCGGTAAATACCTTACCCACCGATCATGTTGTTCCTGCGTTATTAACCTCAAAAACTTTATTACTTCTCGAATATATCTTTCACACGGATTTCCTTGAGGATGTCTGATACTACAGAATGTCATCTTTATTCCATCCTTCCTTAATTTACTTTCAACCCTTCGATTACGAAAATACGTTGCATTGTCCAACAATACCCTATTCATCTTACCTATTCGTTCTACAAACTTTCTTACAGAACTCAATACATGCCTAGAATTACATCTCCTCGCTGGATAAAGCTGCACAAACTTTGTAAAATTATCCACTACAACTAAAATATGCTGATATCCGTTCCTACTCGGTATCAAATTACTCAAGTAATCCATTGCCACAATATCTAATGGACCTTCCGCTCTTATACATCTAACTTGATTCTGCAACACCACATTCTTATCCTTTCCTAACAAACACGTCTCACACAGATTTATGCAATTTTTCACCAATTTTCTATCGTTTCGTGCATAGAAAGCTTCCCTAAATATCAAGAACGTCTTACGAATCCCTATATGACCAAACGTAGTATGAATTTCCTGGATCAGCTCAACGGCTACCTGTGTCGTTAACACTAATAATTCATCATCCCATAACCTTTTCACCAAAACTCCTCGACCATATAAAACCTCTGTCTTGTTCTAAATTCTCTCTGAATAATTTTCTCTGATCACCCTTATTTCTTCGTGTGCTTGCATCCGATGAAATCTGGCATTCGACCATCTTCCCAGATCTTCAAACACTTGCAATGCAATCAAAAATCCATTCCTACTATCCGTTAGCAACCCTTCATCCTTCCTACTAAAGAAATCAGCCGTAACATTTTCTTTACCAGGTTTATGTGTAATCTCAAAATCATATTCCTGCAATACTAACGCCCATCTATACAATCGACTGTTCAAAAACTCTTTCTTCTTCAGAAACGTGACCACTGTGTTATCCGATTCAACCAGAAATTTATTACCCAATAAATAAAATCTTAACTTCTTCACAGCATATACGATTGCCAGCATCTCTTTTTCCGCTGTCGAATACCTAGTCTCGCAGTCTTTCAGAGCCCTCGAAATAAAACAAATTGGCACTTCTCTCCCTTCTTGAACCTGCACCAACTCAGCCCCTATTGCAAAACTCGAAGCGTCTGTCCTTAAAATAAATGGATCCGTAAATTGGGATATTTTAATGACAGTTCCTATAAAATACCGCCTTCAACTCCCGAAATGCCTGCTCCCTTTGCTCGTTCCATTTCCACCTTTCGTTCTTTTTTAACAACTCCAACAATGGAATGCACAACTCCGAATATTTTGGTATGAATCGACGATAATAATTTAATACACCTAAAATCCTCTTAAACCTTTCAAATTTCTTGGCTGTTTCAAATTCTTCAACTCGTCCAAGCGTTTTTCACAAATTCTAATTCCTTCGCTGCCAACGACAAACCCCAAATACTTTACCTGGTCCTTAAAAACTCACACTTCTTCGAATTCAACCTCAAACCTCCTCGTCTAACCTTCGGATCACTTTTCTTAAATGTTCTAAATGTTCTAACTCGTTCTTAGAAAAATCAAAATATCATCGACATAGTGCGTACAGAAGTCTTCGTACTCATCTAATAACTTCTGCATGGCTCGAACTAATGCAGCGGATGACGTTGAAAGACCAAATGGAACAACTCTGTACTGTTAAAAAAAAAAAAAAAAAAAAAAAATCTGTTATATATACTGTGATCCTACCTTATTAGTGATAGGCGTAATATATCTATCTGTCACTCCTTGTCTTATTTTAGAGCCTTGTTGAGTTATGCCACACAATTTATCTTTAAATATTTTACACGGCTGCTGCACTTAAATATTTTACAGGGCCGTCAAACACGTGGCGGAATCTACCTAGGGTGGGTCCGTCCTAAGCAAACACCTCTCAACTAGACACCCAAACAAATATTCAAGGATTTTTCAAATAATTTTAAAAGCCAAAAGTATTCCCAAACACTAGTTCCACTTTTATAAATTTGATTAAAGCACTGCGTAGATATTAAATACTAATACCTGGAATCCAGATACAAGCGCCGCCTTCCAGCCGTCCTGAAGCCAAGTGACCAACTGCAGGCACCTCCTGTAAATAATAAGTAACTCGAGCAACTGGTAATCTCAGACTATAAAACTACTAATATTTCTACAAATTTTATGTTATACAAATACTCAGATAACTCCAATTCCACTATGCTTTCGTCTTCAAACAATAACGGTACAGACCAGCACTCCTCTTTTAATTAACTTTTATTCGCCGTAAAACTGCTACTATTTGCTATCTCCAGGTACAACTTGACTTTCAAAACTTTCTCGTAACTTTTTAAATGTAATAAAACTCATAACAGTACAAAACACGTCTATTTTTCAGTAATATAAATTTGAAGTCCCTTATAAATAAAATCCGTCTTCTTTTGTTTCCGTTGCCATAACAACTATCTCTACGCACACTATGTAATTTATAATTATTAATAATTGATTAATAATACAGTTGTTTTCTCTAGATACATTCATTTTCTAGATGGTTTGTAATCCAGTGATTTATGTATATTGAACTTTTACAATATTGAAAATAGCTAACAAACTTTGATGGTTCAGCTTTTAAATTGTACGCAACAGACATTTATGTCTTATTCGGTAAACGTCCTGTCATTACATAACCAATCTTTAATTGTTAAAACATATTCAAACTGAAATTGATTTACAAATTTTACGGGAGTATCACTTAACTCCTTAAAATTTTAAAAGCGTGCAGTATACCAAGCAATTTTGATATTTGTTTTTACATCCAAATGGTTCTGAAAACGCTAACTCCAAATTAAATTTCATATACGTGCAACCATAACAATTAAAATACGTATACAATGCAAACTTATAACTAGCTTAGCCTGGTCTATGGCCGGTATATGTTGTTGAATGCAATGCAGTTTCAAAAGCTTTATAAATTTATAAACGTGGAATAGTTGTTGTTAATTTATAAACCAAAAATACCTGAAAGAAAATACTCAAACAAAACCAAATATACCCCCATTCTAGCAAAGTCGTTTCGAAGCCCTATTTAAACATTTTATAAGCCCACCCCCTTCTTGACAGTATATAAGTCCAGTTTGCTAAAAACTTTCATCTCGCTTACCTTGTATAACAAATTATCTAGTGATTTTGGTTGTTCAAATTGTGGTTTAGTAATCGCATTCAATCTCCTAGCATCTAAACATATTCTTAATTCTAAATTATCAGATTTAGGCACAACCACTACCGGATTGATATAGGGTGTTCTCGCTGATTCAATAATTCCTCTTTTAACATCTTTTTAATCTCATTTTTCACTCGACCCCTTAATGCAAATGGTATTGGATATACTCTAGTACGAAAACTTCCCTCGTCTGTGACCTCTAACTTATGCGTATACTCCTTCGCAAACCTAGGCTCATTACTAAAAACTCCTGCATGTCTATTAAACAACTCATATAACATTTCCTTCATATCCACCCCTATTAATCCTATCTGTTCCTCATCAAATACCTTCTCAAATATATTACATAACCGTAACTCATCAATTCCATCATAAATTCTATTCTTAGTCTTTCCTGATCCTATACTATCTGTATTTATCTCATCCCTAGTATCCCGATTATCCTTAGGCACCACCCATTTCTTCTCTAAATTTAATACCTTTACCATTCGTGCTTTACCATCTATAACCAGTCCAAATTCCTCAATTACATCTATCCCTACAATAAAATCTAAATATAATCCTCTTGCTATCCAAAACTCTACTTCACCTAGTCTGGTACTTCCTAATACAATCGATACTCGTACAACTTTGTCTATCGTAGTTAACTTCCTCTTAATCGCAGACCATAAATTAATACTCTTAACCCTACAAATTTTCCCTTTGAATAATTCTGCATGTTTCAAAACTATTTCTCTCTCACCAGCGATAACTGCGACCCTGTATCTATCAATGCCGTGTAAACAGAATCCTCTAAACTAATATGAATAAATGGTAACTCCCGCCTTCTCTCAAACTTATTATCTAACAACTTATCTACTAAACTAATACTACGCTGTGTCCCTAAATCTGATTTTCCTAACACTAATAAATCGACGTTTTTTTGTACCGTGGGTTCATCGTGGACCTCCACTTTCTCTATCCTATCCTCCGATCTCTGTCGCGTGTCTCTTGTTGTTACGTGTTGGATCGTCAAGTTTCTATCTGTCTCCGTTCTCTGTCTCTAATCCCTGTCGGTATTTCCCCTGATCCGTTGATCTCTGCTCGCTTTCTCTCTGCCACCTCTGTCCAAAACTCGTTCTTTGCTGTCCAAAACCTCTGTCATTCCTATCAGTCCTGTTCCAGTCATTGTTCCCCCTATAATTATCGTCTCTATTAAAACGTTGTTCCCAATTATTATTCGTTCTCCTTTGATTTCCTGATATTGCTTTCTGTAGTTGTCCTGTCCATTCTCCCTATAATTGTATCCTTGCACCCCAGTCCTCTGGTAGTCTGTGCTATTCCTATTCCTATCCCAATTCCTATTATCACTATTTTCCTGGTATTCGTTTCAAACGTCCTAGCTACGTCATAATTTCGCATCATTTCCAAAAGTCTCTTAAAGTCCGAACGTTTTGTATCGCTACGGCCCTAGTTATTTCCGCCTCCATATGCCTTGACAACAATAATATAATTTCATCTTCTCTTAATTTAGGAATCAGGTGCTGCGCCTGGTTATACTTTTCAATCACATAATTTTCTCTCGATCCCTGGTATGACCTATAGTTCCCAGTGTTTAAATCCGTTCGAATATTAGCCTGATGCGTGTTTCCCCAATATTGTTCTATGAATAGCCTTCGAAATTCCTCGTACGAACTATATTGCCTCCTCACGATACAGTGCCATTTCTCTGCACAACCCCCCAATGTCACGCTCACCATCTGCATCTTCACCCTCTCAGGCTCACTCTCTACCATCTCGTCCAACTTGCTAAGATAGACCATCGGCTGCTCATTCTTTCTGCCTTCAAACCTCGGCAAGGTCTCTTTCCTAGCCTATACTGGTATCCTGCATCACAAACAACTCTTCCCTTTCCAATTCAACCAACTGTTCTCTCATCTGTCTAACATTCCCTTCAAGACCAGACAATCCATTTACCGTATTCCCCAGAACCGTCGTATCCTTCTCAGCTTCTCTGCCACCTCCTGACTCGCCCGCAATTTGCCTATAATTTCGTTTTAGAGTTAATATTGTCCTCCGTCTGAATCCGAACTATTTCACCTAAATTCTGCAATTTTTCTGTCTGTCTAACTTCGACCATGTACAGCTCTTCCCTTAATTCATTTAAACCTGTTGTTACCTTCCTTCTACAACCTGGACTCTATCCTCTACGTCCTTCAGAACTTCATCCTTAAATGAACACAAACTGCTCTGTATTGATACATTAATTCCTTCAATTTTCATTTCCATCATATCAAATTTTTCCTTAACTTCCGCTTGTGAATTTCTAACCTCGGCCAACAATGATCCTCTCAATTCTTCATGCGACTTAGTTAACGACCCTTTTAATTCCAACAAAACCATCATCACATCTTGGATCTGCATATTCTCTTTTCCCTTATCAATTTCATTTTCTCCCGATGTATCCCTGAATTCACAATAATCACCTCCGGCTCCACATATCCTCCAGCTTCATCCCTAGCATCCCCTGCTGCTACAGTCTTAACCACCGGTTGCCCTCTCACACCAGTCTCAACTCCATAAACTTTCCCTGACCTCGTGATTCTCTCCTCATCAGACATGTCCCTTTAATTTTCAAAATAAACTTCAATGATGTGCCCCACTAAGCTACACAACCTCTGCAAATCTGAATCAGCCCTATCGAGCCCCCTTTAGGCGAACAAATATTTTGTTGCGAAGTTATTTACCTATTCGAGCCCCACCTAATGTTTTACCGCCGCTAAAATTGACCAAAGTGTGAATATCAAATTACGTCTTAGCCTACTACAATAAATTCAAAACCTTCAACAACTGTTAAATAAATATATATGAAACGTCAATCAAATATTAATTTTCACTTTTAAATAGAATATATGCAACGTACAACTAACAAATCTACTCTGCCTCACGTTGTTAGCGCCATCTATTATATTTTGGTATATATTGAGTTATAGAGAACCCTTTTATAATCAATTACCACCTATTTTGTATTGTTTATTCATGATTACAGGATTGATCTTTCTTTTTTTTATCTTAGGACAATTATGACAATTGCAACCGAATACACAAGCATTCTTCAAATAATTGTAAATGCCAAAAGTATCCCAAACACTAGTTCCACTTTTATAAATTTGATTAAAGCACTGCGTAGATATTAAATACTAATACCTGGAATCCAGATACAAGCGCCGCCTTCCAGCCGTCCTGAAGCCAAGTGACCAACTGCAGGCACCTCCTGTAAATAATAAGTAACTCGAGCAACTGGTAATCTCCAGACTATAAAACTACTAATATTTCTACAAATTTTATGTTATACAAATACTCAGATAACTCCAATTCCACTATGCTTTCGTCTTCAAACAATAACGGTACAGACCAGCACTCCCTCTTTTAATTAACTTTTATTCGCCGTAAAACTGCTACTATTTGCTATCTCCAGGTACAACTTGACTTTCAAAACTTTCTCGTAACTTTTAAATGTAATAAAACTCATAACAGTACAAAAACACGTCTATTTTTTAGTAATATAAATTTGAAGTCCCTTATAAATAAAATCCGTCTTCTTTTGTTTCCGTTGCAATAACAACTATCTCTACGCACACTATGTAATTTATAATTATTAATAATTGATTAATAATACAGTTGTTTCTCTAGATACATTCATTTTCTAGATGGTTTGTAATCCAGTGATTTATGTATATTGAACTTTTACAATATTGAAAATAGCTAACAAACTTTGATGGTTCAGCTTTTAAATTGTACGCAACAGACATTTATGTCTTATTCGGTAAACGTCCTGTCATTACATAACCAATCTTTAATTGTTAAAACATATTCAAACTGAAATTGATTTACAAATTTTACGGAGTATCACTTAACTCCTTAAAATTTTAAAAGCGTGCAGTATACCAAGCAATTTTGATATTTGTTTTACATTCAAATGGTTCTGAAAACGCTAACTCCAAATTAAATTTCATATACGTGCAACCATAACAATTAAAATACGTATACAATGCAAACTTATAACTAGCTTAGCCTGGTCTATGGCCGGTATATGTTGTTGAATGCAATGCAGTTTCAAAAGCTTTATAAATTTATAAACGTGGAATAGTTGTTGTTAATTTATAAACCAAAAATACCTGAAAGAAAATACTCAAACAAAACCAAATATACCCCCATTCTAGCAAAGTCGTTTCGAAGCCCTATTTAAACATTTTATAAGCCCACCCCCTTCTTGACAGTATAATATATATATATATATATATATATATATATATATTACTCATATTTAGACCAGGGTAGAAAATTAAATAATCACATCAAATAATTTTAATCACCGTGTAGAAGCTTTGGGAAGAGGTACGCTTTATTAAAACCGTGAAGCATAAAAGGTTATTAGTTTTATTAAACATAAGAGATTTAAATCATGTACAAGACGCTTTATATCAAAAGAAACAGTATTAACAAGCTCTACGGGTAATGTAATTATTCCTAAACAAATGGAAATTACGTGCAAAATTTATATTAATTAACCCTATTTTAAGCAACCGGTAGTAAAACAAAGTGTAAACATAATAATTAATAGTTAACTTGTATTCGCTAAAAATGAAAAGATAGAAGTCAATTTTAATTGGAGTTAATTAAACCATTATTAATAATAAGCATAAAAGTGTGAAAATCCAAGATTATAATACCAGAAAATAAAGCTCTGAGAATTAATATTATTTTGAACACCTGCGTAGTTTAAATATCACGTACGGCGAAAATTGGGTAGATAACAAATGGTTTCAAAGAATCTTGAAGAAACCGTGACTTAATATTCACGAGAAGGTGCGATACGGGGTTATTTAACCCAGATAGTCCACATGGACTAAAATATAATCGATAATAAAGAATATCAATTTGCACCAATACGAACAGGTTAGAAAAGGAAAGAAAATGCGTCAAGCAAAGACACATATAGTAAAAGGCGTGATTTAAGCAACGTCACGAGGGTCACGATTGGTTGAAAATAGGATGCAAATATCAGAGGTAGAAACAACGATTTCTGTACAAAATTAATTAGCTTTTCTCGGACATGTTTGCGTGCCGTGTGAGAATTTCTGAGTTTTAAATGGGGCGAGTGAAAATTTGTAAAACCGACGCGCGAGCGACGGACTGGGAACATGGCATGAGAAATTCTTTAGAATTACCCGTTTTGGGGAACAGACCGACAGACAGGCTTTTGCTATATATACCGAGGTGAATATAAACAAGGCCTCTTAGACTTTTGACTATTCGATGCGTTAAAAGCTCTTACATCCGCGACTTGATTGAAGATGTTAAACAGTGCATTTTAGTTTGATAAAATAATTTAAAGTTTGCTCGTATATTTTAGTGATTCAAAATAGTTTGTTATTTACGTGCTAACATGAATGTACTTCAGTGCACTTAGATACAAGGTAATAAAATTTAGTATCACTGTACCAATTAGCAAAATTTACAACGACAAATATATACACAAAAGTAGGCAGTTTTGGCGTATATTGGTGAAAGACGCATGAATTTCTTTGCTATTTTCGGGGTGTTAATAATTAAATGGTTCAAATACGTGTCTGGATCCACGAAACAAGGGTCAGATATACACAGATGAGTTCCGGAAAAGCCCCGAAACAACTTTAAATAAATGGTGATGGAGAAAATTTTAAAAGCGTTGAGAATTAGAAGCCGTAAATATAATCCTGTTGGAATGGTGTGATTAACTAAAGGGACGATGTACATTAAAGCTACGAGGACAGTAACCTTCAGGTAAATTATACTATTTTGTTTGACATTTTGGTGTGTGTTGAATAACTTTATTATACTATTTTGTTTGACATTTTGTGTGTGTTGAATTACTTGATAATTGATTTACTTTAAATGGACATTAGTGAAATTGTACTAACCATAAAATTTTAATGTTAAGATGAAATTTGCTTGTTTAAGTAGAAAGGGTATTTAGTATTGATGTTCTGGATTATGATGAAATTTTAGGTATGTCTTTGAGCTCAATTAGACGAACCTGGTTAATTAACGTAAAGGGTGGTAGATGCTCCTTTTACTCTGCATATATTGTTATATTAATTAGTAGGCATCCTACAAGGACTTTAATTCTGGATGCACGTTAAAATGATAATAAAATTAATCTTGAAATTCTTTTTAAAACTGAAATTTATGCTGAATTTTAATCTTGAAATTTTAATGTATTGTGAATATTGATGTAAATAGAGTTGACGTTGATGTTTGTGGTAGGAATGTGTTGTTTAATTTTATGAATGAGGAGGTTTATAAAATTAGGTGACGCCCAATCGGTGGGACTAGAATTTTTTTGTTGAAAGGACCCAGTTCCCGCATTCAAAGGAGTATATCACAGCAATATATATATATATATATATATATATATATTGCTGTGATAAAGTCCCTTTAATTCCTATAATTCCTTTTGCCCCACGATTGGTGCGCAATTTTCATTGCTGTGATAATGCCCTTTTATGACTGGTGTATCTATTTTTATTGGTGTGAATATCAACCCTTTTCAAAATCCTATAATTTCTTGAATTTATTTTTCCTCGGCTAGCTCAATCTATCAAACACCGAATACCCAACTTCACGACAGTAAAGATTGTTTAACCTCTTTTTCTTTCTACTACCTAACTGTTATAATAATTTAAATGAAGCAATCCAAAATTACACAGTATAATGATTGATGATATGTACAGTTTTATGTCAATTCAAAAATTAGCCCCTGAATAAATTATTTACATTCACCAAATTTAATTTTCCTAAATGCCAGCAAAAATATCTTTGTAATTACTTTTAAGTACCTTTCGAACGTTCAAAGATGCTTCTCTATTTTTCAAATTCCCGATTGACCTTTTTGTTGACCCTTACAGATATATAATATATAGCAAATATTAAAATTGAAACAGTCTTTAACTAGTGAAAAATTTAAGATCTCTAATCTGCGTTTTCCTTGCTTGTCACTGGAATTGCCTCAGAGTATCTGTGGTCAGCACCCTTTGATTGTTACAGTTCGACTTGCTTCACTTGTTGGCCAGAATGATGGATTAATGGTTGCTTGTATTTTCCCCTCGGATTTCTGGAGTAACTTTTAGTATGTTTACGTTTATTTCCTTGTAAGTATTTTTGAAGTATCTTTGGATTTTCTTTTATAGGTACATCTAAAGATACATTTAGATCTTTATATATACTTTTTGATCTACATTTAGATCTTTATTCGGAGCCCTAAATTGTTAAATATTAAAAATAAAATTCAACTAATAGTTTATCTTACGTATACGCGTGGAACGGCTATTCTTTGTTGCACATATTGGCACTTTCAATTTTTTACTTTTAATAAATTATTTACTTTTCACTAATTGTTACTGGTACGTAATTTTCACTTTAAGTCGACGTGGTTCGTGCCTTGTTGAAGATATACTGTCTATTTTCGAGTTTCCTATCGTATTTATAAGCTCCACCTTCCAACGTTTCAATTGGCGTGTTCGTTGATCAAGGCTTGTACTTTGGGCCTATCTCTGTAAAACCCGGTATTTCTCAAAATCCCTGGCTTAATTGTCGATGAAATGCTCTGCCGATCATGTAAGCGTTCTGTATATCACAGTATATTCTTAGAATTTCCAAATATTTATGGCATTCTGTCATGTATTTTATGTTTGTCGATTATACTCCAAACTATTATTTATTTTCTTTACGACCTTGCTCTATGTATATGGTTTAAATGCTTCTTGTGGCTTATAGGTCAGCTAGTGAATAAGATAATGCTCTTATTTATTGCCTAAATTTTCGAATTTATTTAATTCTTGTTCACAGGCACTAAAATGTAGGAACATAGTAACTGGTACAACTTCGTGTAGATATTACTTACTAAAGTGAGGATTAATCTAAAATTGACTAGTACAGCATAAATAAACAGTAACTGTTTTTAAAAAACATAACAGTTGTAAAGATAAAAATAAATATTATAATCTAATATGACACTAGTAGTTTGTCAAAAAAAAATTTTGTTTTTTATTTAAGTATAATAAGTGTGTATGTGTTATTTGATTTTTGTTGGTATCTGTGTATGTGTGTGCGTGTTTGTGTGTGTGAATATGTTTGTCTGTGAACTTGTACGAGTAGTGTATCTATGCAAATATATAGTTTGTAAAAGTTTACCATAGATTTGCAGCTTTGATCCAAAATATAGTATTATGATAATAATTTTTTTATTCATTTATTCCTTCTTCTTTTTGAAATTTAATAAATATGTATATATAGTGCTTAGATTTTCAATGTCTGTTTTCTTGTTTAAGGTACAGGAATTTTGATAAATATAACACATTTCAAGGAATAGTCGTTTATTTTCTTTCAATTAAATATCAATAACTTTTGGATTTTGAAAGTCTATTTGATGATCATTTGTTAATACGTATTGTGTTAAAGCACATGCATTTGGTTTTCTTCTTAGGTCGCTTTTATGTTGAGTTATTCTCTACTTTAAATTTTGCGACGTTTGTCCAATGTAAATTTTGTTGCAATCCAAACAACTAATTTGATAAATTACGTTCCTTTGTTGTAGCATATGTGTTTTATCTTTTAATTTAGATTGTAATCTATTCAAAGTAAATATATTTTTTGTAGCAATTTTTAAATTAGTATCTTTAAATACATTTATTAATTTAGTGGTGAGGTTTTTGATAAATGGAATAGAGTTATAAAACGGTTGAGTTTGTTCATTATAATGTACATTGTTGTTATTCTTGATGTTGGTGTAAGATGTATGGCTTTTATTGTATAAAAGATTGTGAATTAAATTTGTTCCACCTTCCAACGTTTCAATTGGCGTGTTCGTTGATCAAGACTTGTACTTTGCGCCTATCTCTGTAGAACCCGGTATTTCTCAAAATTCCCTGGCTTAATTCTTGATGAAATACTCTGCCGATCACGTAATCGTTCTGTATATCACAATATATTCTTAGAATTTCCAAATATTTATGGCATTCTGTCACGTATTTTAGGTTTGTCGATTATAGTCCAAACTTTTATCATATCGCGGAAAGCTTGTTATTTATTGTTTGTTATTTCAAATATGTTGAATTTTCATGTAAATATGACGTATTTGTAGGCGTATTGCTTATTTATGCGTTGATATTGTTAAATAGCTAATATGCCAGTTTGTTTATCTTTACCGATTACGTGTTAATTTTGATTAATCTTGATGTATTTAGAACCTTATCTTTGTTCGTTTCTTCAACCTAAAGCGTATTATAAGACATACACATTATTACTCTAGCTAAATATTATCTCATTATTACAAAATGAGCTTCTTTCTTATGCATTAAATTAAATATAATTTATATACAGTATGCCCGCTATTGATCTTTTGTAAAATATTCGATTTACTCCTATTTAATGGTGGAACTATTTGGTTTCCTAACGATACTTATCTTTATATTTATTTTACGACCCCTATGACTTAATCTACCTTTAAACTACCCTTTTGTCATAACAATATATATATATATATATATATATATATATATATTGCCGTGGAACCTCAGTAAAATTCGTGCCCGTCCTTGGGCCAACATAAAATTTTCAAAAAAAATAACAAAACAAAATTCCTTACCCTTATTATTAAGGACGCCTTCGAATTTCTTCTGCTTCCCTGGCTAGCTCAGCAATCGGCCTTTTCTTGAATACCTAATTTTACATTCATACCTCTTTCATACTCACACACCATCAAATAAAATTACCAAATAATACAACAACCATACAACCTTTTATTTACACCTATTAACAGATAAAATATATTTACACATGTTACCAAACAGTTTGATACAATAATTATCAGCTCAATATATTGTATGACTTAAAGTTCTTGATTTTTATTATGATTTTAAACAAGTTCGATTAAATATGAGTAGATGGGCCCCACATGTAACCCTAAATTGACTTCACACTAGAGTATTGTGCGCTCATTATAACCCAGTTTTGTTTGTATATGCCTTTTAAACCTTGCATTAATTAAAACAAATTTACGGACCCGTTTACCTTTTACAACTCAATTTATATCCTGAATAAAATTTTGATATATTCTATATACTCCCTTTTTCAATACTCAAATTTAGGAAATTGTCCAGTACATATCTTGTAAAACAAGTTTCTAAAACCATAAATATGCCACCAAAAGTCAACCACACAACACAAAAATTCCACAAATGTTTATATAACAACAGAAATTTCAAATAAATTACCTGGAGAATTCTTCATTTCCGACGGAGATGGTTACCAGAAAACCCCTCGGCGTTGTTTCCATTTACTATGCTGCTTGGCGGATCCACAGGCCTCTCCCATCTGATATCTCTGCAAGCTATTCGCCTCGTCTCACAGTACTATTCCATACCCATATTCCATGCATACACACTTGATTACCAGTTCTGCTTACCCCCATATATCATGCAACCATTTAATAATTTTTTGTCGTAGTAGCCGGACCTTTTTATTAAAAACGCACTGACTCGTGCGTCACGTTAATAATTTGAGGTCCGCTACTACCTTTTTATACTTTCAAGTACGATATTGAAGGTAACTTTACTACACACACAAACTATTAACCAAAAGCTTTATTATTATGGTGGTCTGAATCAGTATTCAGCACTTGATCGCAGTAAAAGAGAAGACAGAGCTTTAATAACTTCACTTGGGTATTTATATCCCCCCAGTGGAACCGGTTTCGCGTGAAAAGCTTATTTGCCAAAGCGGTTTCTAAAAATTTTGAGATCAAAGGGTAGTAAGGGAATAACATTATCTAACAAGGAATTCATTATTATTTCGCCTAAAATTGGACTTAAATTGGAACCCATAGGGCAACCTGAAATTTGTAAATAGTGTTTATCTTTATAAGTAAAATAGTTGCTATTAAAAATAAATACTATTATTTCTACAAAAGTTTGTTTGGGTATTTTACAAATTTGTTCTATTTTGTTCCAAAGTAATTTGATATCTTTCAATACCAGTTTTTTCGGAATATTAGTAAAAAGCGAAACAACATCTAAGCTTATAAGTACATAATTATCAGGAATTTGGAAGTTATTTATGAAATCTGCAAATTCAAATGAATCTTTTATATGGTGTTTGTTTTTAGTAACGAAATTTTTTCTGGTCACGTATTCTTAATATAATTTATGTATTAAATTATATGCGTTTTCTATTACGCATTTTTGAACCTGCTTGTTTAATTGAGATTCTTAGCGTAATCATGATGCATTATTCATGTGTATTGTGTTTCAGCTTCCGTCCACGTTGTCTTATGACTTGCCAAATTTCATCAAATCTTCTAAAGTACTTTTCATTTCTTAAACTAATTATGACTATAATTTATATTCAGGGCGCTGTCATTTACTTTCCTGCCTAATTGTTGTATTTCTTATTTTTTTCGTAGAAATGTCTAGTTTTCTGAGCCCTCATGTTGGTTTAATGAAGCGAACTACACTCGTGATCCTATCTACCCCTAATTGACCTTGTTAACACGGCAATATATATATATATATATATATATATATATATATATTAATAGTTATTAAGATGAAATGAAAACCCAACTTTGTATTTAAAGTTGAATTACCATTTCAAATCGAACTAGTAATTGAAAACCACTAAAAGAACGGCTACAGCAGGACTTGAACCTGCAACCTCTGATTGTCCGGATCAGTGCTCTAACCAATTGAGCTATCTAGCCTAATTGTTTAGATGATGTTATACTTAATACTACTGAAGCTTGGCTCTTGTTAACGATTTTCAATTACGTCTTGCATTTAAGGAAATTGAATCTAGTTATATACATAATTCATGTACTAATAACTTGACTACATTACCCATTTTTGCAACGTTCGGAAATAATACTAAACAATGTAATTAATATTATAATAGTAAGATAACACATTATGAACAAATGAATCTTAATATATATTAAAGTTGACTAGATGGAAAATAGGAAAGCCAACTTTGTAGCCTTTAGTTATTAATTTCAAATCGACTAGTAATTGAAAATCATTAAAAGAACAGCTTCAGCTAGTACTTAACCTAACATCTGATTAAATCGGATTAGTGCTCTAAATAGTTATTAGCCTAATTGTTTAGATGATGTTATACTATAATATACTAAGTTGGCTCTTGTGTAAATCAGAGTAATTGAAAATGTTAAAGCCAGTCTTAGTGTGTATATAACAACTAAACATTAGGCTAGATTTCGAATGGTTAATTCAACTTCTCGGAAAATACAAAGTTGCAGGTTCAATCTCACTTTTCATGGTTTTAACTACTAGTTTGATTTGAAATGGTAATTCAACTTTAAATACAAATGGGTTTTATTATTATAAATTAATTATTAATATTCATTTGCATTCCAAATGTGGATTATGCTTCTATTAATATATATATATATATATATATATATATATATATATATATATATATATATATATATATATATATTTTCAATCTTTTTTGTAGTAACGACCTCCTTTTAGATAATTGATTGTAATTATGTTAGCGGGTATTAGGTCTGCTGGGGTAAAAGAAAACTCTTTTTTATGGCCTAAATTTTCGCATTTATTTAATGCTTTCTCAAAGGCAATAACTAAATAGCTAATAACTAAAAAGTAATACAACAATAATAATAAAGACACTGGTGTTAATAAGCGTTACTTACATTGAGGTTAATAAAAATTAGCTTCCATAAATAAAATTTAAACTAGGTTCCTTTATATAATGTTATAAAATTGAATTGAATAAAAAATTTTTAAGTATAAATAAAATATTGGCTTGACATAAATAAAATTTTTGACAGAATTCTAATGAATAGGCGGAAAGGTTGATTTTGTTAAAGAATTAGAATAAAAGAGAAACTTACATGTGTAAATAAGCGGTATCACATATACATATGCATATTTGAACATAATGTAAATGTATATGTACTAATATACATATATGTATACTCATACACATAAATACATTTTTAATGAGATATATATTCATTCTTATACCTAAAATAATTTATCTATATAGACATGTTCACACATACATATACACATATATATATATACATACATACATACATACATACATACATACATACATACATACATACATACATACATACATACATACACATACACGTACATACACATATACACACATATACATACATATACATTCATACACAGATACATATATACATATATACACACACATACATAAACACACCACATATACATATACATATATATATATATATATATACATACACACACACACACACACACACACACACACACACTCATACATATACATAAAACACATACACAAATACACACACACATATACATAAAAAATATTTATATTTAAATAGTAATTAAATACGATTTGTTTTAGATTTAAATTTAAATTTTAAAAGATACGAGTATATACAACTGAGATTATCCATATCCTTTTTATTATTTAATGTTTTTGTGTTCATGTAAATGTGACACATTTCCAGAAATGTTCTTTTTGATTTGTCCTGCTCAATTTGTAAAATTGTTGGATTATTAAAATCTATTTTATGCTCTTTGTCTAGAACGTGTGTTGTTAGGGCGCAGGCTTTAGGTTTTACTCTTATATCGCTTTTGTGTTTTGTTATTCTTTGCTTTAAATTTTGAGATGTTTGTCCTATGTATATATGATCACAATCTAAACAATTTAATTTATATATTATGTTTCTCTGATCTAAATTGTTGGTTCTATCTTTAATTTTTGAAAATAATTTGTGTATAGTGGTTAAATTTCTCTTTGCAATTTTAATTTTACTATCTTTAAATATTTTTATTAATTTCTCAGTTAAGCCTTCTATGTAAGGAAGAGATTTGTAACTTTGTATTAGGTCGTTATTATTAAATTTGTTTGATTCTTTATTTTTATTATATTTGCTTCCTTGATTGAACAATAAATTATTTATTAATGAACTCGGATAGTCATTTTCGTTTAACAGTCCTTTAAGTATTTTTAAATTTTTTTGGTATAAAGAAGGATGCGAAATTCGTTTAATTCTGGATTTTAATTCTAAAATGAAGTTAATTTTTATATTAAATGAGTGATAAGAATGATAATTTAAGTATCGACCCGAGCTACTAGGTTTGATATACCAATCAGTGATAATTTGGTTGTTGTTTTGTCTTATTACTAATAAGTCTAAAAATTGAACTAAATTATTGGTTTCTAATTCTATTGTAAATTTGATATTTTTGTTATATTTATTGAATGTTTCTAAAGTGTCGTTTATTTTATTCTTAGGAATAGCTGTCAGAATGTCGTCTACAAACTTTTTTATAAAAGGTAACTCGAATGAAAGGCTGGGTATGACGTTATTTAAAAGTGTATTCATTACAATTTCAGCTATAACGGGGCTTAAATTGGATCCCATGGGGCAACCGGTAATTTGTTCGTAAAATATTTTATTATATGTAAAGTAACTATTAGTAAAAATAAAATCTATAATATCCAAAAATGTGTCTTGTGGTATATTACAGTTCTGTTCGATATTATTCCAAATATTTTTAATGTTGTTTATTGCTAAATATTTAGGTATACTTGTAAATAAAGACACAACATCTAAACTGATTAATATGTAATTTTCAGGAAGTTGAAAATTATGTATAAATTCAACAAAATCAAACGAGTCTTTTACTTTATAAATATTTTTTTGAATTGATTTTTGTAAAATTTCAGAAATGAATTTAGATAACTTTTCAGTTGGACTGTTATTAGATGCAACTATGGGTCTCATTGGATAGTTTGATTTATGGATTTTAGGAAGAGCATAAAATTTTGGAGAAATACTACTATAATTATTTAGAACTGAGGATTGTTGTTCGCTGATATATTTTTTTTATTTTTAAGTTTTTTATGGTATTTAATGTTTTTCTTTGAATTTTTTGGGTTGGGTCTTTAGTAATTTTTAAGTATGTATTGTTGTCGCATAATAGTTCTTCTATTTTTTGATTGTATTCGGTTTTTGACATTGCAACAGTTAAATTACCTTTGTCTGATTTTAGTATAATTAAATTATCATTTTGTTTTAGAAATTTATTACTGTATGAATAATCTAAATGTAATTTTGATTTTTGGTTGTTATTTTTTTGTAAGAAATTAGTTGTAATGTTAGTAATCTGAGCTCTATATACATTACGTTCTTCTTCTGTTGATGAATCAAGAATGATATTTTCTAAGTCAGCTAGTAAATTGATCGTTGTTATATCGTTTATGATTGGTTTAATGCTAAATTTCGGACCTAATGATAGAATTCTTTTGACATTTTTAGGTATTTCAATGTCACTAATATTTATAAACCACTTGTCACTTTGATTGAAGGTTGGATTTTTTGATGTTTTTAGGATGACATCTATTTTTTTAAGGTTATCTTGTTTTATTTGATGGAATTTTCTGTTGTAAAGAATAATTTGTCTACGTGAATATTCATTGAAAATGTAATTTGGAAGTATATCTGAAACGGTTCCTTTTATATGTTCTAATTCTTTAATACACTCATCTACAATGGTGTGTGTAATCTTAATCTCTAAATTTAAGATTTTAATTTTGATTTTTCTATTAAAGCTTTTTATTTTAGAAGCCAATATTTTACTATGGTTATCTAATAAACTACATACGTTTTTTAAAGCATTAGGAATATGTTTTGGAAGAACATCATAGTGCCTACATTGTAAAAGGAATTTACAATGTAGGCACTTTATACATAATTTTCAACTTCCTGAAAATTACATATTAATCAGTTTAGATGTTGTGTCTTTATTTACAAGTATACCTAAATATTTAGCAATAAACAACATTAAAAATATTTGGAATAATATCGAACAGAACTGTAATATACCACAAGACACATTTTTGGATATTATAGATTTTATTTTTACTAATAGTTACTTTACATATAATAAAATATTTTACGAACAAATTACCGGTTGCCCCATGGGATCCAATTTAAGCCCCGTTATAGCTAAAATTGTAATGAATACACTTTTAAATAACGTCATACCCAGCCTTTCATTCGAGTTACCTTTTATAAAAAAGTTTGTAGACGACATTCTGACAGCTATTCCTAAGGATAAAATAAACGACACTTTAGAAACATTCAATAAATATAACAAAAATATCAAATTTACAATAGAATTAGAAACCAATAATTCAGTTCCATTTTTAGACTCATTAGTAATCAGACAAAACAACAACCAAATTATCACTGATTGGTATATCAAACCTAGTAGCTCGGGTCGATACTTAAATTATCATTCTTATCACTAATTTAATATAAAAATTAACTTCATTTTAGAATTAAAATCCAGAATTAAACGAATTTCGCATCCTTCTTTATACCAAAAAAATTTAAGAATACTTAAAGGACTGTTAAACGAAAATGACTATCCGAGTTCATTAATAAATAATTTATTGTTCAATCAAGGAAGCAAATATAATAAAAATAAAGAATCAAACAAATTTAATAATAACGACCTAATACAAAGTTACAAATCTCTTCCTTACATAGAAGGCTTAACTGAGAAATTAATAAAAATATTTAAAGATAGTAAAATTAAAATTGCAAAGAGAAATTTAACCACTATACACAAATTATTTTCAAAAATTAAAGATAGAACCAACAATTTAGATCAGAGAAACATAATATATAAATTAAATTGTTTAGATTGTGATCATATCTACATAGGACAAACATCTCAAAATTTAAAGCAAAGAATAACACAACACAAAAGCGATATAAGAGTAAAACCTAAAGCCTGCGCCCTCACAACACACGTTCTAGACAAAGAGTATAAAATAGATTTTAATAATCCAACAATTTTACAAATTGAGCAGGACAAATCAAAAAGAACATTTCTGGAAATGTGTCACATTTACATGAACACAAAAACATTAAATAATAAAAAGGATATGGATAATCTCAGTTGTATATACTCGTATCTTTTAAAATTTAAATTTAAATCTAAAACAAATCGTATTTAATTACTATTTAAATATAAATATTTTTTATGTATATGTGTGTGTGTATTTGTGTATGTGTTTTATGTATATGTATGAGTGTGTGTGTGTGTGTGTGTGTGTGTGTGTGTGTGATATATATATATACATATATGTGTATGTATATGTGGTGTGTTTATGTATGTGTGTGTATATATGTATATATGTATCTGTGTATGAATGTATATGTATGTATATGTGTGTATATGTGTATGTACGTGTATGTGTATGTATGTATGTATATATATATATGTGTATATGTATGTGTGAACATGTCTATATAGATAAATTATTTTAGGTATAAGAATGAATATATATCTCATTAAAAATGTATTTATGTGTATGAGTATACATATATGTATATTAGTACATATACATTTACATTATGTTCAAATATGCATATGTATATGTGACACCGCTTATTTACACATGTAAGTTTCTCTTTTATTCTAATTCTTTAACAAAATCAACCTTTCCGCCTATTCATTAGAATTCTGTCTAAAATTTTATTTATGTCAAGCCAATATTTTATTTATACTTAAAAATTTTTTATTCAATTCAATTTTAGAACATTATATAAAGGAGCCTAGTTTAAATTTTATTTATAGAAGCTAATTTTTATTAACCTCAATGTAAGTAACGCTTATTAACACCAGTGTCTTTATTATTATTGTTGTATTACTTTTTAGTTATTAGCTATTTAGTTATTGCCTTTGAGAAAGCATTAAATAAATGCAAAAATTTAGGCCATAAAAAAGAGTTTTCTTTTACCCCAGCAGACCTAATACCCGCTAACATAATTACAATCAATTATATATATATATATATATATATATATATATATATATATATATATATATATATATATATTGTGTGTATATAAATTTTATAGGTAACACGCGCAATTTTAGAAATCGGAAATACATTCGTTCTTAACTACTTCTAGATACACCAAACTCTACAATAATTTTCTCTCGATTGACAATTTCAGCCTTAAATATGTAATGCTTCTTTCTTTTTCAGCGATTAAACTGCTAAACGTGTATTATAAAATGAATATTTCTTTTTAGATACTCAACCGAACAAACAATATTTTCGAGCTTGTTTCTGTAGAGCCAGTTTTAAACGACAAAGCAATAGAAAAGAGCAAAAGGGAATTGCTTTTAAATGATGAATACGATGTTCAAGAAGAAAGAAACTTGAGACTCAAAGGTAAGCCGTATTTTATATTTAAGGTTTAAGCCAATTAAGAGACACTTAAAGATACAAACCAAATAAATTGGTTAATAGTTCTTTAATTTAAGCTACGTAATTAAGTTGGTCGTTTTTGGGATATTAGACCAACCTATACGCTAAAATACGTAACGTTTCAAAGGTCTCGAAATTAAAATAGTAGAACGAGATTGGAGTAGGAAACATTCGAACAACTTGTACTTGCAAATTTGCAGGTTAATGTTAAAATCTTTGTCTAGTGAATTTAATTTCAAGCCCTAGGAAAATTATTACGGCCACAAATCTTTTTATTTTCACTCTCGTGATACTAAGAAAAGTGATTTTGTGGTAACTACTTAATTCCACCAGCATTAACCTAAACAAGAGCTCACTGTTTGTACAAATTATGTTAATTAATTCAGTAGACGTATAAAGTTCTCAATCCGTTTCATTTCAAATTTTAGGACTATAGCGCTTTAAAAATGCCAGAAGAAACTTAAAATTTGGAAAAAAATAACGGAAATCACCTTATTACCTTAAAACTGAAAGTATATAAAGCGATCCATCTTTGATATCTTCTTTCTTATACCTTTCAACAATTCCCTGAATGTTGTGGAAACATTTAAGGCATCTAATATTGGATATACTTTTATTTAATGGTTTGAACTTCTCAATAATTATAAATTTCAAAATTACTTAAATTAACACGTTTTATAGTGCACCCTTCCTTTTTACAGGTAGGAATGGGTGTACAACAGAGTCTAAACAAAACTCTGGCGGGACTAGTGTCGACCGTTTGTGGCTGCGGTAGATTGCAAAAGACTATATCTCAGGAGTTTGGAGAACAAAGTTAAATTTTACCCAGACAGGTTATAGGGATGCAAATTAAGAACATGACTAAAAAAAATACCTTATTACAACTTATATATTGACGTTTAGTTAATAACATTAATAAAAAAATTAAATATATACCGTTATTTTCTTACAACCAAATTTTCATACGACAAAATCAGTAAGTGCAGTTTATATATCTACACTCTCATAATTTTAAAATTTTGTCTTAAACTCTACCAGATAAAAAATTAGAAAATCTAAACTTATTATTGTGCTTAGACACAATTTAAAGTTAACGTTTGAAATAAAAGGAAATCATAAATACACTTTGTTGTGTTTAACATTAGTTTAAGAGAATTTGAATTGAACATTTAAATTGAACATAACCACAAAATCCACACAAAAAGGTTTCATTAAAGCTTTTCTGTTTACAAACCATAAGGTTATATGGGAAAGCAAAGATAATATTAAATTAGTTAAGGTATAGGTAAGTAAATAAAGTTATGACTATATTTTACTTGCATTATTTTTCTAGATAATTGAGATTTAAAATGTAACACATGCACATCGTTCCATGACAAAAATAAATAATATAAACTTATACCTGTGTCCCAGATATATGAAAGAACGTATACTTAAGCATTGAGCTCACGGCTTATTCAGAACTATAGGATCTTCTTACGGTTTGTTGAAACAAACACCATCGTTGTTTATTTTGGTTGTGGACCTCAAACTTCTAATTTGTAAGAGCCAATCCTTCCGTTCCACAACCATATATTTTGTCAACGGAACATTTAATTTATTTTAGAAGGTAAATAACGGCAATATGAATTCTTGTACGGTAAAAGATACTATTTGTAGGTAGTAAAATTAATACATAGGCTTAGATAACCTAGCATAGATAATTAAATTCAGAGAATATTTTACCAGAGAATATGCAACGGGAAGATATGCCACAGGAGGATATGCCACCAGAGGATATGCCACTAGAGGATATGCCACCAGAGGATATGTTACGGGAGGAAATGCCACCAGAGGATATGTTGCGAGAGGACCCTAGAAAATAAACGTGTTACGAAAGCAAAATATTGTAATACGCCACAATTTAAAATTTTATCTGTAATTAGCTTACCATTTATTAATATTTTGAACTGGTTATGCAGGTAGGATTTCTTCGTAAGCATTTTGCTAATATTTTAAAACGATATTTATGTATGTTAGGAAGAATAAAAGAAAAGACACCTTTTACATACCAGGTGCGACGTCTTGGCCTTAGAAAGGACATCTGTATCAGGAAACGGCATGTGCACAACAGGAAATCAAATTTCAAAAGTACTAGAATTTATTCTGGTTTTGAAGATAACTACACTTTTTGAGAGAGGGATAAAACAAGAAAAACTATCCTAAATGACAGATTTATATATACACCAGTTGTGTATTTATGGACATTATTCAAAGGTTTACCAATTAGAAAATTACATTTGATTATAATTATTTATATTATTTATACAAAAGAAAGAATATTAAATTAAAACTAAAGATGGATGTATATAGTGTATTATTTAATATTACTAAAGGGAAATGTTACACAAATCAGAACTAACTTGTGATTGTAAACGGTATTAATATAAAATTAAAATGAAGAAATGCTTTTATAAGGAGGAAGTGGGACCTCAATGTAATATGGCGAGGGAACAGTGAACTGACATGTTACAATACAACTACGTCCTTTTATTATTAATATAAATGAAGATTGTTTTAGAATATTTAAAATGCGATTCTTCAGCTATTACTAAATGAAAATTTTCTTTTAGAATATTTACAAATGCGATTTCCGATTTTCTGTTATTGAATATTATTAAAATTCCTTAAGAATATTTCTTATGCGTGAAAGGTAATATATATTGCTATGTCTCCCTCTATTATTCGCGCTCCATCGTTTGGACGACCATATAAATATTGCTATGTACTAACTGGATTTTTCAAGCCCCGACGTTGGGCTGTCATATAAATATTGCTATGTCTCCCTCCAGGAACTTAACTGGATTTTATCTTGTCTCGACCTTGTATCGACCAATAACAAAATTTGATGTGATACCGCCTTGCTCGTTATCAATGGCGTATTCAACTTATTGCTCCTCCTTTATTATTTAAAGTATCAAATCACATTCCCATTAACTTTATCTTGTGACCTCGACTAGCGTTTATTTAGAATTATAAAATAAAGTTAATTCAATTCCTTATAATGAAAACAAATATTATGTACAGATTTTTGAAAATTATTAAAATACACTTTTCAATTAATTAATGTTGTAAATCTCAATTATCAAAAATCATATACTATTCAATCAATCTAAAGTCACCAAAAAATCTATTGTTTTTTAAAAAAAAGCTTGGAACGTTCAAAACCTTTTATCATATAACGCATTTTATACATATGCAAGTCCTTTGTTTTGTTGACTTCGTCACATTAATTTATATTAAGCAAATTCAATATTCAATATTTAAATAGAAAAATAATATCTTATAACTAAAAATCTAACCTGGTCTATTTTCTTCGCATCGACGCATCCATTATCAGCTAATATCTTCCATGCATTATACCATCCACTAATTCAGAATTATTATATACCCATTGCATTTAAATTATCGTCATCACCCTCTGGACTACCATTATTAAACTTATACTTATGCACCCCAATTTATTGTCATCTCAATCAGACTTATTACTTCTTATCAATTTCCCCAAACTTAGAATTGGATTATCATCCTCCCCAGACTTGGCTTTTACGCTCACCGGCCTCGAACTTGTATTATTATTCTCCCCAGACTCGAAATTGGATCATCATTCTCCCCAGACTTAGAAATCGTAGTTTATATTCCCCGGCTTCGAAATTGGATCATCATTCTCCCCAAACTTAGAATTCGTAGTTTATATTCCCCGGACTCGAAATTCTATTATTATTATGTTTTAGTTTAAATAAATTCCCCAAAATCTACTTACGTTTAATCGGCAATCGTAATTTTTATCTTCGTCGCACTTATACAATTTTCACTTTAAATTATTCTTACGTATCACACTTTGTTTCAGAGTGGCGCACCTCGGCCTTTGTTGAGTTGAAAACTGAGTTCGTTATCACTGTCCCTGTTAATATATGATTGATCTCCTACTCCGTCAGTGGGTATGGCCTACAAGCTCGTCGCTAATTTTAACCAATCAAATCTTTGCATTTAAAGTAGTTTCTGATGTAACATTATCTGCCTTCAAGTAATTGTGGCTTGCTCGCAGGTGCCTCGTTATCAAACATGCGGTGTTTTGACAAATCTAATCGCTTTTCCACGTTGTACACAAACAACTGATGCAATTCGACTTTTAATTTTCATATATGCCTGTTATATACGCAATTTTTAATCACCTTTCTTTATCAAAATTGTTAACTATTTGTACGCATTTACACTATGCTTCTCGAAGCTTTATTTCTTATTTCCGTATTAACCTAATTGTTTGGAACTCTTTTGAATGCGTGTTTAATTACCTTTTTTATGTTTACTTATAAATACGCGTGCTTCCACTAAAAATATCATTATTTGCCTTACCTAAATTAACTAAAACTCTATCTACAGGGTGTTAAATATTTATTATTTATCTAATGCATGTATTCTTTGTTTCTACGCTAACTATGCGTCTTTGTGTGTCTATTTGCATCGCTTGAAACTACTTATATTTTATATACAGTGTGTTGACTGTTTACTATTTACAAACTATCTCCATTTCTCAATTTTCTATTAAATAAATGCAGTTTTCTGCTTCCTATGGTAATTTCTAATTCCTAAACGACCTTTACTATAAAGTACACCCTTTAACAACCCCTTATCACAGCAATATATATATATATATATATATATATATATATATATTGTAGTGGTTTTAAAGGACTTTACAAAGATAGAATTTATTGAGGTCTAACTTGAGCACCGAAATGTAAATAATCTTTAACTGTTATTTGTAAATAGTAGTAAATAGATATTGTATGATTGTTGTATTATTTTGTGGTTTTATTGAGAGTGTGCGTGAACGATAAAGAGTATGATAGTGAATCTAGGTATCCAAGAGGAGGCCCAACTGAGCTAGCCAGGGAGCTGTGACAGCAATTAGGGTGATGAAGAGAGGAATCTGGGTAAGAAATTATTTTTTGGAAAATTTTTCTATTGTGTGCAATTTTCGATTTTGGTAAAATTAATAAAATCCTCGAATGTGTTTTGAGAAAGTACAATTCTTACTAGGGTACACAACAATTTATGACGTCCAATTCGTGAGGTTCGATTATTAATAGGTAACACAACAATTTTATGACGGCCTAACGTTGGGGCTTGAATGATTTTTAGGGAGTTCCAGAGATTGATCCCAGTTCCACAGCAATATATATATATATATATATATATATATATATTATATAAATATTTTAGGTAGTTAATTACACAAGGTAAGTTGATAAATATTATTGTATTACAGTGAATAAGATGAAATAATAACTTAGACTTTTATGCAAAGCCCAAATGGTCATTTAAATCGAGCTAGTAATTGAAAGATGGAAATGATCGTTTGGACTTTGCATAAAAGTCTAAGTTATTATTTCATCTTATTCACTGTAATATATATATATATATATATATATATATATATATTGATTGCTATAATAATAGGGTTATTTAGGGGTATATAGAGTCATAAGTGTTGCATACTACATGTAAATAGTACTAAAAGCTAGAAAAATAACCAATTTTATCATGAAAAGTACGTAATTCCCAAATTATGCAAAAAGCAAACATTTAATACCCTGTATAAGGATCACAATTGACTTTAATTAATGCCGGGAAGCACATCCTTCTAATAATACAAACATATTCAGTATAATAAATAACTCTGTACGCAATTAAATTCTTCTAAATCAGAAAAACATTCATAAATTCTAAACAAAACGCATTAAGAGCATTGAAAGCTAGAAATCATTATTAGAATTCTGGTAAAATAGACCTGCAATGGTACAAAGAAATAGCAAATCATCTTCGAAATAAACGCACATTTAAAAACCAATACGTTTCGGAAACGTAGAATGTAAAGAGACGCATTTCAATTTACGTCATTATAGAAATTTTGCGTACGTAATTTTTTAACATGAAAGTATATTCAAAAGCCAAGACATTATCTTGACAAAAGTAAAGCCATAAGTTTGTCTACGTGAGAAGTCAAATTAAAATTTCCTACAACAAAACAAAGCAGATGGGTAAAAGCACAAGAATAATTGAAATCCACCATATAGAACTAGTATACTACGTGACCACAGCATTGCTCCGGCGGACTATTATCCTATTCATACCTGAGAAAGCCCAGAGTGTTGACAATATCCTATAACATGCCTTAAACCTCGACCGTAGTACGCCGATAACCAATCCTGCAGATGGAGGCGTTGCTTTATATATCACTCAAATTTGATAAACAGAGTTTTCTTTCAATCTGAGCACTCTCCACATCAGTTTAAATAAAAAATTTACGTAAAAGTAAACATAGAAAATTAAATAATTATATTTAGTGAAAGTCGTGACAGAGAAATTTGAAATTAAAATAGTAGTAAAAATATACTTGAAAAGTTTTCCTGTTAACTGGAAAACATAAGTAAAAGGTTATTAATTAAACATAATTTTAATATTCATAATTTAGGGCTCTGGAAAATCTAAGTAACTGGTAGAAATCTAAGTGACAGGTAAAAATCTAAGTATTAGATAAGAGATCTGGGAAAATCTGGGAAACTTTAAGAAATAAATCCGAATTTACATCGATCTTAAATTGCATAAAAATATTGGTTTGCTTCTACGCATTGAAGCACAAAACGGAGGATTGTTTTAAGCATCGAATGTAAACTTAACTGAAAGCAATCCAGGGGTACTGATCCACAGCACGCGGTAGCAGAACAAAAAGACACGCAAGGAAAACTACAGGTCAGAACATTATCTAAATACCATAAGACATTACTTTCTTTTTATTGAACATTTTCTATATTTTTTTATTGTACCAGAATATTTGTGTAAAGGGTCATCAAAAATCTTTTATACGTGAAAATTTACGTAAAAAGGGAAAGGTCATTGAACGTTCAAGGGTGTTTTCAATAGAGTACAGTGTCATTTTTGCTGGCTTTAAACTAATAAAAGGAACCATAATTTTGGGGATAAAGAAATTGATATTATTATTATTTGATTCAGGGGTTTACTTTGTCAAACAGTGACTCATATTAAGTTGTAAAGTGTATATAATTTTTCTTTGTCATTATACAAATCGGGATCAATTTCGTTTTTCTCATTCAAATAGGAAAGTATTGGATAAAAAGGGAGGTAAATACTTTATTATCGTAACGTTGTGCACTTTGTGTGGATTAGACTAAGCTAGCCGAGGCATATTTAAACTTTAGGTTGTTTAGAGACACAGAGCGGTGGCGGGCAGCAAGAAACTGAACGTTAATTACATCGGCGTGCAGCGTTATCATAGCAATGTATATATATATATATATATATATATATATATATATATAATCTTCAAGTTTTATTTGCTGATAAATATTAATTTAAAATTATATAATTTATTGAGGATTGCAGCAATTATGGAAGTCTATTCTTTATTTTATATCGGAAATTTTATTTTAGACAATTTTAAACTGTTTATATCGTATGAAACATTACGTATTTATCAGTTGCTAAAATTTTTGTAACAGCTTAAAATTATCTAGAGATGCGCCTTGTCATCGACACAATCAGCCTGGATTCTTATAATCTCAAGGTAAGATTTATTTATTCCCGAAACTGTCTAACCAGGGTTCAGTGTCAGACGGTTTCGGGGTCTTCACCTCGTGCCCCCACATACACAGACCTATGTCGAATTCCGACAAGTCGGTTACAAAATTGACAGCTATTGGCTCTTATCAAATTGCCAATAACTTAGTTATATAAAAAAAAATTTTCAAACAGCTACTTTTGTAGGTGTAAATACCTAGTCCTTTTATAAAGGCCTACTGTTTAGATTGATACTAATACCTTCAATTCCTCAGACTGCCTACAAGATTTCTTAGTCTTTGTCGAATCAACTATCATAACCTAAACAAAATCACTTTAAAACTAGTTTTGGTATATGTAAAAGTATGATTTAAATTTTAACTATAAACAAAACTGGATGGTTTATAATACTTTTGTTATTCCAAATTTCGCATACATACGGTAGTAAAATTTCACTGCACCTGGTATCCAAAATTACACTCGCCTTTTATAGATGCCCTGCTGGATTCCTAATCATTCACTTTGCCTTGCTCATTCTTATTATATTTGATACGCTCTATTTTTATATCTTTTGATGCGTCAGATTCAATAGCATTTTCAAACCTGGAATTTCCACAAATGTTACTAGGAGTTTGTATATCTCCCATCTTCACAACATTTTCATTGGCTCATAACTATATGGCGGAGTTTACAGCACTTTATATTGGGCACCCAACGCAAGAAAATTTCCTAATATTTAATTTTTCTACCCTGTATAAAAATTACACTTGAGAGATTCATCATCATTTTGTTTTCGACCTTATTTAAGGTCGGTTTGACGCAGCTCTAACTTCTTTTCTTGAGAGATACCTTGTATAAACAATCATTCTATACTTAAAACTAACTTTTATTTTAAAATGTAAATACAAAAACCATTCAATTTTATTGCCTAAAATACTTACTCTTGAGAGATACCTTATGTAAATAAAACCTTCTATACTTAGTCAAAACGACTTTTTATTTTAAAATATGCGCTACATTTACTGAAAGGTTAATTGCATAAAGTAATATCCATTTAGCATCGTTAAAACAAAGCATTACGAAGCTTTAAAATACTAGTTTAAATTCTGTGTGTAAGATATATATCATCTTAAAATATTCATTTATTTTAATTTAAGAATTTTCGGTTACTTAATAAATGAATGTGTCATTTCACTAAAAAATGTTTTTAAAACTCCTTAAATAAGTTGATTATTTGTATCAATGAATATACATTCCAATTTTCACAAGTATGAAATTTGGATTTTTCTTTGTTTGTAACTGATAAGAATATTTAAATATTTGTAACTCAAATTCGAATAAGTTCTTAATGTTATAAATAATTTTTTGTAAACAGATAATTACCAGCAAATTTTAAGGGAGTTTGGAACATTTTGACCTTTACTAAATGATCTGTGCAGCATCATTGGCCAATTACACTCACATGGTAATAAAGGATCGGTAAATTATCCACATATATAATTTAAAGGGGATTTTGTACCGGTTAAGAAATATTAGATAAGGATTATTTTAAGTAAGGTTTAGGAATGATTATCTGTATGAACTTAAGCTGTAAACTGTTTTATAAATACTTTTGTATGAAAGAAAAATGACTTTTAATGCATAGATGAATCTTGATATTTCTGTGTTTCATTTCATTTTCTTAAATTCCACGCGTAATTCCTGTTGAGCTAGCGAGGCAAGGAAAAAGAAGGTAAGATAGTAATTTCATATTTCTCATTGCATTTTCATTAATACAGTTCACTGTACCCCAAGTCACAGCAGTAAATTAATGGTTATCCCCAACGCGAGGTGAATCACAGCAATAAATAAATACACACACCCACGCACACACACACACACACACACACACATATATATATATATATATAATATATTGATGTGATAACGGCAGCACATTAGAACGCCGTTAGAGTATTGCTACGACTACGGCCACACGTTGAAGCGCTGCTAAATTATTGCTGTGATAACGTCCGCACGTTCGAGCGCCACTAAATTAATGCTCTAACCGCGGCTCGCGATGGGCGTCGCTAAAAGTTCGCTGTGATTCAGGTGCAGCAAATTGTAAAATTTGAAATTGGTCATCTACCTTCCCTTCTAACTTTTTTTGCCTGGTTAGCTCAACGGAAGTAATGGAATTTACAGAATGAAATCAAACAGCAATATCTAAAAGCACCTATACAGTTTAAAATATTTTTTCTCATACAAAAGAATATAGAACATTTACAGCATAACCTTTTTCAAGCATAAAATTATTCCTAAAAAAGTAACTATTTACTTAATTATCAAAATGTTTCTCACTTAATGTTGCTTACAATTTACAGAACTCAATTCTCTTCTCTTATGTGTAGTTTACCTGGCTTTTATTTCCACGCTTGTAAGATCTGTTTGGCAAACCAATTCTTGACAAATAGTCTATTTAAAAAGTCAGAGTGTTTCGAACTCTGACCATACACTCTGTTAAATATCCTTATAAAAAAAAAATTATATGATTAAGACTTATTCTACCTTAAATTAAAATTACAGATACTCAAATATCAGTTACAAACGAAAGGTTTTAAAAGTAATACTTGCAAAACCCAAAAAGCGCATATCCAATTCGTAATTAACAGCATCAAATACCATCTACTTCTAGTTTTTTTAATTGACGTCAAAATCAGCTTACAAGATGTTTCAATTATTTAATATCTCCATTTAAATCATCGGTTACCACAAGTGCATCTTCCTTCCAATTATTTAATTTAAAGTAACGTTGCATCAAAGAATTTTTCCTCTTCATTGTATATTACAATAATTACATTTAATAACTTCCATATTCATATGTAAACTCTGCATGTTATTTTGACTTTATAATCAACGTTACATTTCAAATATTAAATACTGTATGCATGCTGCATACTTTAAAACAACTTGGTTGGCGCGAAATTATGACTTATTACATTGTCGATCACGTAAATTGGCAGGAATCGAATTACTGAATCGCATCACAAAAATCGAATTACCGAATGAATCTTTCTTTAATAAAGTTCCCGTTTATATATCTTTAATTAATTACGTTATGGTTCTACCGAGTTTTCTAGATTTTACGAGATTCCAATCGAAGGATTACACACCTACCAGAAGCAAGGTTTCTGGGAATTTCTCATTAGCCTCGAATAGCGTAATTGATTTATAATAGTGACGCGCTCAATCCGTCCTTTTCTAACACATAAGGTTATTGTGGCGTCGCATACTATCATGTAATAACGCGAAAAATAATAAAATTGATTCTTATTAATTTTATGGATATTTAATATTCCTGCGGCTTCTAGAATAGTTTGTTTTATTAATTGAAGTATTCTCTGGAAATTTCGAGAACATGTTTTATTTAAAATGTTAAACGGATACTTTACATACGGGTAATTATTTATTACATAAATAACCAATGCTTTTAATTGCTTTATCAACGGGTTTTGCATTGTTAATGATTGTAAAAGAAAATAGTTGCTTTCACAGTAACTAAATGTTTTTAATGCATATTTTATAAAGACTAAAGCTTTGCCAAGATTGAATGTTGTTCAAGTGAAATGCGTAAAACTGGCACTATTCTGTGCTAATTACAAAAGTGTAGAGCATATTTTTACAACTAACAAATGGTTTTGTACTGATGATGCTGGAAAATGATCGATTTGCGTAAGTATAAAGTTAATATCTTTTAAAGATTGAAATTCGTTTTACGGTATTTCTTAATGATTAATTATTTTTACATATACAGCTTACATTTGTATACACGGCTGTATTATCGATTTAAAATTGAGGCATTTAAATACACGGGAAGTGTGTTTTGCTTTTCACATTAATGGTTAAGTATTTACAATACGCTAATTATACAAGGTGATTATCTTCACGCGCGGAATAGCGTTTTTGCTTTGTAATTTCATGGCTAAAAAGTACGCTTGTATTATACAAGATGAAACCATGAGTTTTCGGAAATTTCCATTATTTCCGGTTTCTTTTATATTTTAATGAACTTTTATTTGTAGAACTTGGGTTTGAATGACTTCTTGTGCCCAGTTATTACGTCAATATATATATATATATATATATATATATATATATTGATATGATAACGCTGCACGTCGATGTAATTATTCAAATAGTCTTTTTCTGACCACCACCGCTCTGCGTATTTTAATCTCCTGAAATTTTAAATCTGCCTCGGCTAGCCCAGTTTAATTCACGCAGAGTGCACAACGTTACGATAATCAAATATTCACCCCTTTTTCCCTAAAACGTTTTCTGCTTTGAATGATAAAACGAAGTCGATTAATATTTGTATAACGAGAAAAAAAATGATTTACACTTCCCAGCTTAATCTGTTTGACTGTATGATAAAATTAAACCCTGAATCAAATAACAATAAATTTTATATTATTTATCTCCAAAATTTAAGGCTCCTTTTTCTTATTTTAAAGTCAGCAAAATGTCGTTGTACTCTACTGGAAATTTCTCTGAACGTTCAAGATTTTCCCTTGTTTTACGAAATTTTTCACGTATCAAAATTAATTTTGTTGACTCCTTACATAAAAAATATTCAAGTTTAAAATATGTTCAAAAATACTAAATAGAAAATAATGCCTTAATATGGTCAATTTCAAATATAATAAATAGTAAATAATGCCTTATGTATGATAGTTCTGACCTGTAGTTTTCCTTGAGCATCTTTCAGCTGCGTTGTAATGTCCTTTGAATTTATTCTTAGATTTATTTTTAGAGTATCCTTAGAATTTTGTACTTAGAATTTTTGTGCTGTCTTTAGAGAGTCCTTAAAGTTTTCTTATATTTATTCTTTGAGTATTGTACATAGAACCCTGAATTATGAATATTTAACCTAAATCAATTAATAAACATCTACTTAACGTTTTTTAGCAAACGGCTAAGCTTTGTCTCATATATTTTCACTATAGTTAGTTCAGAATATTTTATAACATCGCTTTTACAAAATTTTCATTGTTTAATTCGAATATTTACTTAACGCGTAAATTCTTAAGTATAAGTGATGCAGATTGTACGTGGTTCATACTAAGACTGTCCGCTTATCAAACCTGACACATTATATAGCCTACGCCCTATTTAAATTCATTAGTTTATCTGATCTATTGTTCAAAGTGTATGACCAACCATCGGTTGTTTTGGATATTCTTGGGCTTCTACAAGTTTATCACTGATATTGCCTTATAGAAACGATTCATTGATCACGTAGGTCCTCGTTTATTTCTGGTTTGTATTTATTTTATAGCGTCTGTTTTGTTGTTGTTGCAGGAATTTCTACTTCGGTTTGGCACGTATTTTCACTTATGGCTTTGTTTGTCAAGATACTTTTGGGATCTGCATTAACTTCAGTAGAAAATCACGTAGACAAAGTGACGTAATTTAATATATTTCTGTTTACATTTTTGCGTTTTCGAAACGTATTTATTTTGAAGGATGCGTTTCTTATCAAGACACTATGCTATCTGCTTTCCTTATCGCTTGTTTAATGTGAATTGTATTATGAGTTTCTAGGTTTTTACTGCATTTAACGCGTGTTAATTTACAATTTCTGAATATTTTTGGTTTGGGACAAGTTTGATTGCGTTTAGAGATTTTCTTAGCTAAATGCGTGTTTATTGTTGAATGATTTGCTACTCGGCATTAATTATAGTCAATTGCGATCCTTATACAGGGTGTTAAATGTTTGTTCTTTGCATAATATACAAATTACCTATTTTTAGTGCTAAATAAATGCGGTTTTCTAACTCCTAATACTATTTACATGTATTGGGTAACCATTATGACTCAATATACCCCTAAATAACCCCTTATCATAGCATTAGTTTTTCGGTGTAGCAAAACAAATTACATAGTAACAATTAGCTATATTGACTCTCATGTTGAGCCGTATGTGTGGAATATTTGTGGTATTTTGTCTATTGAATTGAACTTTGGTAGAATTTAGAGATTATTCGCTTTTACCTTTTTTATTGATATATCTACAATTTTTTAAATGATAAAAACCTATAAAAAATAGTACGACTGTATGAGCTACTTATACGAATTTTGTGACTTCTCTGCATTATAGCACCTATTAAAGTAAATTACTTTTAAGAAAATTTTCAAAGAGAGCGTTATACCTAATTTCGTGTTTGGGGTATAGTATCTGCAGAGTGTGAACCCCCACTTTCATAATTCAAGAACCGCCACTACCTCTAAGTCGTAAAACTTTAGGTTAGTATTTAGTATGTCATCTAAAATCCAAGACTATATTCACTCCATTCTTAACGTAAATTCAGGTAGTAGCAATATTATTCCCTGAGGACAAAGTTAATATTTTAATTTTATTCCAATACCAGTAAACAACCTTTGCAAGTGACCTGCTAATCTTGTTTCTTCTTTTCATTTTCATAAGAGCGAAGGGCATAATTTTGACAGTGTGTACTTACAAGAGTTTTTTTTTAAACATAAAGCAGTTTTCTACACATGGAAATGCCAATGACATCCCATGGTAAACTCAATTACACATTCAGTCAAAAAATGAACTAAATCCATTCGCATAGTTTTTCATTTTCTTCAAAATTTTTAGTAGCTACACTTTTATAACCTTTAACTGAATTTGATTGCAATGACTTTAACACACTCATCAATTAAAATACTCAATTCCCACCCGTAATAGAAAATATTCCTTTAGTGTGCAAAGAGTTTTTAAAACTTTTTATTATCCATCATTTTGGTACTAAAAATGTAAATGAAAAATAATATATTTTTATGTGCTCGTATTTTACGTTACACAATGCAGTAAATTATTATTTTTGGTCAGGTTTTACAATTGACCTTTAAGCTTTAAGGGCTTATCGAGTGCAAAAGTCTATGTTGCGGATGAAGCCCTTTGTTGGATTTCAATAGCGGTCACGCCACGCTGTTATAATTTTCTGGCGTTTATTGCCGAGAGTGCTTCTAACCTCTATAATAAAATTATACCTTTTGGCCATTTCCCTTGATTGTCATCCTGCATAGCATTCAATTCGAATAAGGACTAATCAACTTATTTCCTATCAAGTAGTCGTGATTACACTTGAATGGACAACTAGCTGACTCACTGTTTATGTTAAGAAATCAATGAGTAGCAAATTATCAGCTCTTTGTATTACATTATAATTGTCCTACATAGTTCTACGTTATCTCATTCCCAATAATTAATATATCCAATAATCTTAATATCGCTTGTTTGTTATAATTTTTTTAAAACTCTAGTCCGTATCGCTATTTTCCTTTAAGTTAATTTTGATAATCGCATATTATTAAAAATATTCTATAGCAGAAAATGTTTAAATACCGTATGGTATGTTTACCAATAAAACACAAAGTCGTGTTCTTTGATTTAAAAAATGTCATTTCAGATACAGAGGTGTAGTTATAGTTTGAGCTACACGGAAGCATGCAACCCTTCTTTTGTGAAATCCATAATATACACCAAACGTTACTGGAGATTTATAAATTAGCTTTAAGAAATAACACTTTTAAAGTTTTGTATGTAAGTTAAAATATAATCATCATCTTAAGTCTTCAGTCCTAGAACTGGTTGGACGCGTACCTTCATTGTTTTCTAGTCTGAACCAACCTACACATTTCCCTGAAATTTGCACAGTCTGCATCCATCACTATTTGTGTGCGAAAGTCTGATCTCGGTCTACCCCTACCTATCTTTTCCTATCTCTGCTTGTAATATATCCCGTACTAGTCACAAGAAATACCTTAGAACGTATCCTGTCCTTCTACTTCTCCTAGTTTTTTTCGTTTTCCACAAATATCTTTATTCCTCTACTATTTCAGCAACCTATTTGTTATTAGCTTTGTCTGTCCACGCTACCATCCTCATACATCTGAAGCACAACATTCCATAAGGCTTCTATCTCTTTCTGTCTGCTTTTTCTACTGCCCCTATTTCATAGAACTACTGTGCTGTGCTCCACACTATGCTTTGCACAGTTTTCTTCTTGTATCTATGTTCGTTGTCTTTGAACATAGCTGCTGTTTTTTCTTTTTCCCATCTTGCGTTATTTGGCTTCCTAGGTAGCAGAAATTCTTAACCTTTTGTAAGTTCTCGTTACCTATTTGTATTCTTGTTTTTGATTTATTTTCTCCTCTTTTGCATACTAGAACTTTAGTTTTACTTTTGTTAATTTTCATACCATATCTCTCTGTTAGAACTGTTTCCATTTCATTAAGAGTAGCTTCTAACTCTTCTTTGCTAGATGCTAATACCGGTATATCATCTGCAAATCTTAGCATATCAATCTTTAGTCCATGCATATTAATTCCAAATGTTTTCCTGCATTTGACAGTATACATTGCCTCTTCTATGCACAAGTTAAAAATTAATGGGGATAAGGCACATCCCTGTCTCATCCTCTTCCTAATATTTACTTCTCTGCTTTCTTGCTCTAATTCTATTACCGCTGTTGGCTCTTTGTATAAGCAATGTACTATCCGTCTATCCCTAAAACTCATTCCAATCTTTTTGAGTATGTCGAACATTTTTTTCCATTTCATATTGTCGAATGCTTTTTCAAAATCTACAAACCCTATATATACGCTTTCCCCCTTCTCTATTGTTTTCTCCATTATCACCCGCACAGCTAAAATAGCCTCCCGTGTTTCCCTGTTTTGCCTAAACCCTAATTGATCTTTTCCCAGTATTTCTTCAGCTCGTTTTTCCATTCGCCTTTGTACAATTCTAGTAAATTTTTTTGAAACGTGTGCGGTCAAACTTATTGTTCGAAAATTTTCACATCTATCTGCGCCTCTTTTTTTGGTATAGTTACTATGATGTTACAGTAGCTCGCCTGTCTCATACATATAGCTTACAAGTCGGAAGAGACGTTCTATTACTGCTTGTCCAGCGGCTTCTAGAGTTTCAGCTTGCACCTTATCTGTACCCGGCACCATACTATTTTTCAGGCTCTTTAATGTTAATTCAAACTCACCTCTAAATATAGGATATCCCAGGTCATCATTTTCAATGTCTGATTCCTGTTCTAATGCTGTTAGTTCCTCTCCTGAATATAAATTCCCTATATATTCCTGCCATCTCGCTACTTTCTCTACATTTTCCATAATGACGTTTCCTCCCGCGTTCCTTATATTTTTGCTATGTAATTTTATATCCCTAAAATTCATTCTAATTAATGTGTATGCTTCGTCTGTCTTTCCTATTTTTATCTTAGTTTGTACCTCTTTGCATTTTTCATCAATCCATTGTTCTTTAGCTTTCCTGCATTTGCGAATAATTTCCCATTTTATGGCTTTGTATCTCTGTTTTCCTGTATCGTCTGATTTATTTTTGTATTTTCGTCTTTCTTTTATTAAATTTAAGATATCCTTTGTTATCCATGGTTTCTTGTTTTCTTTTTGTGTATACTCCAAAATATCTCTGGCAGCCAAGTCTAAGCTGGATTTAATGTTATTCTATTCTGCTTCTACTTCCTTAGTATCAAAAATTTTCCGATATCTTTCAGCAATTCATCTGACTTTTTTTCAAATCTTTTGTGGATATCTTTATCTTTTAGCCTCTCAAAGTCAAAGTCCCTTTTTCCGTTTTTCTTTTTCAGATTTTTAAATTTAAGTGCGGCCTTCATAATTACGATGTTGTGGTCAGTGTCTATATCTGCTTCCGGGTAGTTTCTACAGTCTTTTACTTGATTTCTAAACCGTTGTCTAACAATAATGTAATCTATTTGATATCTTCGTATATCTCCTGGCATCTTCCACGTGTATCGTCTTCTAGCATGATGTTGAAATAATGTATTTGTGATGGTTAAGTTGTTCTTGTCGCAAAATTTTACCAGCCTATTTCCCTTGTCATTTCTCGTGCCTAAATCAAATAAACCTATTATCGCTCCTTCCTCACCCTCACCTACCACTGCATTAAAATCCCCCGTAATTATTAAATTTTCATGTCCTTTTACGTATCTTAGTATGTCTTCGATATCTTTGTAGATCGCCTTTACTTCTTCCTTACTGTAGTTAGAGGTGGGCATGTACACTTGTATTATTACTGTATTTACTGGTTTACATTCAAATCTAACCATGAGTATTTGTGTTTTTGTAAAAAGTTTTCTACACGTCGTCCTATCTTTTTTGCATAACTATCCCCACAACCGGATTTCCTTCCTCTGATCCTGTATGAATTACCCTGAAGTCTCCACTCCAAAAATCACCCGCCTCTGACCAGCGGACTTCGCTGATTTCTACTATGTCCAGTGCTAACTTATCCATTTCGAGTTTCAGGTTCTCTAGCTTACCTACTTCTTTCAAACTTCTGACATTCCACGCCCTGACTCGCAGAATGTTCACGGATCTTTTTCTATAGTTTCGGATCACATCTCCCGAAGTAGTCCCCTCCCGGAGATCCAAATAGGGGACTATTTTACCTCCGGAATTTTTTACCCCAGAGGATGCCATCATGTTTACTAATAATTTCTGTACGCAGTGTACTTGGGAAGTAGTGTGGTGGTTTTCCGTTGCCTTCCACATCGCAGTAGTGTGTCATAGAATGTCATACCGACCCCTATGGTCTCTGCCACTCTAAGTACCGAAAAAGGTGCTGCCCTCTTTTGGGGACCTGTCTTAGTCTGGTTCCTCACTAAAGGCCCCACTAATTTGATTAAACCTATAGTTCGGCTTTTTAGCTCATTGAAACGCGCAAGCCATTCTACCTGTTCTCGTATTTTAGAACGTCGGCAAGCTGCAGGTCTGTTAAGAATGGTAAAATATAATACTACACATGTATTTTTCTTGCTAATCGTTTGTTAGCTAATGTAACATGTCTTTTTGCCGAGATTTTTAAATGCGTAATTTTTTTGCATTACTACGCTTACTGTGCTAGTTGTTTGATTCAGTAATTAGTTCCTTAATATTAATTACTTTTCAAGTGTTAGCAGCATTATCCAATTATGAATCAAATATTATTTAAAATGAATAAAAAAGTGTATGCTTTTTGATGTTTGAACTCTGTTCAATTGAAAAGCAACGAATGGTCGTTTCGTTAATACGTCAAATCCGACGGCATTCTTTCTCGGTTCTTGAATAAGAAGGGATGGGTTTGAGAAAGAGCACAGCGTGCGATATGCGAATCGTCATTTTAAATTTGCACCTTTAAATGGGAAAGTCTCGTGTAAGCTCTGCTTTCTCTGTTAACAATAGTCAGATAAAAGTGTTAGGTTCATTGTTCTAATTAAAATTTCAATTACAGCGTTTTTTGCGAAAGGTTTTAAAAAGATTATTGTGCCACGAAGTCGGCTCCTACTAGTTGTATGTAGCGTCCTGATTTACGTCGTTTCAGTTTATTGGTTTGTGGATGACAAGGAATATTTTCAATTAGCAAATTATCTTCAAAGAGTAAAGAAGAGTAGCGTAAATTTCGATTCCTTGACAATTTGCACTTCCGGGAAGTTTCTGTAAGAAGTGTGGGTGTTTGAATTCAAAACATATGTAGTCGTGTGCTTTGTAACCTTGCAACATTTGTTCAACAATTCAAAGTAAGAGATTGCCTATATTTATGTCATCCGGCAACCTGTTTATTTTGAAGTTCGATTAGTAAATCAGAATCACGTTTACACAAGCAAGTCATTTAGCAAATATTGGTTATGCAATAAAAATTTCCTCTTTAGTATTAATGTTTTTATTTAAAGTAATGCTTGTAACGTTAAACTAGTCTGCATTGTGTATTTTTAACTTAAAATATAAAATACTAATAGTTGTGTCAACAAGGTTGTGAACCTAAATATACAGATCTGGATACTGAAGGACTTCGTAAATAATGTTATGTTTTAACAAGTAATAACAAGTTACTGTTTTTTATGAATATAGCAAAGAAAATATATTCCACTAAAATTAAATTTGTTGCTGCTTTCTGAAATTTTTAGTTTTCATGTATATTTGTTGTATATTTTGTAAGTAAAATCATTAATCATAAAAAAGAATACAGATGCATTAAACGAATAATTTAAACTAAATTCATTGTTTAATTTTGGACAAATTTATCCAAAAGTAGGAAACTTAATACAATTCTTTGATTAGAATTGCTAAATAGGTCAGATATTAATGGTTGCCTATTGGTAATAATTTCTACAGTGTTTCCTATACGGTTTAGTCAGTAATACTACTTGGTGTTTATATTAGTAAGAGTCTAAAACAAGAAGCTTTTTTTGTAGTCTTGTCATACAATAATCCTTAAATAACACCAATAGTGTGGTTTGACAACAGATATATTTTATTACAGGAAGTAATTTTATATGTTATTTTTTTGTAATAGCAACAAAAGTATATTTCACTAGCTTTTTCATGTTGTTTTTTGCAATAGCAAGGTAGTAAGAGCACGCCTTTTATGTCCTTTTTTAGCTCTAACTATATTATTTTATTAAAGGTGCTTCGCACACATTTTTAATAACTTTGTTCCCACGGGAATCCGACATTTTTCTTTATGAGTGTAGGACTTGGTGGCACCCTCTTTAGTTAGGTTTTAATTTTAGTTACTATAGAGCGTTATACGTAGTATAGCTTTTGAAGACTCACGACTATCTCTCAATGCCCTGCCCAGGAATAGACCCCTAGCTACGTCGGAAAACTAGCTTTCCTTTAACTACTTCTCTTAGGTAGGGGACTTTGTGGTTAGTCACTTACGCACAACAAGGTATATATATATATATATATATATATAAGTAAGATGTATCTGTAAACAAACTCTTATGAAAATAATAAGAGCCATTGACAAATACAAATCGGGCTGGTAGTTATATTGCCATTAACAAAACATAAGCTTTATTACTTCATAGGGGAGGAAACATCCACTGACCAATGGTTTCGGCTAGTTAGCCTCATCAGAGTGGAATAGTTCCCAAGAACCCTATGAAATAATCGAAGCTATTATAATGATATAATTTCGAAACAATCACTGTACTATGGCAAAAGTAAATAAAACCGCCATCAGGTGATAAAAACCAACACTACTAAAGTGTGGAAGTACAGAATTGAACCGAAACTACATAATAAATTTTATAAATGACTATAAAAGTACGTCTGGCCTTTGAGATTTGCGGAATGTTACAGCAAAATTTATTTGCATACGTAACAAACCTTCTCGTGGCGACACCCGGGTTCATGCCCCAAAGGCAATTCCTCCCCTATGAAGTAATAAAGCTTATGTTTTGTTAATGGCTATATAACTACCAGCCCTATTTGTATTTGTCAATGGCTCTTATTATTTTCATAAGAGTTTGTTTACAGATACATCTTACTTTTTATACAATTTTCTTATTGCGGACTGCAAATAACTTGTCTTTGTTCATTTGAATTGCCTTTGGGGCATAAACCCGGGTGTCGCCACGAGAAGGTTTATTACGTATGCAAATAAATTTTGCTGTAACATTCCGCAAATCTCAAAGGCCAGACGTACTTTTATAGTCGTTTATAAAATTTATTATGTAGCTTCGGTTCAATTCTGTACTTCCACATTTTAGTAGTGTTGGTTTTTATCACCTGATGGCGGTTTTATTTACTTTTGCCATAGTACAGTGATTGTTTCGAAATTATATCATTATAATAGTTTCGATTACTTCATAGAGTTCTTGGGAACTATTCCACTCTGATGAGGCTAACTAGCCGAAACCATTGGTCAGTGGATGTTTCCTCCCCTATGAAGTAATAAAGCTTATGTTTTGTTAATGGCTATATAACTACCAGCCCGATTTGTATTTGTCAATGGCTCTTATTATTTTCATAAGAGTTTGTTTACAGATACATCTTACTTTTTATACAATTTTCTTATTACGGACTGCAAATAACTTGTCTTATATATATATATATATATATATATATATATATATTGCCGTGGATATCGAGAACTTAGCATTTAGCATCGAGCCCCAGCGTTGGGCCGTTATAAAATTGCCGTGGTAGGTCAGTAAAATTCGTGCCCCAGCTGGGCCAACATGAAATATTCCAAAAAAAGTTTTAACAAAAAAATTTCTTACCCTTTATTTTGGACGTCTTCGAATTTCTCTGCTCACCCTGGCTAGCTCAGCAATCGGGCTCTTCTTGAATACCTATTTTTACGTACATACCTCGCTCACACTCACACACCATCAAATGAAATTACCAAAATAATACAACAACCATACAACCTTTTATTTACACATATTAACAGATAAATTATTTACACATGAGTACAAACAGTTTGGTACAATTATTACCAGCTCTATTTATTGAATGTTTTCAAGTCCTTGATTTTTAAATGATTTTAAACATATTCGAGTAGATATGAGTAGATGGGCCCCACATGTAACCCTAATTTGACTTCATACTGGTGTATTGTGAGCTCATTATAACCCAGTTTTTGTGAATGCTTTTAAATCTTGCATTATTGACAACAAATTTTACAGACCCGTTTACTCCTTACAACTACAATTTATAGCCTGAATACATTTTTATATATCCTCAATAAAACCTTTTTACAATACTCAAAATTATTAAATTGTCCTGCACATGTATCTTTTTAAACAAGTTTTAAAAACAATAAATACGCCACCAATAATTCAAACACACAAACACAAAAATATCCACAAATGTTTATATAAAAACAGAAATTTCAAGTTTATTACCTGGAGACACCTTCACTTTTTGTCACCGCTGCAGATGGCTACCAGAAATCTTTCGTCGTTGGGTCCATCTACTACGCTGAGGTCAGGATCTATAGATCTCCACCACACAGTATCTCCGTTACCACTACTGTACTTCTCAAGATACTAGCTTCGTCTCAACAGTAACATTCCATACCAGATATCTCACGCATACAAATTGCTTTCAGTTCTGCTTACCTCAAATACCATCCACCCATTTAATAATTTTTGTCGTAGTAACGGCAGCTTTAATTTAAATAAGCACTAACTCGTGCAATCACTTTTATACTAGCGGTCCGCTACTACCGCTTTTATAACTTCTAATAGGATGTTTATGTAACTGTACGGAACACACAAAAATTTATAACCGAAAGCTTTGACTATTCTGTAGGTCTGAACCCGTATTCAGAACTCGATGAAAGGAAAGAGAGCTTTAATATCTTCTCCCGTGTATTTATATTATTCCAAAACCCCCCAGTGAAACCTGTTTCAAGTGAAAAGCTTGTTTTCAAAGCTGTTTCCTAAAATTTTTAATGTAGTGAACACTGAGTTCTCAAAAATTTCTCCCGTCCGTCGTGCTGTTTACTAGAATTTAGCTTACCACCGTCACGATCACGCATTTCTTAAAAACTGTTCGCTATCAACCAATGATATAACTTCCTGTCGTTACAGCGCTCCACCTATCAGCTTTTATCTCTGTTCTACACATATCTGTTGTCTCCTTTAAACCCCACTTGAGTTACAGAAAATCGATATTGTAGACGTCTTTCACAAATCCACGTGTATATCCAGCGTGACTTTTATTTAACGCTTTATTTATATTTTTTCTGTCTGTTGTATATTATCGATTGTTCATTCCACTCACTTCTCAAGATATTTGGTATTTACCAGATTATCCAAATCGACCGTTGAAAACAATTTCTATGGAATTCAATCTTAACGTTCGTTTTAATATTCTCTAAACGTAACATTTAACAAACAGGTGTTTTTTGAAATTATCGACCGTTCGAAAATAACAATTCCTAGATTCTCTGCTTCATAGTATCTGTATAAACGTTGGCTTTTAAAACGAACAACATTTGCGTTTGAAATTATTGATTTTCTTATGCATGCAAGCTCCCTTCTTGCTTTCATGCGTTTGATTAAAAGAAATTATAATTAAATATGCGTATCCTTGAGCTTTTATGTACTTTAAAGCTTTTTTACCCTTATGTAATTTTAACATTTGAATTTAAATATAAAATATCTTAAAACCCGTCCGTTTCCATTATATAAATTAATTAATTTGGCGAATAAATAATTTGCTCTTATTTCTATAAACACGGTTGCTAAAATTTTTTGTCTACCCCTATTTACCGTTTAAATACACACAATTTATATATATATATATATATATATATATATATACACACGTTATAAGTTAATCTTACAAAAATAGTCCGCTGTTACCCCACTTCACTTTTATAAAGATGCGCTTGTAGTTTCCTCGCAATATTTAAATTGTACGACATTAGTTTTGTACTCGTATTATTTTATAAATCGAGTAGTTGTAACTAGTTGTTTGTTAAGATCCATTGATTCTTAATCGGCGAATTTTTCTGTTTACTATTTGGACAATGTGATTCAGTTTGTCTTTGTGTCAAAAGGAGCATGGCCTTGATAAAAATTTTAGCCGTATATTTCAGGTTGGACTTTACCTTATGGGATTCTTCCACAAGTACCTGGCAAGCACCTGTTATAAAAGTTTTGTAATTCCAAATTGGATGCGGTAATTTGGCATCGTATTGGTACTCACTTGCATTGCACTTCATACCTATCTTTTAGTATTTGGTTCCATGCTGACGACGTTTCATTCACGATAAGAATAATAAAATTTTAAAAGTTCCTGTATCTCTTTGTAGAGATCGGGATATTGTTGGTTCTGGACATCCCCACCCCAAGTAACCTTGCACCTTTTTTCAGCATTCTGCTTTCCAAACTCGACCCCTATATTAATTTCTGTGATTGGACGAATAGAGGTTCACGTGATTGCTGTTCTGTTAGACTACTGGCCGATGAATACTGTTAACGAGAATATACACACCTCAATGTGCAAGTTGTATTTTATTCAAGAGCTTAAGTTCTAACCTAACGGGAACAATTCGCTTTGTGCTGTGGAGATCGCCAGCCTACGCTGTGACGAGATTATTCTTAGGGTTAAAAGCAACATTACTTAGTTATCCGTTGGAAAGGTTGTAGCATGTTTAATTTGATCAGTATTTATTCGCATTGAATTACAAGTATAATGCGCCAAGCGTGCCTTATTCTTTATTAATGTTCCATATAGTACATAATGGAACGCTTCGTTTTAATAATCTTCTTGTAGTAAAATATCTGTGTGACATAAAGGTATTTTGTCGAGCATCTCTAGCAATCTTGTTGCTTTCGTATTTCCCCACCTCTAATGGCGAGTCTTTGAATCGTCGCTATCGTTCGTTTCTCGTTTGTTCGCGAGTCGCAGCCAAGCTATCAATTCCTCAAGATGTTTTCCAGACTAGAGGCTTGCGAACTTCGATTAAATTATTTGTGTGAGTGGTTCAAGTCATGGTAGACTTGAATAAATATCTATAACTTCTACTAACGGTTTGTAATTTATACATTTTACGAACTTAATTTAATTTTGTTTCATTTATTTAGCGCGCCTACGAAAATCAATAGAGAAGTACAAGTGAGAATTTGGTTTTGTAAGTTGTATGGTTCTGTACAAGGATTGGAGATTGCGGACATGTGGTCGTGATTGTTGTTACCCCAAGGAATGGTTACGGCTTCCTAAGTTTGAAATGGTTTATGGTATTAAGTGGAGCTGATGAAATTTCTGATGGGATTTGTCTATGAAAATCAGATGCAGTTTGGTTCGTTATTAAATTTAAGAAATTTTGCATGTGTTTAGAATGTCGTTAGTTTTTGATAAACAGACGGTCATATAAAAAACACAAAATTTGCTATCATGTTTATGACCATATGACCTGTTGCACTTTCGATTATTGTTAAACTGGTTCTACAAACCGCAGAAAGAAATTTTTGTTAGGCTAGGTTTATATATTTGTAGGCTTTGTTTACATTCGAACTTCAGATAAATTTCGAAGTATATTTTCGACGTTATACTTTTTTTGGGAAGTAATAACATTTTAAAGATATTTGCCGTGAAAGCAGATGCTTCGTGTAGCTTTCCTAAAATTCAAATTAAACATTCTTCAATCTTGAAGTTAGCTTTTGTTCACATATAAATTATAAAAACTAAGTATAAAAATTTTAATTCGTTTAGTGAAAATTGCGAAGTGTTTGCATTTGTGTTCATACAAAATTTTGAGGTTATGAAAATTTATATACTTAATACAAAAAGTACTTGATAAGTAATAGCAGTGAACTTTTGTTTACTTTTAATTTGTTATGTACATGGAAGTTTATTTCACTTCATTGCAAAATTTAAATACACGCTGCGTAATAATTATGAAACTGTAATCTACCTGATAAGATCTGTCCAGGATAGAAATGATAATTCAATGCATTGTGTTTACAAATTTTTTTGATTAAATATTTAAAACAAGTTTATGTTTAGAAAGCAGTCTTTTGCTTTAAAAAGACAAAATTTTGATTTTGTTATAAACATTATTGTTGAGAATTTTTTACATGTTAACAAGTTATAAATTTTTAAAAGAAAGTTTTTTTACTTTAGTAAACAATTAGTTAAACTTTGAAACTTTTATTTTGGTCAAATGCGATCAAATCTGATAACATAAAGGTAGAATTTTTGGCTAATCATTTGGTGCCAATATCATATTGGATATACATTTTTTATTTTTGATACTTTTATAGGACACAAATGGTGTTCTACTTTTTTTTTATTTAATCTTTGTAATTTCTTACAGGAGCGGCGTCTTATTTTTATGTTGTTGTTTTGTTTTCGAACTTATTTAAAGTCGGTTTGACGCAGCTCTAAATTCTTTTCTATTCTGAGCTAGTCTAAAAAGGTCTACGTACCCTTCACAACCTAAATCTCTAATAATTTGACTAATATAGCTTTGTCTAGGCCTTCCTACTTTATTTTTATTTGGTAGTCTATAATCTAAGACTTTAATAAATAGGCCCTCATGTCTTAACTGGTGCCCTATCATTCTATCTCTCCTGACCTTTAATTGTTTCCACATACAGGGTTTCTCACCTATCTTTCTATAAATTTCCTCGTTTGTTACTCTATCTGTCCAACTAATCTTTAACATTCTCCTGTAACACCAAGTTTCAAAAGCTTCTATCTTTTTCTTATCTACTTCTTTAATTGTCCAAGTCTCACTACCGTATAGTAGAACGCTCCATACGTACGACTTTAAGAAACTTTTTCTATTATCTAAACTAATACTATTAGCTATTAGTAAGTGTTTCTTTTTTAAAAACATTTTTCTAGCTTGAGCTATTCTAGCTACTATATCCCTTCTGGTACGTCCATCCTTTGTCATTATACTACCTAAATAGCAAAATTCATCTACCTCCTCTAACTCGGTATTACCATTTTTTAATTTTGGTTTAGAACTAGGCTGTAACTCACTTGTCTTTATCTTTGTCTTTACTGAGTTAATTCTCATACTATAGTTACTCTGTAGTATCTTATCTAAAATATTTAAAAACTCTCCTAACTCTTTTCTAGACTCTGCTATAATGGCTATATCATCTGCAAAACGTAACATGTCTATTTTTTGTCCCTGTACACTAATACCTATCTCTTTTCTCTCTCTAGCTAAGTTTAAAGCTTCCTCAATATAAACATTAAAAATCAAGGGAGACAGTATACAACCCTGTCTAACACCATTTCTAATTTTAGCTTCCTTTTCTATTTCATCAACTCTAATTACTACGCTTTGGTTTTTATATAGACTGGAAATAATTTTTCTATCCCTATGAGAGATTCCTATTTTTCGCAAAACCCTGAACATAACAATCCGATTAACCCTATCAAATGCTTTTTCTAAATCTACAAACGCGAAATGAGTCTTTTTATTCTTTTGTAACCTTTTTTCGATAATTACCCTAATCATTAGTATTGGTTCTCTAGTCCCTCTGTCTTTACGAAAACCATATTGGTCTTCGCCTAAATAATTCTCAGTCAAAGCTTCTACTATATTTTTAATTATTATTGTTAGTAGTTTGGAAGCATGAGAAGTCAAACTAACCGTTCTAAAATTCTCACACCTATCAGCTCCTGACTTTTTTGGGATTGGGATAATAATATTTTTTTCGAAATCTATTGACACCTCACCTGTGTCATATATTACTTTTACTAGTTCATATAATCTGTCTAAAGTTTTCTGACTTGCATATTTTATTAATTCTGCAGGAATATCGTCTATCCCTGGCGCTTTATTTAGTTTAAGATTTCAAACAGCTCTATCAAATTCCTCTCTTAATATTGAGAACCCTATTTCTACATCCTCTTCTTGGTCGTTCTCTAACTCATCCATATCGTCTCCCTTATATAAATCTTCTAAATATCTTTTCCATCTATCTGCTACCTCAACTTTATTTATTAGAAGCTCATTATTCTCGTCTCTAATACCATTATATTTTTCCTATCTTCCCCAAAAAACTTTTTAACTGCCCTGTAAGCCCTGTCTGTCTTACCTACTCTCAAATCATCTTGTATTCCCTTACATCCATTTATTTCTAGCTTTTCTACACTCATGTACTATCTTATTTCTAACTGTATTATATTTTTGCTTACTTTCACTATTCACTTCTCTGAAAGGTTTAAGCTTTCTTCTATTCTCTATTAAATCTAATATCTCCTTTGTTACCCAGGCTTTTCTCGCTTCAATTTTTTTCTTACCTATAGTCTGTGTTGCTGTATCATGTACAGTCAGTTTTATTTCTTTCCATCTATTTTCTACGTTTCCTCCTACAGCTATCTCTTTGCTCTTATTATCTAATACTTGTTTATATTCCTCTTTTACCCTACTATCATTAAGCTTACCTAGATCCCATCCCTATTGTTTAACCTTTCTCAATTTTTTGAATTTTAGTTTACACTTCATTTTAACTAAGTTATGATCGCTATCTATGTCAGCCCCTGGATAACTACGACAGCTTTTAACTTGGTTTCTAAATCTTTGTTTAACTAAAATATAATCTATTTGGTATCTAGCCCTATCACCTGGCGCTTGCCAGGTATATCTTCTCCTAGCATGTTGTTCGAATAGGGTGTTTACAGTTACTAATCTATGTTCCTGGCCTTATTTTTATAAGACAGGTTTTTGTCAACGAAGGCGATCGTTTTATCTTTGGGTTTCCACGTCCGCTCTTACAATTGTGCTTTGCTCATATCGTGATTATCTCAGGACTTGGTTGCGCCTATTTAACTTTGTTTAGTTTTTGTTTGAAAACAAAATTCGACTTCCCCCCCCCACACTTCTTATTGTTCTACCCAGGAATAGACCCCTAGCTATGTCGGAAGATTTTTTTTACTGGCGCCCATTTATAAAAATACGCTACACTGGCGCCCAACATAAAAAATTCGTTTCAAGGTTCACTTCAGTCTATGTTGTAAGAAGAGCATCCTCAAAAAAGTTCCTGATCAATCTGCTAATGTTTTGTTAAAGTTTTACTATTGATGATCACCACTTAGTACCCGAAATACAAATTTAACATTAATTGGTTTTTATTAAATTTAACAATTTTTTGTTGAAGAAAAGAACCATCGTTCCATTGTAACACTGTCGCCGAAGTATTTAAAAACGAATGTGATAAAACCAATTAAACAAACAATTGCCAGCTACAGAGGTTGAGTACAATAGAAAGTTGAAAGTTCGTTCCGGTGACTTCTAGAAGGGATCAAAGGTATTGGTGAGATATAATTACTATGACTTCTGATGGTTAGTTAGTTAATTCTGGGTCTTAATCCACAAATGATATGAAATACATTGTTTGTTCGAATTGTTAAAGTTCTTGCAATAAAATTATTAATGAATTTGCTTCTATACAAGCAAGAAAAACGTAATTTTTCACTATTCATAGAAAGCTTAATCACGAAAGGTCTTTCAATAGAAAGTAGTCAATGATGTTTCGAAATCACCAAATAACTACAAATTGGAATTTTTTAATAAGCCAATATGAATTGATCACCGCTGTCATTTAAAATCTAATGCACTCTTTCCAAACGCTTTCAGAGCAAGCAGGCAACTGATCAATAAAACATTTTATGGAAAACATTAGTGTCGGGTATCTCTGCCTGTAGTCTGGTTTTATTTTCTTAAGCTATGAATCTGCTTTTAACTTCGTTTTATATCACTAACCAAAATAAATAATTTTATTAGTAAAAAGCACCCCAACGTTTTTAAAGGTTTAGCCGCTTGAAAAGAAATTATAAGCGTATTCTGCAGTTAGTGAGATTGAAAAATATATTCCTATTGAATCGTGTGAACATAAGCTTCAACCCCAAGCGGCGAGCATTGGAGTGGTAAGACTTCGAGTTTTTACAGCTCAAGAAAAATATTTTTTTTAGAAATTTCCCAACGTATCTTTATTACATTATAAACATAAACAAATGGAGTCTTCAAATCATTAGGCGCCCTTAAAAATACGTTAGTATTCTAAAGCATAAAGTAGAACCTCTCTAAAGCAAGTTAATAACGTATTATACCGATACACTAATAATAAATTAGATAAGTTTGCATTATGAAAACCACTAAGCCGTATTTTACACATAGACTGAAAACTATTGAAATTTGTTGAATTTCTTACCAAAAGTTTGTATGAACATTTAAGGAAACTAAATAATAAAAAAAAACTTATGTTCGGTATATAGAATAAAAAATTTTTTAAATAAAATAATTAAGATTATTTCAGGAGCCATAAAAAGATTTCAGATTTGTTAATATTAGAAAATAGTTCTATTTTATCATAAAATGTATTTCAAATATTAACCATACGAAACCTGTAACGCATTCCGTTACGCCAGCTATAAATTAACTGTGGAAGAAAATTTTAGTAAATTTGAATGGACAAACTAAAATATAGACGCATCCTCACAAGTATTTAATATTAATTAAGCACGTTATTTCAAATTTTGTTTCTATAAAGTCATTCGGCTAATAAAGTGTAAAATTATTTCTTTTAAAAGCATTGTAAATGCAAAAATAATAATCCAAGACGATGACTTAATTAAAAACCGAAAACGAAACAGCTCAATATGACAATACCCCTCGTATACGTTTCTAATGAACAAGATAATTTACAATAAAAGATATTGTCAGTCCCGACCACCAAGGACGTGAAAATAATATTATAACACTAATGCAAATTACATACAAAGTAGCGTAGCGATAACGTTGTACATAAGCATAGATTAAAATTTTTACATTGTACTACTGGATGCTGATCACAGTTAATATGATTTTCATAGTGGGAGAAATGACAGGAGTTAGACACCCAATGGAATAAAATTAATTAAATTATTCGCGGGCAGATAATTAGAAATAGTTGGAATGTAGTAATACAAGCGAGTAGTAAGGGAGAGGATGGAAGTTGAAAACAAGCACAGCTTCAAGTTCAAGATGTAATGTAGATTGCCACAAGGGAATAAAAACGCAGCGTACGATTTATTTTTTTCTACTTATGTCTGCATGGGCAAGGTACGTTCCAATTCACGTGTTGTGGAGTTAATGCCTTTAAGACTAGTTTAAAGAGTTAGAACCTGTACTTTTGTGTTGTGTTAAGTTAAAGAAGGTATTGTTCAAAGGATGAAAAATGGAAATATTGATAGTTTCTGAACATTCTTGATCTTATAAAATGTTAATTAAAACAGTGAGTAGAATGGGTTTTTATGTTAATACTTTATAATAATGTATATGCAAATTTTAAATGCCAATGTGTTCATATTTATGTAGTAGAAAATTAATCAAACATGAAAGTAATTATTTTGTTAGACGTTGAATTAACGACTGAGCTAGTGTTGGTTAAATTTAAGCATAATGTTATCATGTAAGGAAGTTTGGAACATTTTAAAATATTAAGAAATGTGTATCTATAGAATTTAAATGTAAATTTCATTGGTGAATTTGAGTGTTAGTTTAAACATAGAACATCAGTATTTTAAGTGCACAATGAAATAACAGAAAAGGTTGGTTTTAACTATTTTTAAGTTTGTTATTGAGTGCATTTTTAAACAGTGGTATTTATAATGTCATGTACTTTATATGGGAAACAGCAAACTTGGAGTAATAGGATTTGATTATTTGATTTAGTGATGTTTTAGAACTTCTTTTAGTAAAACCTGGCCAGCGTGAGTTTAAGAAACTAGGTTCCTTCAAGTATATTTGTATTTATATTGCAATTATTTAATGTTAATAGAGGTTAAGTATATGTTGAATTTTATTGGCATCTGTTTTTGAATTAGGATAAAAATTAGGTCACTGTAAAGGAATATCTAGTCACTTCGGTGTTGGAGTTCTATTTTAAGGAGGCATTTTATTTTAAATTTTATTTAATTTGACAAAATTTTAATGAATATTTTTACGATGTTTTAGAGAAAGGTAAAGTATAATGTGATAAATTTAAAAACCAAAAGCAAAGGATATCTATTCGGAATAACCGTTTTTCGTGTAGGATAATATCGAAGGGATTGCTGAGAAAAACGGTTTAGCGTTGTTTAATTATGATAATAGAAAAAACGTTCCAGGGTAAGTGTTTCGTAGGACACAGTTTTTTTTGTATTTCAACCACTTCAGTATTTTCATTTATTATTTTTATCATTTTTTTCTATAGAATCCCACTGTCGCACCACTTTAATTAGCCGAAGCACCCTTAAATTGTTACAGGGTCTCTGTCCCCTTAGAACAAATCTAAAATTATAATATACCGTTCATTTAACCTGTAACGAACAGGCGAGTATAATTATACTTAATCAAATTTCTATAAAAGAGCATTTTCTAAGATATATAGATGTGATAAATACCAATTGAAAAAATTGGCCAACGATATATCAATGCTAGCAAATAAAGTAGAAAACAAAGAATGCACAACGATGGATTTTAAATATCCATCCTAAAGCAACAAGTGTACTTTGCAGTTCATATTTGCTAAACCTAATGGTAAATTAAATTACTCTAGTTTAGACGTCACGGTACTTATTGATATAACAGATTGGTCATATGTAGTTTCCTGGTTTGACTAGTCGTTGAAATTATTTAGGTAATAAATCAGTGTGTGATATTCGTTGGAAAACCCGAACTGAATCATAGAAACTCTTGTAATGGGATTTTCTTATAAATTGTAAAGCACTAGAAAAAATACTCAAGTGCTGAAATTGTGGTCAAGCCGGACACAAGTCTCCTCTCTGTCTACACACCCAACGTCCTGATTTCTATGGCTATCACGCCCCTGTATACACAGGGCGGTCCGGTAGCAACATTCTGTTCAGTATTTTTGATTTCTCGTTCAAAAAGATAAAGAGATAGAAAGCGCCTATGTTGTGGCTGCCTAGCCAGTCAATAATTTATATCATTTCAGTGGAAAACATCAGAATCATACCTATAATTTGGATTTATAATCAGGTGAAGTTTGTTTTCTTGGTCCAAGTGTGTATTTGGGCTTTATGTAAATAGAAATTTACAACACGTATTCTAATGAAAAACGTAATACCAATGATGTGAGCAATTTCATTTTTAAAAACATTTATTTAAGCCTAAGTAGAAATGTTAGGTTCCATTCGATATCCGTTTACACTTGAACATTGGCACAACGCACAAGTTCAGATAACTCAAATTCTCAATGCCGCAATGTCAAGTAAACAAACTAGGAAGTATTTGAAAACTATTTTGTTTGACTTATTAAGCTATATTATTAATAAAGATACATAAGCTAATTGTATACGAGATATGTATAATCAAAGAATGCCGTTCTAAGTCGTTGCGGCAAAAAATTCGTTATGGTGACAACAAACATTGAATATGTGTAGTTTGAATTTGCACTCTAAACAATTAACTCACGAGAATGGGAAGCGTGTATTTGAGCAAAGCCAAACTGTACTTATTACTTGTGAATAATCGATGGGATTGTTACTTTTACCCAAAAGTGAAAATTGTTTTAGTTACGCTTTCGACATTGTTACGGTTCAATTTTACGTAACGCGTTTCCCAATTTTTAGATAGACTTCGTTCCCAAATACGACGCCTGTGGTTTATTTCCTTATTGTAATTTATCAAGTTTCGTTCATAAATTCAAGTTTTAATTCTTGTATGTTGAGAACGTGCATAAAACTCATTCTTATCGCTTCAATACGAGTCGTGATTATTTGTTCTATTCTGAATTTGATCCTCGACGCTTGGTAACGTGCATCTTATTGAATATGTGTAGTTTGAATTTGCACTCTAAACAATTAACTCACGAGAATGGGAAGCGTGTATTTGAGCAAAGCCAAACTGTACTTATTACTTGTGAATAATCGATGGGATTGTTACTTTTACCCAAAAGTGAAAATTGTTTTAGTTACGCTTTCGACATTGTTACGGTTCAATTTTACGTAACGCGTTTCCCAATTTTTAGATAAACTTCGTTCCCAAATACGACGCCTGTGGTTTATTTCATTATTGTAATTTATCAAGTTTCGTTCATAAATTCAAGTTTTAATTCTTGTATGTTGATAACGTGCATAAAACTAATTCTTATCACTTCAATACGAGTCGTGATTATTTGTTCTATTCTGAATTTGATCCTCGACGCTTGGTAACGTGCATCTTATTGTGAACTAATTTGTAGTTCCGCCCTTATTATTTTAATTTTGGGGAATTGATGATCCGTTATTTAAGAGCGAATTATTAGTGAAAATTTTATATTTGCTCTGCTTTTTTGAGAATTTTATAGAAGTTCGAGGTAAGGTTATTTGTAATTTTTATGCACGTAAACTTCATACAGTTGTTATCTTTGTAGGACACACATTTGAAAACTCGTTGATAACGTCGAGTTTTGTTCTTATGATTTAAGCCCGTTTTGTAAAGGAACCGCAAAACGGTAAAGTAAATAGTAGGTGTGTTCATTTCTAATTATAACACTTTAGGGTTGCAGTTTTACAGCTGTAGTTTGCAGTTTGCAGTTTTACAGCTTTGTAGTTTGCAGTCTTGTAGTGCTTGGTATTTCAATCTGGTACATTATGTACGTATTTTATTGAAACAAACTCAGGCGTACCTGCAAGATACGAAATCCGCGCTCAGGACCTGTTCTGGTAAGATCTTTCCATATTATATTTTGATTGTACGTGTCGCTAATCTGGTATCCATGATGGCTTTCCACCTCCAGATAACATTATAGAGCCATCTCACATTATAACTGATATTGTAATTTATTTTAATATCATTTTTGTAACAGTTGTGCGTCGGAATTAATTTAACCAACGAATTATTGTACACATTTGTTTGATGGGTATTTTTATCTGCATAATCGTACGCACACGGGTTGGTACCACCGCGAGCAGCGTTCGACTGATTTTAAATTTATACAAAGTGAACATAATGAAAATATACTGCAGCCATTTGATTTCTAATAAGTGTAAGGTACATATTGAAAAGTACGTTGGTTTCATTAATTCAATCGCTTGCATTTAAGCTTTGTTATCATGTAAAATTGATCTTTATGTTCAACCCTATGAATATTAGAAACCATAAGTTGTGTCAGTAAACGATTATATTTTACTTGTATTTCCTTTTTGTCGAGTTTTATGTCCGTTAAGCATCTACAGATTGCGTAAGAAATTTCCTAGATTGATTTCGCGGGAGGCGTACAGTCCCGATTTAGGTGGCGCTCTCCAAGACTCTTGTTCACTGTGTCGACCTTAGGTTATTTCTATCTTGGTGCAAATTCCCACTCCCTCTCACCGACCAGATTCTAGTCGTGGTAAAATACGGTTACTACTGCGGCTAACGGTGTGTATGTTTTTTGTGTTAGGAAACCGTGTTAACATTCCTGTTCAATCTTAAAAATGTTTAGGAAACGAAGTGTGTTTTCGACAACTTCAGGTTGGAAGTAACAATATCCAGGCTACTTTAAAATAACTGGAAATAGTTGATTGCTCTCGAGAAGGTGTATAAAATATAATTACAATAATTAGTGCCAGACACTTAAGTATCCAAACAATTTCTAAAAAGATTATTGCTGCTTACTTTATACATTTAAAAGTGCTTTGCAAGTGCAAAATTAAATCAAAAAGCTTAGTTTAAAACCAGGCTAGAAAAAAACAGTTTATGTAAAAACCGTTGGATAACTTCGACTTTAAAATCTCGTTATAAACCAAACCAAGCATAGATGATTTTTGATTTTAAAACCATTCAACCGCCTACTTTCTCTTCTGAATTAAATAGACGCTGACAGATGTTTTATCTTAAAACCATACAATCCTGTGGATTAATCAATTTCACAGAGTACAATTTTTGATCATTAATCAACCTTAAAGTCAGTTGTCAAAGCAGAGTTGGTATTAAAATGTATAATAAATCTGCGGCTGTGCGATTTCAGAATGGACTAGTGTTTGCGTTATCCGATTTGGAAACCAAAACTTCTGTAAACTTTTATATGCTCGAGAGTTGTTAATGAGTACACTTTTATCAGTTGCCTGTCAGTCATATAAGACAAAATCAACTGTTTCACTAGCAAACAGCCTCTCTAACACGAGCTTGGGTTTGTCTTTGGGAAAGGGTAAAACAACAGTGTGCGTAAAAGTCGTGAAACCTAAAGTAATGATCGAGTATCTATGTGTATTTGTCTTAAAATACCCTTTAAGTTAAAGAGAAAATGTTTGTGGTATGCTAGTGCGACCCATTTCCGAGATTTTAAGGTCAGGACTGAAAGTTGACCAGCTTTTTATTAATCCATCTGAAAATATGTGGACAAAAATTCTATTGAAGCTCATGTAGCACCCTACTATCATCAGACTGTAACATGTTTAATTTGAGCAATAATTATTCGCATTGAATTACGAGGATAATGCGCTAAGCGTGCCTTATTCTTTATTAATCTTCTTATATTAAAATATCTGTGTGACATAAAGTTACTTTGTCAAGCATCTCTCGCTGTTTCTTTCGTATTTCCCCACCTCTAACGTCGCTATGATTCGGTTCTCGCCTTGTCGGGTTAGTCGCCCGCTAGCAACCGCCTTATCAAGATGTATTCCCGGCTAGAGGCATGCGACCTTCGGCTAAATTACTTATGTAAGCGGGTCAGGTCGTGCTAGACCTGAAACCACTTTGATAACTTCTACTAACGCGCGTCAACGAGGAATTCGCCATCGAAGAATGATAGATAAAGTACGAGTGAAGATGTTGGTTTTGATTGCAGTCGTCCCAAGTTAGAAATGGCTTGTAACATTGTTTGGAGCTTATGAATTTCCGTCCAGATTTGTCTTGCAGAAACAGAGGCAGTTCGGTTCGTTATTACATATAAGAAATTTTTGTATGTGTTTTGAATGTAGTAAAAATTTGATAAACAGACTATCATATAAAAAGCACGAAAATTGCTATTATGTTTACGAACTGGTTTTACAAGCCGTAGAACGAAATTTTGTCAAGTTAGGATTATATAATTACAAGCTTTGTATCGTATCCCTATAGTAGGGGATAAAGAATACTACTATAGTAAGCCTGCTTATCGTAAAAGGCGATTAAAAGGCGCAGCAAGGGGCAGCAGCCTTGCTGGCTAAAAGATATTGGAGGAGGGTCGATTGGTCTCGGGCGATCCTCAATAATTTACAAGCTTGTTGGGGGTTGGCCGTGACGGATACGGCTTTCTGCTAAAATCTTTAAAAACTGCGTTGTGGAAAGATATGGGAGCCTACCACAATATTTCCCAGGTGTGCGTGGCCTAAAACACAAAATACATATGATGGAGAGCTCACAAGTAAAATTCTTGTCCGAGGTAAAATACTCCCTCATTCGGATCTCCGGGAGGGGTACTTGGGGCTCGTTATCATAAGAATATAAAACAACAATTCGATTTAGTGATAGGGACTTGGAATGTTAGGTCATTACTTAGAGTAGATAAGTTAACGAATTTATTAGTCGAAATGAGAAAGGAAAAGCTGGACATTTTAGATATTAGTGAGGTGAGATGGCCAGATAGTAATGACTTTTGGAAAGATAATTATAGAATAATTACAACTTCTTCAACTAATGGACAGGCAGGGGTAGGAATAGTGTTAGGTAAAAGATTAGGGCATAAAGTTAAAGAGTACTTACAATTTAGTGATAGAATAATTATGGTTAGATTGAGTACAAAACCCACAGACACTGTTTTAGTACAGGTTTACATGCCAACAACTCAGTACGAGGATGAGGAAGTAGAAAAGGTATACGAGGATATAAATAGTATAGTGAGAAAAGTAAAAGGAGATGAGAATTTAATAGTTATGGGCGATTTTAATGCGTCAGTGGGAGAAGGTAGTGAGGGAAAAATGGTAGGAAAATTTGGGTATGGCAAACGAAATGATAGAGGAGAAAGATTAGTTGAGTTTTGCCAGGAACATAGATTAGTAACTGTAAACACCCTATTCGAACAACATGTTAGGAGAAGATATACCTGGAAAGCGCCAGGTGATAGGGCTAGATACCAAATAGATTATATTTTAGTTAAACAAAGATTTAGAAACCAAGTTAAAACTGTCGTAGTTATCCAGGGGCTGACATAGATAGCGATCATAACTTAGTTAAAATGAAGTGTAAACTAAAATTCAAAAAATTGAGAAAAGTTAAAAGAGAGGATGGGATCTAGGTAAGCTTAATGATAGTAGGGTAAAGAGGAATATAAACAAGTATTAGATAATAAGAGCAAAGAGATAGCTGTAGTAGGGAATGTAGAAAATAGATGGAAAGAAATAAAACTGACTGTACATGATACAGCAACACAAACTATAGGTAAGAAAAAAATAGAAGCGAGAAAACCCTGGGTAACAAAGGAGATATTAGATTTAATAGAGAATAGAAGAAAGCTTAAACCTTTCAGAGAAGTGGATAGTGAAAGTAAGCAAAAATATAATACAGTTAGAAATAAGATAGTACATGAGTGTAGAAAAGCTAGAAATAAATGGATGGAGGAGAATTGTAAGGGAATACAAGATGATTTGAGAGTAGGTAAGACAGACAGGGCTTACAGGGCAGTTAAAAAGTTTTTTGGGGAAGATAGGAAAAAATATAATGGTATTAGAGACGAGAATAATGAGCTTCTAATAAATAAAGTTGAGGTAGCAGATAGATGGAAAAGATATTTAGAAGATTTATATAAGGGAGACGATATAGATGAGTTAGAGAACGACCAAGAAGAGGATGTAGAAATAGGGTTCTCAATATTAAGAGAGGAATTTGATAGAGCTGTTTGGAATCTTAAACTAAATAAAGCGCCAGGGATAGACGATATTCCCGCAGAATTAATAAAATATGCTAGTCAGAAAACTTTAGATAGATTATATGAATTAATAAAAGTAATATATGACACAGGTGAGGTTCCAATAGATTTCGAAAAAAATATTATTATCCCAATCCCAAAAAGTCAGGAGCTGATAGGTGTGAGAATTTTAGAACGGTTAGTTTAACTTCTCATGCTTCCAAAATACTAACAACAATAATTAAAAATAGAGTAGAAGCTTTGACTGAGAATTATTTAGGCGAAGACCAATATGGTTTTCGTAAAGACAGAGGGACTAGAGAACCGATATTAATGATTAGGGTAATTATCGAAAAAAGGTTACAAAAAAATAAAAAGACTCATTTTGCGTTTGTAGATTTAGAAAAAGCATTTGATAGGGTTAATTGGATTGTTATGTTCAGGGTTTTGCAAAAAATAGGAATCTCTCATAGGGATAGAAAAATTATTTACAGTCTATATAAAAACCAAAGCGTAGTAATTAGATTGGACGAAATAGAAAAGGAAGCTAAGATTAGAAATGGTGTTAGACAGGGTTGTATACTGTCTCCTTGATTTTAATGTTTATATTGAGGAAGCTTTAAACTTAGCCAGAGAGAGAAAAGAGATAGGTATTAGTGTACAGGGACAGAAAATAGACATGTTGCGTTTTGCAGATGATATAGCCATTATAGCAGAGTCTAGAAAAGAGTTAGGAGAGTTTTAAATATTTTAGATGAGATATTACAGAGTAACTATAGTATGAGAATTAACTCAGTAAAGACAAAGATAATGACAAGTGAGTTACAGCCTAGTTCTAAACCAAAATTAAAAATAGGTAATACCGAGTTAGAGGAGGTAGATGAATTTTGCTATTTAGGTAGTATAATTACAAAGGATGGACGTAGCAGAAGGGATATAGTAGCTAGAATAGCTCAAGCTAGAAAAATGTTTTTAAAAAAGAAAAACTTACTAATAGCTAATAGTATTAGTTTAGATAATAGAAAAGTTTCTTAAAGTCGTACGTATGGAGCGTTCTACTATATGGTAGTGAGACTTGGACAATTAAAGAAGTAGATAAGAAAAAGATAGAAGCTTTTGAAACTTGGTGTTATAGGAGAATGTTAAAGATTAGTTGGACAGATAGAGTAACAAACGAGGAAGTTTATAGAAGGATAGGTGAGGAACCCTGTATGTGGAAACAATTGAAGGTCAGGAGAGATAGAATGATAGGGCACCAGTTAAGACATGAGGGACTATTTAGTAAAGTCTTAGATTATAGACTACCAAATAAAAATAGAGTAGGGAGGCCTAGACAAAGCTATATTAGTCAAATTATTAGAGATTTAGGTTGTGAAGGGTATGCAGACCTTTTTAGACTAGCTCAGAATAGAAAAGAATTTCGAGCTGCGTCAAACCGAATTTAAGTAAGTTCGAAAACAAAACAACAACAAGCTTTGTTCCATTTGAACCTCAGATAGATTTCAAGGTATATTTTCGACGTCATACTTTTTTGTGTTGTAGCACAGTTGACAGATGTTGTCGTGAAAGCGATGCTTCGTGCAGCTGTCATAAAATTAAAATTGAACATTCCTCAATTTTGTAATTAGATTTTATTTACAGATAAATTATAAAATCTAAATATGAAAGTTTGAATACACGCTGGGTAATAATTTAGAAACTGTAATCTACCTGAAAATATCTGCCCAGGTTAGAAGCGTTAATTCAGTGTATTGTGGTTACAAATTATTTTAATCAAATGCTTAAAGCAAGTTTATGTTTAAAGAGCAGTCTTTTGTTTTAAAAAACCAAAATCTTGACTTTGTTATAGATGTTATTGATGAAATTTTTTTACCTGTTAAAAAGTTTTGAAATTTTAAAAGAGAGTTTTTTTAGTAAACAATTAGCTAAACTTTGAAACTTTTATTTTGGTCAAATGCGATCAAATCTGATAACATAAAGGTAGAATATTTGAGTAATCATTTTGTGCCAATATCATATTGGATATACATTTTTTTTTTTGATACTTTTATAGGACACAAATGGTGTTCTACATTTTTATTTATTTAATCTTTGTAATTTCTTACAGGAGCTGTGTCTTATTTTCATAAGACAGGTTTTTGTTAACGAAGGCGATTGTTTTATCTTTGGGTTTCCACGTCCGCCCTTAGAATTGTGCTTTGCTATTATCGTGATTATCTTAGGACTTGGTGGCGCCTATTTAACTTAGTTTAGCTTTGGTTTGCAAACAAAATTCGACTTCCCCCCCCCCTCCCCACCACTTCTTATTGCTCTACCCAGGAATAGACCCCTAGCTATGTCGGAAGATTTTTGTTCACTGGCGTCCAATTAAGAAAAATAGGTTTCAAGACAATGAAATAAACAAAGATTATTTTAAAACAATACTATTAAATAAGCAGTGAGTCATTTACACATCGCCTTTTTGACGAAAAGTGAAAATCAGATAGTCACAATAGTGCGCACATGCTCACAAATCATAAAAGTAAACAAAAATGCTCATATCTATTAGACGATCTAATAAAATAGGACTAGTTAATATATACATTATTTATATTCAATAGGTTCTTCATGAAGGAAGAAAAATCATTTCTTTACAATCAACCTGTAACCAAATCGGGAGCGCCTCCTATACGCCGTCGCAGGATAGCATCCACGCTATCTTTCCTCTATTATTTTTTGTAGTCAGTAATGATCTAGAATAATACGGAACCACATCGGCACAATAAATCCCACTTACGTGAAGCCATTTTAATGCAGGAGGCCGGTCCAACTCGCGGCAAGCTTAAAGCCTAAGCGCGGCCACCTGCCAATCAAAACATCACTTCACTTGTAACAGAAATGGCAGACTACCTAACTTTGGAACCAAAAATAAGAAATCAAACATAGTATCTCTTTATAACCACTAACCCAATAAGCTCTCACTTTCTATTTCTTCATTGTGTATTTGTAACTTTAATACTATCTATTAATATTCATCGTAAATAAACTTAATAGATCTTCGATATAGCTGTTTCTGCATTTTGGCATCATCACATATATAAATCCAAAGTATAGATATTATTCTGATGTTTTTCACTGAAATGATATAAATTGTTCGGCCACAACATAGGCGCTTTCTATCTCATTATCTTTTTGATCAAGAAATCAAAAATAATGAACAGTGTGTGTATATATATATATATATATATATATATATATATTTTCTTTTTCACCCCTTTATGATTACCTGTTTGAGAAAACAAAGTCAATCAACATTCATATAATGAAAGGAAATAACATTTACAATTTTTGAAATTCTTTAAATACACCCTTCAATCACTTAATATCATATGGATTATTTATCCCAAAATTTATATACTTTTAATTTGAAATAAAGTCACCAAAAACTACCTCTTTACAAAAAAAAATCTGGAACGTTCTAGACCTGTTTATGAGTTATTACGTAAGTTTAACGTATGCAATGTTTTTTGTTGACTTCTTTAGAAGTTTTGGATAAATTTAATAAATTCAGTATTAAAATTTAAATTGAAAAATATCTTAAAATTAAGTAGATCTGACCTGTGATTTTCTGATATGTTGTTTCGTGTTGTGAATCAACACCCCCTTGTTGTCTTCAATCGTATACCAATGCTCTGCTTAGTTGAACCAATATTTGAGTACCGTTACCCCTTGTTCTTCAAAAATTACCTGGCTTCTTTATTTTATATTTCTCTGCATATGCTTTGAATCTCTCCCCTTAAATGCTTTTGACGCAGATTAGAATTGTACCAGAATTGTACTAGAAGCCAATTAGAATTTGATTAGAAGTAAATTCGAATTGTACCAGAATCCGATTAGAATTGTACCAGAAGTCAATTAGAATTTGATTAGAAGTCAATTCGAATTGTACCAGAATCCGATTAGAATTTTACCAGAATCCCATTAGAAGCCCTATATGATTATAAATATTTAATTTAAATTAATTACCCAATTTCTACTCACGTTTTCTGAAAAAAACGGCAAAAACTTTTCATATATTCTTAACACAATTTTTTTATGTAGCACTATTTTCACTATAACATAGATTTGATATATTCTAAACTTTATTTATTTGACGCGTAGATCTTTGTTTAAAAGTGGCGTGGCTTCGACGTGCATCAAGTGTGGACTGCCTTGTCTTATCACCGGTGGGTGTTAAATAGCCTTTTCCCACCAAATCTGGGTTGGGTTTCCAAGCAATTTTACAGATTGTTTCAACCAACCATCTTTTGCCTTTAAAAATTTCAAGTTGTTTTCTGATGAAATTATTTCGGATTTTCAGGTCATGGTTGTTTATTTGCGATCTTTACTTGCCTTATTATTTGTTATCACGGCCATACTTTCAACTTACGTTTGCTGTTTTGTATAGATAATGCTTTTGGATAATTGTACAAAAATAAATGATGTAACTCTAGTGCTGTTTTCGTTCATGTATTGTAACGTATTTTTTTTCTTGTTGCACCAAGCCTAATAAATTAATAATAAAACAGATAAATTTTAAAGCATTTAATTTGTAAATATTCAGCCAATAAAAAGTAAAGTATAATATTCACAATAACACATAGAATCTAGGAGATTTATATTCTGTGGCTTGTTGCCAAGCGTAGCCCAGCTAATTATGAGCACTTTTGTTTCCAACGTCGAAGAATCAAGTCGCTTTTTGTAGACTAGAGATAAAAGTCAAGATGGCTCGACTAAAACACGAGGCGTCTAATAGAGTTAGAAAGAAGAACTTGAGTTGAGAACATGGAACAATAATATACATCATTTAAGACATGCAATATCTAATGGACATATCTACAACAACAATTTTCAATGTTAAATTATAATAAATTTTCGTCGCAGTTATTTAAAGCAGGCAGTTATGGTTTCATTCTATCTATTTAATACGCCGTATAGAAATGGTTTATTCAACAAAGAATCTTGGTACTTCAAACACACTGATGATTAATACGCTGGAAAAATACAACAGCTGACGTCATGATTTTGCACCTGCAATTTATTTGGATACACGTGAGTGTTTGAAACTTTCCGTAACTTTGAAAGTATTATAAATTATTATAAGATCTCCTACGTTGATTATTAGAATAACACAAATTTAAAGTAGTTTTTTAAAGTTAATAACACACCGAATAAATATTTAGTTTATCAGTTACTTGTACACGCATTCAATGTGTGTCAAGATATTTAGAATGACAACTTGTGTCAGATAAAAATAGTATAGATTCTGTTTCCTAATCTAGACGCCAGATGCAGTCTTGATTTAATTTTCACATTTTGCTTAAAACAATTAAGGTCATGTAAAAGCTTTTATTGGTGCTGATATTCGTGTATATTTTTTGTGTAGACAACAGTTAAATTTGAGTAGTTGCATTTTATGATCGTTATTTTTCTGATGATCAATCTTTGTTGTAAATGGTCAAGGAAGCGCTTCAATGATTATAAGTAAAAATAAATTCATGTGTTATGATCTAATAAATTATTACATGTTTGCTTAAACTAAATTTTATAGAAATGATCAATTAATACATATTTATTTTGAAGGTTAAACTTCACTAAAATTCTTTTTATAAAAATTTTTAAGACAAGATAGTAAATATATATATTACAGTCACATGTATTTAATCAGATTTCTACATATAAATAGAATTCATTTTGTTTCCTTTGAAAGAAGTTTTATTATACAACATTTAAATTAGGAAAGAGAAAACTAGAGCAAATCCTCCTTAAGTAAAAAGACAGAGTAATGAAAATGAATCCCTTTAGTATTTCACAGATGTTTAAATTCATTTATTCTATTTTTGGCATATGCTTTTGAAGACACAAATAGTGTCCATGTGGTGTTTTTGTTTGTTCACAGGTAAAGCTGAGACAACTGTTTGACATCTGGTGGTTGAGGTTTTGGTAAGTGTGTGATAAAGAGTGAAATTCAAATTTTATGGCTATGATAGTGGTGTTAAGATAAGGTTTCCGCATTCCCTTATACAAACACAGTTAAATTTTGTTGGCACTTGTATTAAAAAATACGGTGGCGCCTATTAAAAATATTTTGGTCGATTATCCACCCATGACCCATGCTCATGATCTACCCAGAGCTAACACTCTACTAGCCGTTTAACCCCTAAGAGTTTTCTTTGTCTAAAGCCGTTTTCCATCTGACATTACCCTGGGCTTGGAGTATAAAGAAGAAAATCTCGACCTAGTGATATCAGATTAAAAATAGAGAGTTTTAGTATATAGCTGATAGTCACGAGGATAAAGGGTAATAAACTTACAAAAAGTTTATAATTACCCCGTTTTTTATAACACTTACACTTGCGCTCGCAACGTGGGGCTGGAAATTCATTTAGAGGCTGGAAATTCATTTAGAGGCTGGAATTTCATTTAGAGGCTCGAATTTCATTTAGAGGCTCGAATAATTTTAGTTAGAGGCTCGAATAATTTCACTTAGAGGCTGGAACATTTAGTAGTTATTTTCATCACACTTATATTCACCGACTGAGGTTTGCTTTGATATTAGTAACGTCTTCTTTTAGTTTCATTTTTGTTAAAGTTTGTTACAGTTTATAGTGAGTTCTTCTTTATATAGTTAGGACATTCGTTTGTTTGAGATTTCATCTTCAAAAATTATATAATTGAGTTACGTTAGAGGTATTCAGATATTTAATTATGGCAGAAACTTATAGCATCGTACATTTACTTAAAATGAGTTAGAATATGAATTGAACATTAGAGGCATTGAAAATTCAAGACCAGTTTCAGATAAAAGGAAAATTTTAGCAAGGTTGTTGGCCAAAGAAACAGATAAACCCGGTTGTTTGATAGATCCTTCAAGTTATAAAGTAGATTTCAAAGTAGAGAAAGAAGAGATTGAGTCTAGTATAGAGTCAGTTAAAAATGTTTTGTTAGAATTTATGGATGATCCCGCTGAGTCAATTTTTAAAAGGATAAGGTCAAGATTAGTACATCTTACAGGTAGAATTCAACGGTTAAAGCTCCCTAAAGAAAATTTTGAGGAAATTGTGTTATTTAAAAATGAAAGTTTGGCTACTATTCTTGTTGTGGAAGCAGATCTGCATGAGAAATTAAATAAGGATACGAGTTCAAATCATAAAGATATTAATATAAATCCTATTGCTGCATCTAATGTGCCCATTCCAACGGTTACATATGTCACACAGTCAGTCCCTATTGGATCTTGGTCGATAAAATATTCAGGAAACCCATCTCTTATATCAATTTTAGAAAACATTAGTGACATTGCACAGTCTCGAAAGGTATCTGAGATGGAATTGTTTAATTCTGCAGTTGAATTGTTTACTGGTGATGCCTTAGTATGGTATCGTTGCGTTCGTAGTTCATTAACAGATTGGAGTTCGTTGGTTAGTAGACTAAAGGAAGATTTCTTGCCAGCACATCCTGAAGACGATATTTGGGAAAAATCAAAAATAGATTACAGAGGAATGGTGAATCAGTTGTATTGTTCATTGCTAATATGGAAAATTTGTTTAACCGATTACCTATTATTCCTGCAGAACACACTAAAGTTAGAATAGTCAAGAAAATTTATTGCCATATTTCATTCAGCATCTTGCTCTTACAGAGATAGAGGATATTAGTACGTTAGTTAAACTGTGTAAGAAGTTAGAAGAAGCTTCTTTAAGTAAACATAAGTCTGTTTCAGTTGCACCATATAGTCACAAGCAGCCTATTAATTATTTTAATCCACGTTTTAGAAACAAAACCCTAGTTCATTTCAGAATGCTTCAAGTCGTGTTTATATCATCTTCACATTCCAGTACAAGTTCTTAATTCTGCTACCCCAATGACAGAAAAGAGTGGAGTAGGTAACTCATTTATTAAGCATAAATTGGTATGTTGGAATTGTTCACGTTATGGACATACTTTCAGTGTCTGTAGATCTTTCAAGAGATTATTTTGTTATGGTTGTGGTCATAAAGGAGTGACTAGTATCACTTGTCCGTCGTGTCCAACTCAACGAGTGGAGGAACAGAAGTTGAGTAGCGAAATTCCTGTTTCTAAATAAAATGATAAAGTTATTTGATATGGATGTTACGAGTTTGTTTGATTTTGTATGTATTTCATCGATAATAGATTCATCTTTTAGTCTTATTAGTTATGTTTGTTGGTCGGTTAATGGTACACTAGTTTTTACTGTTGAAATATAGTTTTGAAGATTGCTCTTGTGCATGAGCACGTTTTGGTTTAGTTTGATTGGTTTTGAGTAGCAATTTTTATGGTCGCGTTACAACGTAGTATGTTGAGTTAAGTTAGATCTGTGCGAGACTTGTTGTGGTTCATCGTGTAGCGTTATGTTAGTCTAGACGAAACTCCGGAAGGGTTGGTCGCTCAGCGTTATGTCAGTCTATGCGAGGGTCGTGGTAAGTTTGTCGCTTTAGCAGTTTTGGCATCGTCACTTGAGATTATTTGAAGTCGGTTATGATGTGATTCGTTTTGCTTATTTAGTTTGTCAGTCTAGATGAGACTCAGAGAAGAGTTTGTCATTCTAGCAATTTTGTTTATAAGTCTAGGTGAGGCTCATAGAGGAGCTTGTCATACTAGCAAATTTATGCGTTGTGAAGCACTTTAGTTTATATCGACAGTTTGATTATGGGTAGAGTAAGCGTGTACCAGAACATTTATTAATGGTTATCATGAAGTAAAGTAGAAAATAATTTCGTATTCAAATTCCCCCTTTTTCATTTATCCGTATCTTCAAATTTAAGTCTAAGAAAATGTTTAGTATCGATAATTCTGCGACAGATGAAGGTGAAAATGAAGATGATAAGAATGTTTCTGATCCTTAAGTACTTCTAATTATAGTTGATGTCAGTAGTAATTCTTTTTGGTCCATGTTTTAAATTCTTAAGTAGGACAAGATTAAAGTTAGTGAAATTTTTTTGGTTTGTTTAAAGTAATTTTTGTTTTAGTAGTAATAGAGCTTAATATGTTTGTTGATTTAGATGTTGCATGTGTTAAATGATAATTTTTGATGACGACAAGGATGTGTTAAATGACGACAAAGATGTGTTAAATGACGACAAAGATGTGTTAAATGATAATTTTTGATGACGACAAAGATATGTTTATGGATTTTGAATGATGATATATTTTTTGAGGTGTTTGAGAGTGCAGCATATGCTTAGAGATGTTGCAAGTATGTAGAGATGAATATGTATTCAGAGAAGAGGTGCGTATTCAGTTATGAGGTACATGATGGAGATTATAGAGAGTGTTTAGTAAAGTGTTGAGTATAGTTATATAGTTAGAGTGTGATAGAGTATTAAGCATTAAAGGAATGCTTGAGTTTTGGTTTAGTAGTTTGAGACTAGGCCTGATGTGCTTATTTTTTTATTGAGAGTGTACATGAGCTAAGAGAGTTCATGAAGAGTTTTTTTTGTGAGTTGCTGGTGGATGTCTCCCAGTAGGCTCAACGTATGATTTATTAGTGGTTTTGGAGTTCTTTGGTGATGAATCACTGATGTTGTAGAATTTTGAGAGATATAGTTGAGTCTGTAGCATAGTAGTCGTACAGATAATGTTGTGAGGTGCTCACTCAAAGATCAAAGGTATCTTGTTGATGAATAAGTATTGTTAATACTTTGTCTGTTTCTCGAGTATTAGAGATTTGTTTCGTGAATGGACTTCGTAAATAACAGCTTTTGGTACTTATTAAATTCATCGATTAGTTTAAATGTAATTAGCACTTGGAAAGTTATGTACATAAATCCTTAAGACAGATATAGTAAATTAGAGAAGAGTATTCGTTGTACAGATTTTTGTTTAATAGTAATTTTGTTATACATTCGATTTTGTTTATTACAGTTCTAATTTATAGAAAAATATTTTTCGCTTCAGGTAAAATTTTTTTATTTTGATATGGTTGTTGCGTTTGTAACTATAGATGACATGCATCTACTGAGTGTTAGATTCCCCTAAATATTCTTAACTGATTGACGTATATCCTGATTATGACTTCCCGAATTTGTCCCTTTATAGGCGTGTAGTACGCGCAGTTACTAATCACTCAATCCCATGCATTAATATTCCCCCATATCAATTAGTGAATGATTCTGTTTTTTTGTTAAACTCTTCGTTAGTTATAGTTAAAGTTTGTGCTGTTTTGTTGTGAGTTGTAAGAGGTTTATACAGTTAATAAGAGTAATTTTGAAGTTTCAGTCAAAAATTTTTTTTAGAAAAAATTCTTCCATACCTCGAATTTTTTCTCTTGGGAAGAGGCTGTGTAACGTATTTTTTTTCTTGTTGCACCAAGCCTAATAAATTAATAATAAAACAGATAAATTTTAAAGCATTTAATTCGTAAATATTCAGCCAATAAAAAGTAAAGTATAATATTCACAATAACACATAGAATCTAGAAGATTTATATTCTGTGGCTTGTTGCCAAGCGTAGCCCAGCTAATTATGAGCACTTTTGTTTCCAACGTCGAAGAATCAAGTCGCTTTTTGTAGACTAGAGATAAAAGTCAAGATGGCTCGACTAAAACACGAGGCGTCTAATAGAGTTAGAAAGAAGAACTTGAGTTGAGAACATGGAACAATAATATACATCATTTAAGACATGCAATATCTAATGGACATATCTACAACAACAATTTTCAATGTTAAATTATAATAAATTTTCGTCGCAGTTATTTAAAGCAGGCAGTTATGGTTTCATTCTATCTATTTAATACGCCGTATAGAAATGGTTTATTCAACAAAGAATCTTGGTACTTCAAACACACTGATGATTAATACGCTGGAAAAATACAACAGCTGACGTCATGATTTTGCACCTGCAATTTATTTGGATACACGTGAGTGTTTGAAACTTTCCGTAACTTTGAAAGTATTATAAATTATTATAAGATCTCCTACGTTGATTATTAGAATAACACAAATTTAAAGTAGTTTTTTAAAGTTAATAACACACCGAATAAATATTTAGTTTATCAGTTACTTGTACACGCATTCAATGTGTGTCAAGATATTTAGAATGACAACTTGTGTCAGATAAAAAATAGTATAGATTCTGTTTCCTAATCTAGACGCCAGATGCAGTCTTGATTTAATTTTCACATTTTGCTTAAAAACAATTAAGGTCATGTAAAAGCTTTTTATTGGTGCTGATATTCGTGTATATTTTTTTGTGTAGACAACAGTTAAATTTGAGTAGTTGCATTTTATGATCGTTATTTTTCTGATGATCAATCTTTGTTGTAAATGGTCAAGGAAGCGCTTCAATGATTATAAGTAAAAATAAATTCATGTGTTATGATCTAATAAATTATTACATGTTTGCTTAAACTAAATTTTATAGAAATGATCAATTAATACATATTTATTTTGAAGGTTAAACTTCACTAAAATTCTTTTTATAAAAATTTTTAAGACAAGATAGTAAATATATATATTGCAGTCACATGTATTTAATCAGATTTCTACATATAAATAGAATTCATTTTGTTTCCTTTGAAAGAAGTTTTATTATACAACATTTAAATTAGGAAAGAGAAAACTAGAGCAAATCCTCCTTAAGTAAAAAGACAGAGTAATGAAAATGAATCCTTTAGTATTTCACAGATGTTTAAATTCATTTATTCTATTTTTGGCATATGCTTTTGAAGACACAAATAGTGTCCATGTGGTGTTTTGTTTGTTCACAGGTAAAGCTGAGACAACTGTTTGACATCTGGTGGTTGAGGTTTTGGTAAGTGTGTGATAAAGAGTGAAATTCAAATTTTATGGCTATGATAGTGGTGTTAAGATAAGGTTTCCGCATTCCCTTATACAAACACAGTTAAATTTTGTTGGCACTTGTATTAAAAATACGGTGGCGCCTATTAAAAATATTTTTGGTCGATTATCCACCCATGACCCATGCTCATGATCTACCCAGAGCTAACACTCTACTAGCCGTTTAACCCCTAAGAGTTTTCTTTGTCTAAAGCCGTTTTCCATCTGACATTACCCTGGGCTTGGAGTATAAAGAAGAAAATCTCGACCTAGTGATATCAGATTAAAAATAGAGAGTTTTAGTATATAGCTGATAGTCACGAGGATAAAGGGTAATAAACTTACAAAAAGTTTTTAATTACCCCGTTTTTTATAACACTTACAGTATTTATTTAAACTGATCTTTGAAAAATGCGTTTTCTTATCAAAGCGCTTATGGTTTCAGAGTAATTGCATGAAAATTTGTTAGGTTTTCTCTTATCTTCTGCGTCTTTATTTTATAAACTTGTATAACACTTTCCAACGAATGTTTAATTAAATGTACGATTATTCCTCTGTTGAGTACGCGTTCTATTGTTGAAAAATATGCTTACTTGTATTGTTTAAAGTTAATTACGGTCTATATACAGGGTGTTAAATGCTTGCTATTTACATAATGTACAAATTATTTATTTTTCTGCTAAATAAATGCAGTTTTCTGATTCCTATTGCTATCTACTGTTGCTACACGTACCTTACTACTCAATACACCCCTAAACAACCCGTTATTGCAGCATAATATATTATATATATATTATATTAAATACTCTACTTGCTAGATTGTAACCCCACGTTTGAGCCAGTCAAGTATATAAGCGAGAAGAGCCGATATATTCCGGACTATACCTAAATTTTCACATATCGTACGACATAGACAAGTATTTAAATTTAGTTGAAACCTCAAAACGTACAATAAAGCGTCGAATCGTGATGTAATGTGTTAAACGTGCCTACTATAGGCAGCCCTCTGCTAATAAACTTTAAAATCTCATGGTATATAATTTTGAAAAACAAAACACTGTACTATTTATCGTGGGTTTAATGATAAACAGTTCACCTTTAAAATAAAACCAAATATAATATGTTCAAATCAATTTCGATAGCCTCACACAATACCGGTATAATAGGTACTGCCAGATACCTAGAGCGTGCTCTAACCTTAGATTTTTGTTTATGGTATTGTTTTATATTTCAGATTACACACGAAAACACGTGGAATGCTGATAAGAATTATTTTGTAGCTTTACGCACTTTAATAAGAATGAGACGCAAGCATTAACCTCGTGCATTAGACAAGGATAAACGGTGCGTTTTACAATAAAACATAAATCATAAATTTGACACTAAGTGGATCGTTAAAACGCAAAAACGATTTAAATTCTTACATCAGCGGTGTTCCGTAACCGTTCACTATGTATAATTCACCTTGTATATATCATAAAATACTCCTGCATACCTAATCGATTTCTATCCATTATCTCTACCTACATAAAACTAACCAAAACCAAGGAACAGATAAGAGACGAGAGTGCTCGAGCAACCTTCAAGCAATCAACACGCGTCCTCCGAAATGCCGTGCACCTGGTCGCGTTAAAGGCACAATCAGTTAATAAATGTTACATTGAAGTGCGTGAAAAAGTAAACATTGAAGCAACAGACAATTCATCATCAAGTGTAAGCCGTTCGCCACTTCAAACAACAAGAATATAGTCGAAACTACATCACATGTCAAATCAAGGTTAGTTATCCAATCATTTATACTAACAAACAATCTGTTATAATTATTATCTGATTATCCATTATTTTGCTGGTCGTTTAGACTGTTAACCTTTCATTCAATCATCATACACAAGTCTACACCAAGCCTAGCTTGTTTTCAAATACGCATGCTACAAGGTATTTCATTATCTATACTTTTCAACCCCTAAACAACAACGCGTGTTTTCAAATACGCGCGCGCCAAGCGGTGACTAATTTTTAGGTAAATTCAAAATCCAAATAACATGTAAGATTCCTCATTTTTTCCTTAAACCAAACAATGTGTAACATTCGACGTTCGTCATGTAAGATTTAAAGCGGAATTGAATGCTTTAAATTAGTTATACGAGTTCTCAATTTTTTTAAGTGGATAATTTATTGCAAATTTTGAGGTCGAAGTTCGAGTCTTCTTCACCTTTAATAAGTTATCTGTGAATCATTATTGACCAATTATATCTACGAACGGGGTAATAAAAGACAGGAAAATTATCCACATATCAATTAAAAAGGATTTTGTACCTGTTACAGGAGATATATAAGTTTTTGTTATCAAGGACTAGGTAAGAATTATTTTAGGAAATAGGCAATTGTTAAGAACAAGTTTATGTATGAACTTAAGCTGTAAACTGTTTTATACATTCTTTTTTATAAAGGAAAAGCTTTTTGAATGTATAAATGTTTCTTGAGATTGCTGTGTTTCATTTCATTTTTTAAATTTTATTCTCGGTGGCGTAATTGGAAAACGCATGGTCCTAGAAAGACTAAGATACAGGTGCAAGTCCTGTCCAAGACCTTATATTTTCCATCTTTCAATTACTAGCTCGATTTCATCTTATTAACTGCAATACGTTAGTATTTATCAACTTACCTTGTGTAAAAACTACCTAAAATATTTATATATTTAATACTTAGCTTACAGCCGTAATTTTGAGCGTCGCCTCCTATTTATAACTGACAAAAACCGTTGAAAGTTAGATTGATGTACGGTTGTGTACTTGATTTAGATGTGTAGATTTTCCAATTATCGTCACCTGTCCCGGTGGCGTAATTGGAAACGCATGGGCCCGGAAAGTCTAAGATACAGGTTCAAATCCTGTCCGGTACCTTATACTTTCCATCTTTCAATTACTAGCGCGATTTGAAATGATCATTTGGGCTTTGCATAAAAATCTAAGTAATTATTTCATCTTATTAACTAAAATACGTTAGTATTTATCAACTTAGTTGTGTAATTAACTACCTAATATTTATTTATATATATTTATATTTATATATATATATATACATATATATAATATATATATATATATATATATATATATATATATATATATGATAACGCTGCACGTCGATGTAATTGTTCAAATAGTCTTCTTCTGATCGCCACCGCTCTGTGTATTTTAATCTCCTGAAATTTTAAATCTGCCTCGGCTAGCCCAGTTTAATTCACACAGGGTGCACAACTTTACGATAATCAAATAGTTCACCTCTTTTTTCTAAAACGTTTATCTGCTTTGAATAATAAAACGAAGTCGATTAATATTTGTGTAATGAGAAAAGAAAAATGATTTACACTTCACAGCTTAATCTGTTTGACTGTATCTTAAAATTAACCCCTGAATCAAATGACAATAAATTTTAAATTGTTTATCTCCAAAAATTAAAGCTACCTTTTCTTATTTTAAAGTGAGCAAAATGTCGTTTGAACTCTAATGGAAATTTCTTTGAACGTTCAAGATTTTCCCTTGTTTACGAAATTTTTCACGTATCAAAATTAATTTTTGTTGACTCCTTACATAAATTATTCAAGTTTAAAATATGATCAAAATTAATAAATAGAAAATAATGCTTTAATATGATCAAAGTTCAAATATAACAAATAGTAAATAATGTCTTATGCAAGATAGTTCTGATCTGTGGTTTCCCTTGAGCGTCTTTTAGCTGCGTGCCGTGGATCAGTACCCCAATATTGCTTTTAGTAAGTTGCTTAGTCTCCAAGTTTTACTCCGTTTAATGTAATCTCCCTTAAATTTTCATGACGTCGTAATGTCCTTAGATTTATTCTTATAATTTTGTACTTAGAATTGTTGTACTTAGAGTATTGTAATTGGATTTATGTACTTAGAATTTTCTTAAATTTATTCTTAGATTGTACTTAGAATTGTTGTACGTGGAGTATTGTACTTAGATTTATCCTTAGAATTTTCTTAAAGCCCTGAGTTATAAATATTTTAGCTAAATTAATTAATATTTTCACTATAATTAATTCAGAATATTTATAACATCACCTTTCACTAATTTTTCATTGTTTAATTTGTATATTTAATCGTCGCGTAAATTCTTAAGTATCAGTGATTCAGCTTGTACGTGGTTCAAAACTAAGACTGTCCGCTTATCAAACCTGCCACATTATATAGCCTACGCCCCATTTAAATTCATTGGTTTATCTGAGTTATTCAACTTGGTCTTTTTGTTGGCTCTAAACTATACCATCTCCAAGATTGAAATCAATATTTTAACCACAAAACCGCGTCTACATTAATCCCAACGGTTGTTCTTTTCCAATAACCCATTAAAGTTTGTTTGTTGTCAAGCTTACCGAGAAATATTATCTCCCCTCGTTGTTTTATTTAAACGTGTCGGATTTTACGTTTGAGAACAGAAATGTTGTTTTAACACCTGCTCCACGCTTTTAGACTTACATATAATCACTTTACTACAAATTTAAATACGATAGAAAGATTTTACCCTAATTATTATTTATTTTGCTCTATGTTTATACAAATATTGTGTTACATTATCCTTGGCTAAATTACATTGATCCTACATTACTATATACTAAAAAAAATGAATTTGTTAAAAATATTCCAACTCCCTAATTAAATAAATTTGTCTTCCCGTATTCAGAACCTGTCAACCTATGAATTCACTTGTGCCCTTATATATCCCAATGACCCTTTAATTACAGGATAATATATATATATATATATATATATATATTGCTGTGATAAGGGGTTGCTTAAGGGTGCAAGTTCTAGATCACACCCACGGTTGGAGTGGGAATTCAAAATGATATTAGCAAGCTCCGTGTTAAGAAAGTCAGTTTTAAACTCAATCAAGGCCGAAGTGCATTGCCATGAAACAGAGTAGTACGCGATACGTATAAGAGTGAAAATTAAATAAGTGAAAATATGATTACAATTGCCGTTTAAACGGCTTCGATTTCTGGTTCTGATTCTGATGTCTGGGGAAAATAAACTACAAGTTAGAGGTCTGATGTTAAGAAAAATACAGTAATGCAATTTAAATGTCAAAGGGGAAAAGAAGAATAATAATAATCTTGAAGTACAGGGGTGAAACGAGCTGCAAGTTTAAGTCTGGGGCAAGAATGATGAAAGTTTAAGAATTGGAATAAATTGGGGATATAATTTAATGGTGCTGATCAATAGTGTAATAATTGGAATGGAATCCAGAATTGGGGAAGATCAATTTTAGTGGGAGCGTCGATGTGAAAAGATAAAACCAGGTCAGAGATTTTTAGTTATAAGATATTTGTTTTTTTTATATGGAGTATTATTTTATTTTTATATTTAATTTGCTAAATTACTATAGGTTTGTGAACAAGTCAACAAGAAAGGTTGCATATTATATGAATGAATAATGAGAAAACAGGTTTGGAATATTCCACGCTTTGTTCCTAAAGGGTAGTAAATGTTCTTTGGTGACTTTGGGGATTTTTGAGTACCAATTAGATAGTTGTTAATAAATCAAATTTATAAGAAAGGTATTACAAATAATTTCAAAAGCTGTATATAACATATTAGTTTCATTATACAAAATCTAAATTTACTGAATTTTATAATTGCAAATAAATGCTAGCCGAGGTCAAAGATTTAAATAGTAGAAAGGCGGAGCCACGAGTTGAATAGAAGAGAGATAACCCGCAAGGCGGTAACATATTGATTTTGTCATTGGTTGTTAAAGAGTTGTTTAAAGATAACGTCCAGTTTGATAGTGATATTAAGAAAACAGCTGGAGGAGGAAATAACTACATTTAATAGTGAATGTTAAAATGGTGGTACAATAATTTAATATCATAGCAAATAAAGATATCGAACCAAAGTTAGAGCACGATAATACGTTAGTATTACAGCAAATAAATATGGTCACCCAAGTAGGGGCACGATAATATAGCGGATATCATAGCAATATATATATATATATATATATATATATATATATATATATATAATTGCACAAGGCAAACTGATTTTTAATCTTATATTAGTTATTAAGATGAAATACCTAAATGCCTAAATGATCATTTCAAACGAACTAGTAACTGGAAGATGGAATGTAGAAGGTTCCGGACAGGACTGAAACCTGTATATTCGGCTTTCATGGACGATGTACTAACCAATTATATGTAGCGTTGGAAAACGTGTCTTTTCATTCTTCCAAAGAATCTGTTAGCTATTGTAGATCTCAGAGGAGCAATTAAGAGCAATATAGATACTCCTACGATGGTGTATAGTATTGTAATAAATTTATACCCACAATTCTGCAATTGAGAAATATTCCAATTACTTCATTAATTATCAGAATTTTATTGTTTGCGACTTATATTTTTGTATTCTCCATAGAGTATTTATAATAAGAACTAACATACTTTGATCAACCAATTTACTATTTAATTAAATATGTTATCTTTTTAATTGATTTTGGTCATCCTGAATGAAAACTGAAATAGTTTTTTTTTCAAATTTTTGCATTTAAACATTACTTTGGTATTAAATAAGAAAATGTTTGTTACTGACGAGTTAACCGGAAGAGTTCGTCCATAATGATTACAATAAATGCTTAAAATTACTTGGAAAATCTGAAAATCAGAATTTTGTGTGTTTTTATCTTATGTTTACTTGAATGTTTAATTTCAGGGCAGATGATCTACATGGAGAGTTGGAAGATGATAATGTACTTAGGAACACCCGTTATGCCGAATCTCAACTCTTTAATATCTTCAGGTCTATACATCAACGATTTATCGATGCACGATTTTAGCAGGTAAGAATGACCCCTATTCTCAGGAGTGTTTAAATTTGAAGTCAATATTAGTATTAGAATCCACTCTATTATAATGGGTTTAATATATGGCATAAAACAATCTACTTGAAAAATACCACCACTAGAAAAATAGCTTCAATGTCTGTGAAATATGCGCCCATTTTAACAACCTTATATTTTAGAATGAACAAATCCTTCTAGAAAATGTATTTATAAAAACTTATAACACTGCTTATATGCATCTGTCCTGCACTACATATTTGTGTTTATGTTAGTGTTAAGTTACGTCAATTTAAGTATGTACTAAACTATCACACCCCTACGACACAAATTTAGAACTCGTGACTACTTAATTTTCTTTATTTTGTTGTTAAATAGGGATCTGATGTTAGCGGGTACACAACAATCAGTAGAATTAAAATTAGCACTTGATCAAGAGCAACAAAAAAGTAAAAAATTAGAAGAATCTATGAAAAAACTTGATGAAGAAATGAGAAGAACAGATGAATTGCTTTATCAGATGATACCGAAACAAGTGGCTGACCGATTGCGTACAGGAGAAAACCCAATCGATACGTGCGAGGTATGTATTGTTTGATTACTAAATATTTCAAAATTAAAACAGTCTTAAACTACTTTAATTTGATTTTTAATGCATGCTTTAATTATTTTTTTAAAATGAAGATCTATTGTGCTAAATATTACGATTTTTGCTTGCTTCATACTTCTGACATTCCACGCTCCGACTTGCAGAATGTTCCCGATTCTCTTTCTAAATTTTTTGATCACATCCTCCGAAGTAGTCCTCTCCCGGAGATCCGAATGGGGGACTATTTCACCTCCGGAATCTTTTACCCCAGAAGATGCCATCATCTTAAATACAATTTAAGTCCTCGGTGTACTTGAGAGGTAATGTGGTGGTTTCCCGTTGCCTTCCACAAAGCGGTAGTATGTCTTAGAATGCAATACCGATCCCTATGGTCTCTGCCAATTCAAGTACCGAAAGAGCCGCTACCCTCTTTCGGGAAGCTGTCTCAGTCTGGTTCCTCACTAAAAACCCTACTACTTTGGTTGAATCTGTAGTTTGGCTCTTTACGTTACTGGAACGCAAAAGCCATTCCATCCGTTCTAATAATCTAGAACTTCTTCAAGGTGCAGGTTCATTCGGAATGGACTACCAGTAATAATTAATTCTTGTACTTGGTGTGTTCCCAACTTAAATATTCACTTTCCACCTTTTCCTTATGACCACAAATATTTTTCCATTCTTGAACATCAACAGTATTAAATTTTTCTTCTGCTAACTTCAAGAAGGCTTCGCCTTTAGTATGCATTTACATTTCAAGCTCCTGCTTTGCGCAGCTGAAGCTTCATGAGATTAATTTAATAATACTCTAATTCAATAATAAAAGAGTAATAGAAATATCAGTGTTACTTATCAAGCTTTCATTTTTCAGATGTTTGACAGCGTGTCAATTCTATTCTCAGACGTAGTCACCTTCACTGAAATATGTAGTCGCATTACTCCTATGGAAGTTGTATCAATGCTAAATGCTATGTACTCAATTTTTGATACACTTACAGAACGCAATAACGTTTATAAAGTGAGTATCATTATTTTAGTTAGTTATTAACACCTATTATGCTCACATTTTTATTTTTATTTTTGCACTACGTTGTTTAATATTCAATTATACTTATTCCTTTTACTCAAAACTGCACACATTCACTATGCTAACACATAATATCAAACAAGTATACCACTTTGCATTGCTTAAACTTAAAGCAAAATTACAGTATAAGGCTGTTAAGAAAATAACCAAACATTAATCGAAAACTGAAACTTAGGACTGCTTTTCTTAAAATAGTCTGCTGTATTGAAATTTCTTGTATCGTTACAATGTCCATTTCAAACTCATTTTACTTTTAACAATTTGCATATTAAATAATTAGTATTTTTTGTACTTAACCGGCAATACCAGTTCAGGTAAAGCTAGCCAGAATAATAGATGGTAGGAAACTACGTGCTCGTGCTTCGTTCCTTGCAGAGCGCGTGAGGGGGTCATGTCGTGTGGGGGGCTTACAAATTACTAAGCGTAGCACAATATTTTGTGAACAAACTAACTCTCAAAAGATCCCAAAGATTCTGAAACCCCCACCAAAATATAAAAATGAACTTACCGAATAGTCACTAATCACCACGATTCCTGAAAAAAAAAACAAATTTAGCATATGATTGGTAGCACTGCTTAGACTTCACAATAATAAAATGTGTGTGTGTGTGTGTGCGTGTGTGTATGAGTGTGTATTGGGGGGGGTTTTGGGTGTGCGTATGGGTGTGGTGTGTTTGTGTGTGTGTGTGTGTGTGTGTGTGTGTGTGTGTGTGTGTGTGTGTGTGTGTGTGTGTGTGCGCGCGCGCGTGCACAAGCGCGTGTGCGTGTGTGCGTGTGTGCGCGTGCGCGTGCGGGTGCGTGCGTGCGTACGTGCATGCGTGCCAGCATGTCTGCGTTCGTGCGTGCGTGCGTGCGTGCGTGGTGCGTGCGTGCGTGCGTGCGTCTGTGTGTGTTATTATTATTATTGTTAATATTATTATTATTATTATTATTATTATTATTATTATTATTATTATTATTATTATTATTTATTTAAAACTGTACATTTGCATAACTTATCATTATAACCTTCTACATTATATACAGAGTACGCCTAGAAAATAATAAATATATTAAATATATATTTAAAAAAAAATATATGGTTAAGTGTAATATTGACTGCTCCTGGTAATTTGGTTTTAGTGTACGTTAGTCAAGCATCGATGAGAAAACCAAGGTTTTTCCATTGGATATGCAGAGTGCTCCGTTTGTACATTTTGCTGAAAAGAATCAGAGTCATTCTTTACTTGGTACCGTATAAACTCTCGTGTTATTCGTGACTTTATCCGATTTTTGTATATTTCCAGAAACATCACCTGTTTTTGTTGCTTGTAGTAATCTATAATAGCCCAATAAATAGTGCTTTTGGCAAGTGTAATTGCGTAATTTGCTAACGGTGCCACTGCCATACTTTTATTAAATCCGCAGTACAGGTCCTTTATGTATACTTTCTTTTGTTTTTGTAGATTACATACTATTTTTCTTACGAGATTCCAAATGTTGTTGGTTGTTACGCATTCCATTATCATGTGCCAGGAAGTTCCTTGTTCGTTGCACCAAGGACACGTTGTTGAGTTTGCTACTCCAGTGCGGTTAAGAAATATTGCGTCGGCTAAACGGTTCTTGGCGAATCTCCAGGCTACTATAGAGTCATGTCCTAGCGATGGGGAACTAAAATACGATGACCATTCTGGTTTGTCATTAGACCAGTTTCCTTCTAGTTTGGAGTGCGTATTTAAAAAAATGGCTGTAAGCAGCTTCTGGATGATTGAGCGGTTTGATTTGTTTACCACAACGCTTCGATTGTTCGATGTTAATGTGATTGTCTGTTCACTAATAGCATTTGCCGAATCATGTGTTAAGTGTTTGAAATTGAGTTTGAAGAAAGCCGTAATTCGTTTGTACTGCTCACTTAGGTCATGAATAATGGGAGCACTTACTTCTTTTAGGTTCACTTTCAGTTGTTCATCGGTCATCCATTCCCCTTCGTGCATAAAATTCCCAATTATTTTGAACCCGTTATCGACCCATTTGGAAGTGAAGAGTGGTGGTTTGATGGACACTTCTAGTAATCTACAGTTCAGCGTTGGTATGGACTCTAATTCTGTAATATTTCTAGGTTAGTTGGCTATATGTACGTTTACGTTTAACCACGTATCAAACAAACTGTTCAAAAATACGTTTGGTTGTTGGTAAATTTTGTTGCACTTGTTTCCAGAATATATACAAAATAGCCATCGCCAATGCACACCATAAACGTTACTAACTGATATGAGGTGTTTTAATAATAATGCCCAATTCTCGTCATCATGACTGATAATTAAACGTTGGCCAAGGAACAGACGCAGAGATTGTTGCTTTGACTGTAAATGGACTAGTCCTATCCCGCCGTCTTGTATGGAGAGATGCAGTTCTTTTGATATAGTCCAATGTTTTCCTGACCACACGTACTCGATTAGTTTCCTCTGTAGCGTTTTTAGTTGCACTGGACTGAAAGGCAAAACGTGCATAAGGTGCCATATTTTTTAAGCAATATATTGATTGACGACAATTTTTCTTCCTATTAAAGACATTGATGGTGAACGTTGCTTCCAATTGTCGGTAGATGCGTCAATAGTACTTGAAATTTTTGGAAGGTGGATTGTGTATCATGCACGATATCGTTTGAGTAAGTTACGCCTAAGACTTTAATATTTGTGGCTGACCACGCGAAACCTAATGGCGTAGAGTTTCTAGCCTTCCATAAAGCGGTCCAGAATCCTTGAGATTTAGAATTGTTAAATTTGGATTCTGATTCTCTTTGATAAACACCGCACACATTTTTAGTTTATCAAAGTCGTGCTCGTCCGAAACGAATATCGAAACGTCGTCCGCATAGGTGCTGACTGCGAGCTTGCGCTGGGAATTAGAAGGAAGAGGAAAACCGGATAGGATACGTCGACAAAGATGCAAGAAGGGTTCGATAGAGATGATATATAGGGGACCGGATAATGGACAGCCCTAACGTATTCCCCTACTATGTTTTATTCCGCTGGTAAGAAACGGCCCGATTCTTATGTGAGAGGTTGCCTCAGAGCATATAGTTTTGACGTAGCCAATAAAGCGTTTAGCAAACCCAAATGCCGTTAAAGTTTTATAGAGGTACTTATGACCAACCAAACGCAATTTTTTGGTCCAATCGCAGTATTGCAAGGGGGATTGCGTTTTGGTTTGCGTACTGAATTATATCGTGATGCAAATGGAGGACGTTATACATCGTTCGATTGGGAATAGAACAGCACTGGTCTGGTTTGATAAGCTTCCGTATTATGTTCATAATTCTATTTCCTATTGATTTTGCTAAAATTATATAATCGGCCTTTAATATTGATATCGGCCGCCAAACATTTAAGTCTGTTAAACAACCGTCCTTTTTCAGAGTTAGGGCTATTACTCCTTTAACCGTTAAGTGTGGAATATATCCGTTATCAAGAACTTTACTGAAAGTTCGTAGGTAGACATGTTTTATATCGTCCCAAAATTTTACGTAAAATTCCGCGCTTATGCCGTTACTTCCAGGAGCTTTATTTTTGTTTAAAGCGAGTACTGCCTGTGTGAATTCTTCCATCGTTAAAGGAGATTCTAATATATTTCTATCCTCTTCGGATAACTTAGGCAGAGATGATTAAAGTAAGTCATCGCTTCCAGATGGAGCTGTATACAGTTCTTTAAAATTGGATACTACATGCTTACACAAATCGAATTTATAAGTAATTTCAGTTCCATTTATAACTAGTTTGCTGAGTTGAGGTTTTTTTGTTATGAAAATGCGTTGTATGTTTGGTTTCTCTGTTTTAAGTAACGCTTCATATTTTTGCAAAAGTGCGTTAGTTGCTGCAGTTCTTTGGTAATAACTTTTTGCTTGTTCGATGGTATCATGCATGTCTTGAAAAGTATGACCTTGAGATCTACTCAGAGAATGTTGGAGTTGTGCGTTTAGAATATTAAGTTCTCTCATTTTTGATTGTGTCCTCTGATTACAATACTGGATAGTAATTTCTTTTATTGATAACTTGAGTTTTTCCAGTAAGGAAAATAAGTACTTTTAATTTTATTTTTCGTGTACTACCAGTGATAGATGATCAGAAAATGAGCCAATTATTTGTATTGCAGATATAAAATTTAAGGCATTTTTGCTACAGTAAAAGCAATCGATCCTGGAAGAAGAATTCGGCGTGATATATGTATATCCACCTTTTGCTGGGTTGAAGTATCTCCAGCAGTCGTATATTTGGATGTTATCTATCAAATCACGTAACGTATTTGCTACTTTGGGGCGATTTTCGACGGAGTTTAATCTATCAAGTTGTGGTTCTGTCGTGCAATTAAAATCGCCTCCTATAATTAATCGCAAATCACTGTTTACTTTTAATTTAACTAGACGTGCTTCTATAGAGTTTCGTAAATTTTAATTGCCATTTGTGTGTCATAGGGATAGTATATGGTAATTATATTCCAAATAATGTTATTAATTGATATGGTTACAAGTTGAAGATAAGACTCTATTAGAATTTCGTGACTTATTACATCTGCAATGGTATTTTTCCTTAATAGTATCGTTGTACCAGAGTAGTTTTTTGAGAATGGATTGATAATGGCGTTGTATTGAGGGAGTATTTTAAAGGGAGATTGGTCATTTATGTTGGTTTCTTGTAGCAATACTATATCAGGTATTGTTGTATCTATGAATTCTTTAAGTTGGAAAGCTTTCGTTCGCTCCTTATGCTTTCACAATTTAATGTTAATAGTTTTAAAGTGTCCTTATACATAATGAATAGTTAAAAACGGTATATGATAGACCATCCTTAGTGTATTAGTAAATGAAATACATTCAAAATGTGTTAGTATGTGCTGTGAGGGCTCCACCGAATTTGTGGGTGAGATAGATTGTTGTGAAGTACTAATGGATAGTACCGGCGATGTTAGATTGTGTCCATCTATCATTAGGTTCTTTTTAATCGCTACTTTTAACCTTTTGCAACATTCTTTTAGTGCTCTGCTTTTTGAATATGTTGCTGCTTGCTTTAATAAGAATAATAATTGTTCTATGTCATCTGAATAACGTTGTGCGATTGCTAATGTTTGTAGCTTCCACTTACTTTTAAGAAATCGGTGAATTGTGAAATCTAGAGATTACTCTGGTTTGACCATATGGTAACAGTTCGTCATAGGAGTCTATTTGTTCAGTTGAGTACTCAATTTTACACCTTTCGGCCTGCTTTGACCTGACGTTCTAAATGGCTGATCTGTAGGTTCGCTATTATGTAATATCAATGGATCAGCATTATTAACTGCTTCGAACTAGGTCCATTAAGTGGTAGCGTAGATAGGAACATTTTCCTGGCCCTCTCGATGTCGTTGTTTTGTAGCTTAAATTTTCAAGATTCTACAGCAAGTGTCCTTTTTGACTTCGTTCGTCAAGTTCTATCAACTTGGCTATCGATATTCGCAGCGTTAACAGGATGCGGATATGTCCCAATGTTTACTGAGCACTCTAACTTGATCGTCATAAAATCGATACTCTTCGTCTTCGTGTGAAACGATTAAAGAATCTGGTACATTTTGAGTTCGACCAGTTAACTGCGAAAGACATGTTTAAATTCCGCAGTATTAAACGCTCAGCAATAGCGATTCATTCGACTAGATGCACTTTACACATCGTACATCGCTAATTCGCTTCCATAAAGCATCTCGTATTTTTATCGAATCCATCACCTGCTCTCTCAGCTGGCGGAGTGACACGTCCGCCTGTCATTTTTACGCTCGCAACCAGTTACTTGCAAAGCGATCACACGCATTCTTTGCCACCCGTCGAGATAACATTTAGCCAAGCACCATTTGCATACAATCGCCACGCAGCATACGAACCGTATCGTTGAACGTACGAAAATTAGAATTATCCTCGCTACGTCCGAGATCTTAGCGAATTTCGTCAGATGGTGAACCGAATCATCCGAAAACGTCTTACCTCGACGCATTAAAATTCTTAGCCTGAGCACGACGTTTGAGCGTTCGTAGAAGATGCATCATCAATACACTTTTAGAACTAAATTGTTACACAGATACCATTTGAATCTGTCAACAATTTTAAACGTCCAGACAACGCACCTGCAAACACCTTATACTACCAGCACGTCTCAAACCTCTTTAAAACATATTTAGCACTGCATGTACACGTGCCATCCATTTAAACGCCACCTTCCATTTCCGCTAGCACCATCAGACATCATACTTTCACATGCATTTTGTAATCCCACGATCGTAGCACAATTTACACATTATGTCCACGTACGATTTTAAACACTGAATCGCCCAATTTACAGACGTATACATTACTTCACCTGTGCGTAGAGACCAGTTTAACACGCCTGTCATGAACATCTACATTTTCAAACGAATTTCAAACCCAGATGTATTGACACACACGACTACGCGTAACCATTGCGTACGCAGCGATATTCAGCATTTTCGCGTTATCCAAGACATCATTTTCCATCTTATCTACAATATGTTTTCGTTCAAACACAGTTTTAAAAACACATCATGTATGGTTTTGGAAGACCTATCCAATCAATAACCAAAATTGCCACTTTAAAATTTGTGTTAAGGTGAAAAAAAAAAAAAAAAAAAAAAAAAAAAAAAAAAAAAAAAAAAAAAGGGGGGGGGGGGGGGGGGGGGGGGGGGGGGGGGGGGGGGGGCCCGGGTTTGGAGCCGGGCCCTTTCCAAAATTCCTTTTTGTAAAAAACCCTTTTATTTTTAAACCCGATTTAAAGGAGCCGCAGCCCTCCTTTAACTCCCCAGAATTGGGACCATTTAAACCCAAAAACTTTGGGCCCCTTTTCCCCAAAAATGGGAAACTTTTTGTAAACCCCATTTTTCCCGGCAAACTTTTGTTTTGGGGTAAAACCCCCAAACCCCGGGATTTTTTTCCGGAAAAAAAATTCCCGCCCCTTTAAAAATTTTGCCTAAAAGGGCCCCAATTTGCAGGGTTAAACACCGCGCCCAAAAGGGAAACCGTCAAAACCCAAATTCCCACACCCAAAATTTCCCAAAAAATCAACCATTAAAAAAACCTTTAAAATTTAAAAACCCAACTTAAAAACAACCCAAAATTTCCCTCCCCATTTTAGAGGGGCTTTAAAAACCTTTTCCCACAAAATTATTTTCCCATAATCCCCCCAAATTTCCCTTTCCACGTTTTAAAAATTAACCCCTTTGACCGAATCCCAAAACACCCTGCCGTTTTCATAAATTTCCCCACGCCTTTTAAAAAAAACATTCTTTTCCAAAAACATTTTCCACTTTTTAAAAATTTTTGGAAAAACTTTTTTTAAAAAATTTTTCCCATTTTCATTTTCCCAAGGGCCCGAGGAATTAAACCGGTTTCCCCAACCCCAAAAATTTTCACCAAAAAAACCCTCTTAAAAAACCTTCCAATTTTAAACTTCCCCTTTCCCCTTTTTAAAACTTTTTGGGACCCTTTCCAGTTTTAAACCCCCCGGGTCAACCCCCTTCCCCCATAAACCGAAACCATATTTGGCCCTTTTAAAAAAACCCCTAAAAGTTTCCAAGCGAAAACCATCCCCTTTTCCCCTAAAACCCCTTTTTTTTTTAATATTGAAGCACAATTTTTCCCTTTTAAATTTTTTAAGTTTTCCTTTATAAAACCCAAACAAATTTTTGAACCCCCCCTTCGCCCCCCCTTTACCACGCCTGGGTTTTACAAATTCTTCTTTAATTTGGGAAAAAATCCCCCCTTTAAACGAAAGTTTTTATTTGGGAAAAGTCTTTAAACCCTCAAAAAGCCGAAAATTTAACCCTTAAAACCCTTTGGAAACCCCAACCCAAACGGGAAAATATTTAATTTCCCAAAGTTTTACCCCATCAGTTTTCCCGGGTTATCCCCCAATTTTCCCCGGTTTAAACCCACATTCAAAACCTTTCCCCAACTACTTCCCCACAAATTTTTTTAAATTTTTAAAAAAAGAACCCCCCTTTGAAAAATTTTGAAAACCCGGGGAGAAAATATTTTGTAAAAAAAAAATTTAAAAAACAAAAATTTTGGCCCTTAAAAAAATAAAATACAAAATAAAATTCCCAATTTTCACAAAATCAAAAATTTTTAAAAATATTAATTTTATTAATTCCAAACAAGAAAAATCGTATACAGTTTTACCGACAACGCAAGACTGATACCATCCAAAAACAGAACAATGATTGATCCGCTGGCTTACCAGACCATGCCATGAACCCACTGCACCCTTCGCGCATGCACACCCCATGCGCGCCTGCCCGAGGCTTTTGCGATACTCCAGTCACAGCCTTTATAAAACAAAACAATAAAATTTATTCCACATACATTTAAAATTTCCCAATACGACATTTAAACCATTTAACAACAGACAGTCCTTTATTGTTTGAGCTTATATTTATTCGCCAGCGTACCCTTTTCATCCTTTCATCAGTTTGACAGACGTTCAGTTCGAATGTAAAGTACGAATTTGTCGACGCCATTCTTCGTCCAGTCCAGCACCGACCCATTCAACTTTGCTGACGATTCTTGTTTAATCTGTCTCGTGGAGATCCACACTTTGGGAACATAGGTTGTAAGACCGTTTTTATCCGAGGTTTACGGAACACCGGGGGTACGCAACAGCCCGCATTTTGTTTTCTCATTTGATAAACACGAAACCAGCATAGGAATCCTTTTCCAAGAACCACAAAAAGAGTCTCACCCCGGATTCTACCAATGGCAAATTCCCCATTTCTTATAAGATTTTCCCACAGATGCGCAGCCGCACCGCATCCATTCCAAGGTCTTTTTCCCAGCTAATCCGGCATTGCAAATTCACCATAGCTTGTCGACCCCGACCCTTTTCAAGTCCGAATATTTTGAACAGGTTCAAACGGGAAGACTGGTTAAATTTTTTTTCTTTCTCCAAAACAGGAACAGTTTGCCAACACCTTTTTTTTGGGACAACCCCCTTGTCACCCCACCATGCCAACAAACAGCAGTTTAAGGCCCGAATTTCACACCTTATACCACCCTCCCACAAACAGCCACCCGCACCCAGCCGTCGTCAACGCCCTTTTAGCCAGACGCAACGTTTTCAAACGGGACCCGTACCAATTTTCCACTTTGGACCTAGCAGAACAAAACATCCCCGCAGTTTTATCGTTTCAACCAACACACTTTTTCTGCCCAGCAAAGTTATTTTCACACATTTCCCACTAATCCACAAAAAAATTCGAGTTCTTCTTAGTTCCTCCAATTTCCCCATCTTTCCACCCGGAACAAGATTTTGAATTCACGAGTCCCGACTTTTACCCGCCCAGAAAACGGAGTTTCAGCGGCAAGTTTCCGGTAACGACCCAAAATTTTTAAAAAAACCGCTCGGCCCAGACGTCCAACGCCCAAGGTTTTCACCGTCACCAACCGACGCCCACCACCCATTTCAACGCCACCATTTGGGTCACCCTTCGTTAACGTTCCCCACGAACCGAAAACCACTCCCAACGGGCCGGACAACCACAAACAGACCTCCACATACCACGACCGGCCCCATGCCACACATACGACCACGCAACACACATGACCACAACAATCACACACGACCAACCACCCACTTTTTAAACACAGCCCAGGAATTGGCGAAGGTTAGCCAGCGCCCGGGCGCGGCCCAACCTATTAATTTTCCTTTATCTAACCTAGGTCCACACTTGTTTTTAATGGAAAACTCATTAAAAGCAATTAGTGTTAATGGGTTTTAATGAGAAAACCATTAAAAAGCAATTAGGTCATTGGTCATTGGTCATATGGTCATTGGTCAATTATGTGGTCATTATGGTCATGTGGTCATTGGTCATGTGGTCATATGGTCATATGGATGTGGTCATGTGGTCATTGGTCTTGGTTTGGTTGGGTCATTGGTCATATGGTCATGGTTATGTGAGCAAGATTAAATTTTATAAAACCCAATATCCGGAATTGTTGATGCGCAATGCCGCCTAGGTGGATAACAAAACATTTCCCGAAATTGGGGTGGCATATTCGACTATTTTCGGTAATATACGCCCCACTCTGTAGGATACATAAGGAACAATTTTCGTATTCAATTTAGTATTTGAGGTAGCTAGAACGGTAAACATGAGCGTCTCCAAGGTGATTAACGTTTCTCAACTTCTTGGGAATAAAGTGAAACCGACAAATGAGCGATTTGGATTATGGCTGTTGGCAGAAAATATGTGCAACAATAATCTGGTGACAGATATTGGTAATATTTGTTATGTCGAAGGCGAAAAGATGCTGACTGGCGGACTACACACACCAATTACAGAACCATTTTGTGACAATATAATGTTGGTTAAAATTTGGACCTTTCTGACACCGAACAAGCATCTGCAAACAAAAGGATGTTTATCCTAAAAAGAAATTTGTGGTGCATTTAACAGCTATCTACGAAGAAAGTTCAACGATTTGTTTCGCTAGGCATGGTGTTAAAGCTAAGCTTCCGTTTTCTTGGAAAGCATAACAAGATGGGCCAGAGAGTAAAAGAAATTATCGGAAAAGAAGACTCGAATGCATTAATAAAAATTCCAAAATCCTATATGTGTTCCATACAAAGTGGAACTAGCAGATGTTAAGTTGGAAACTTTATTGAGGAACTACCAGATATATTAGACGAAGTCGAAAAAGATTATTTCTATCTTTTGACATGGATGTAACCCAAGATTTTGCAGGATATTTAGCAAGATGGAGATGTGTAATTATTTAACTACAAACCATAACTTTTGCTATAAGGGCGAATAAAAAAAGTGTAATATTATAGTTGACAACGATAAAACTGGGGGATTGATTGTTTAACATGGCTAACAACCAATGCAAGAATTAAGATTACAACAAATTTGTGTGCCAGATAACAAGTCCTGGTGTTAATAAACAACTTGGCAATCATATACTAGATTTTTACGTTGTCCAGATGTACGTTTAAGGGAAACATTTGCGTCTACTTTGGCCAAAGAACATGGTATTACGCGATTGGAAGCGACAATATACAACTGTGCAATTGGAAGCTATGTCAGTGCGGAACGGGTGTATAAACCCTTAAAAGACTGTTTAACCTTATTGGAAGATAGTGTTATACTTCCTAAAGGCGCCAATGTACTCGGTACCACTTCCAAAATGTGGAGTAAGCTATCGGACAAGCTACAAAATAGCTGCTGTTTAGTGTATAATAACCTGCTACAGTACGTGTATTGGGGAATGGAATACAAAGAAATTGACGGGCTTGCAAATTGTTGTCCAAAAAACCAGAGGAAAGGAAAATTGATAAAGTATGTGCTTTCGGCTTTAGTTTTAACTATTTACCTGTAAATTATTTGGAGATAGTAGAGGAAGAGCCAAGATAAAATAAAATCTTACACAAGTGCTACATTAAAGCAGGTAGTACATATTTTACACAATCTGCAACACCATATTCTACAATTCCAAAAGAAATAGTAATTTCGGATTGGGATTGATAGATACCAACATTCGTCCAGAGGTTGTACGACAACGCGTAAATATTGGTAGTAAACTCATCCGTTTACGCTAAAGGAAATTGCCCCATTATGTATACCATACGCTGTAAGTGGAAGGAAAAGACAACTGGAATTAGAGGAAATGGATGCAAAAAGGGAAAATTGGACTACATGGAAAACACTGCGACAATACGCGATCAATACAAAGATGTGTTAGACAAAGAACATCTTATTAGAGAAAATGAGGAAGAATTAAAAGATTATTTTATGTGCCGATGGACTGACTTAGATACATCGGTTTACAAGTTGTATGCATTTGCGGTTAGTAAGAAAGACTCTTTAGTTATGTAGGCGTTCTTGCAGAAAAGGATGGTACTAAATCCGTATACTTTTTAAAAGGTTATTCTAAAACGTATTTATCAAAATGGCAGATAACAAAGACGAACTAAGGAATGCGGGTTTCGTAATCTTGCGTACACCACACGCAAAGGGGGTCCGTTAAACATTGTATATTTGCCTAGTAAAGAACCTTTCGGATCATTTAAAACCGAGGGTCTTACAACCTATAACAACCATATATTCCCAAAAGTGGTGGAAATGCAACTACGCAACAGTGTGTGGAGAAAAGGATTTCCTCCAATACCGACAAGAAGAAGTCGATCAAGCTAACAAGATACGTATGCAGGATATAGTGGGAAAGCTGCGATTAAAAGATTGTCACAAGCTGCAAGAATTACACGAAGGAATGGATCTGGTTGTCGGCGGAATCAAAGACTTTAAATATAGAGGCAAACTTCGGTACATTTTACAATTCGAAAACCTAGACGGTCTCTATGTATCAAACTATTGGTTAGAAAAGGAGATAGAGGACTTGGGTATCGATTTAAATTTTAAGCTGCGAATAAAATTAGATAAAATTAAAGCCACCCAAACAAACATAAAGAAAGGACTGTCTTCTGTGTATAACTTTGTATTAAAATTAAGTTTAAATGGATCCATGCTTGGCATTAAATATTTTTAAATTTGTTATGTATAATGTCAGAATAAACATTTTATAATAGTATATAACATTGTTCTTTATTTATAAAAGGCTGTGACGTTACCCTGAAATAGCAGTCGCACAGAGAGGGTGCGCATGGGCAGCCGCATGGGCAGGGTGCACGCGCAGGGGTGCGCATGGGCAAGGGTGTGCATGCGCAGGGGTGCTCATGGGCTGGGATGTGTCTGGGCGTACACGAGGGAAGCGGATGTTAACAGTCACCAAGCATCCAATTTTTATTTGGTGGATGAGTACTTGCCTGCGTATGTATCCGGAGTAAAGAATACGATTTGCATACGCAGCTTATTAATAAAATTAGTTTATCGAGGGAAGATGACAAAAGGTACATCATTCCTAATAGTACAACAATCTACGCATGGGGGTAAAGATATAAGATAGTTGTTTAGATTTGTTATATATTAGTTTTAAGATTCCATAATTTTTAAGTTCTTCTCCCACCTTCCAAATCCTTCCGGCTTCTATCCTGGTTGACAGAGTATACGTGTTATTCCACGTGGTATTCGCGGGACACTGCGGTTTTAGATTTCTAGGGAAACGGTTGGTTAAAGCATATGTCTTGGTTAGCAAAAAAGGGTTTTAAAGATGGTGTTAAATAAAGATGAGCAAAAATTAGTCTTTAAAACGCATAACTTTGTATGGGTGGTCCTATTTAAAATCTGTTTACAGATTTGGGGTCCCTAGAAAATTTAATATTAGTTGATACCTAGCAAAATATATTTATCTTAAAAGAGTGACTACCCGCGTATAATAAATACAATATAACACTTGTCAACAAAAAAGTTGTAGGAAATTAAAGACGTATTTAATGGGGTCCAGTATTAGAATTTGTTGGTAGTAATGTTAAGTCCTACTGTATTGTAGGCGAGAAAGATACGATTAAAAAGATTAAAGGGTCTCACGAATTGTAGTTAAGTAAAACCGAGGGTCTTACAACCTATAACGAGCATATACTCAAAAGGGGTAGACATGCAACTACGCAGCAGTGCGCGGAGAATAAGAATTCTCCAATAAGAAATTAAAGTTTCCATGTACGTAGCACCAGTCATTGGGTAATGGTAGAAATGTTAAACCTATAAAGGCGATTATTAATTGTGGATTAGAAAATAGTAGTTTTCGTGGACTAAATAAAATAGCTTAGACTAATTAATGTATATGGTTACATATTCTCGTACACATCCACAAACATCTGCTTTACGTCCACAATGGCGATACCGGTAGTTTTTGTTTAACAAATAGTAGGAAAGATACGTCAGGTGTTAGTGCGTGGAAGCCCATAGGATCGTTGGAATTAAAAAGAACGATATGGCGGAATGTATGGTTGTTCCGTTAGAATAATCGAAAGTGGTTAATTGATCGTATTAGATGTTTAAATAAGCGAAAGTGTAAAGGCCTACATAAACAAAAATTTAATTATCCGACAAAAGTGCGCGATGTGCTACACTTATAAAGAAAGTATGGAATGGTGCTTTGCATCGGTCCTAACAATAAAAGGGCGACTGACTTTTCCAAGCAACTACAAGAATAGCAGTAGCGCAGAGAAGGGGTATGCATGTATTATACAGTTGCTGCAAAATATGTTAGTTTACGCGTAGCTCGGATGTGTAATTGATCACGACTTAAAGATCCTCGGAGGTTTAAAAATTCTCGGCCCATTGTCGTTTGAAAATGTTTGTAAATTATCAGAACAGGAGCGGGTCGAAGTTTAATGGATGATTGACTGAGTTTTCTACCTTTACGAGGGAATTGGAAGTTGACAGACATCGAGCATCTAATTCTCTATTTGGAGGATATCGAGTACTTACCGGTTCTAGAAATCAATACGTGCGGCCGACCGCTATGCGAAAGTGTAAAAGCCTACAGAAGCAAAATTTAATTATCAGACGAAAAAGTGTGCGATGTGCTATAGAAAGTATAAAAATGGTGCTTTGCATCGCTCCTAACAGTAAAAAGGAGAGTGACTTTTCTAGCAATTACAAGAATAGCAGTAGCGCGGCGAAGGGTATGCATGTATTATACAGCGCATTGTTGCTCTAAAATATGTTAGTTTACGAGAAGCTCGAACGTGCACAAATTAAATTTCAATCTATAATTAACCACGGTCGTAAAATAGGAAATTAATGGGTAATTTAATACCGTTAAGCATATACTTTCGCTTGGTGATTCATTTGGAAAATATTCAAGCCCCCATTTCCTAAAATATGACGTAGAAGTTATTTAAAATTAAATTGTTGTAAGTATCCTGTAGACAACAAGTTGGTATTTTCTTAGTAATGGTTTAAAGTGTTTTTGGTTATAGTAGCATTGCATCTTCTACAGCACGACTTGCACACAATTTGTGTGCGTGTGCTACCACCCTTTGGATTTTTAATATGCATGCGATCCGTATAACATGGAAGACGTTTTCCGGTGTTTCTACTAACGGCATTCGCACCATCGACGAAGCGAAGCAGGTGCATGCATTAGCGCTAAATGTATTGGACGAGCAGCAAGGATTATGACATCATTTAGTTCCCCGCCGAATCCTCAACATCGTTCGGTCGTCTTCGAAACCTTCGGTTTGCATTCTATAAGGAACATAAATCAGGTATGCTCGAGTAAGCTTTTTAGTTAGCTGATTACAAGTTTAACCAAAGTGCTATAGTGCGGGTTTTGTTTTGTACTAAAATGGTACCTGCAAACGTTTATAAGTGCAACCTTGCGGTGCTTCCTATACCTGGAAAATGCTCTCAAACGGCACCAGAACAAATGTCGTAGTGTAACATCGCCCAGGGTTAAGCCGTCCGCAGCAAAGTACTTAAACTGTGGGACTTGCGGTTTCGCTTTTACGAGAATGGACAACTTACGCGACACAAGGAAAACAGCACGGTATGTCATTAAGCCTTAAACGTTCAGCTCCGCCAGCTGTTAAAGGGTCTTGTACGAAACAACCACGAATTATGTGTACAGTATGCGATTTCGAAATGGAAAAGATACGTATGCCGCACATTTAAGGAGCAACAAACATAAAATGCATCAGTTACCGCTACTAACGAAGATGGTGTAGAAATGATTAGCACAGCGTTTAACAACTGCATGGCTAGCTATCGCATAAATAACGCCAGCGTCGACAATGGAGTGTCCGAGTTTCTTTGGAAGCAGAAGGAACGATTTATTCGATTACTTAATAAAAAAAGAATACAACATATAATCCGGAAAATACGTACGAAGTCTTAAACATCATTCCTAATAGCACAGCAACCTAATTAAGGTAGGTCAGTAAGCAATATTTAATTGCTGTTAATTGATTTGTATTTAGCGTACTTTCCTATTTAAAACCCATTACATTGGAATGTGTTTACCTCCACGTGATGTCGCTGGACGGTAAAACATATTGTTAGATTAACGATAATATGTCTTATTAACCGAAAACATGTCTCCTTTTTACATTAATCTCTTTTTATTACAGGTCTATTTAAACAACACATTAATTTCCTTTTGTTACAGGTTAAACTTTCGGCTACGCACAGGAAATAATGTTATACTTTGTAAAAATTGCATTCTATAAGTTTATTAAACTGTAAGTTGGATAAATAAATTATTAAAATTTTGTGTTCTTAATTTTGTGTTACTACCTCTAACTGTTTGGTTAAAGCATATGTCTTGGGTAGCGAAAAAGGTTTTAAAAAATGGAGTTAAATATATACGAGCAAAATTTTTTAAAGAGGTTTGAGGGCTTAAAGTATAACTTTGCAGGGCGTTGTCCGATTTCAAATCTGTTTGCAGATTCAAATTCTGTGTAAAATTTTAGACTAACAAGATGTATCGCATGACTAAGAAAATTTATAAGAACGCTCAAAAGTCGCTACAGGTAAGAAATCTTAAAATTAGGGTAGCTCCCTTGGGGATGGTGCAATCTGAAAAATTCCTAGAGATTTGGGTAGCTGAGAAAATTCTAATATTGATTGATACCAAACAAGATAGGTTTATCTCAAAAGATGCATTGGTCAGACGAAGAAAACTATTTGTTAGGTTTGCTTATAAAGCAAAGAGCAAAATTTAGAAGATCAGGACTTTAAAGGGTATAACTTTGCAGGGCATGGTCCGATTTCAAATCTGTTTACAGATTTGAATTCTGTGTAAAATTTTAGACTAACAAGATGTATCGCATGTATAAAAAAATTTATAAGAACGCTCAAAAGTCGCTACAGGTAAGAAATCTTAAAATGAGGGTAGCTCCCTTGGGGATGATGCAATCTGAAAAATTCCTAGAGATTCAGGTAGCTGAGAAAATTCTAATATTAATTGATACCAAACAAGATAGGTTTATCTCGTGGGTGGAAATGTGGAGAAAGATTTATCTCGCGGGTGAAAAGAATGCGGGTGTGATGTAATCAAAATGGTTGGGGTAAAAAATTCCACAAGGAGGAGATTCATCTCCACAGGGAGAGAGCAGGTGGAGATTCTTAAAAAATAAGACTTTATAGTGCGAATTTACATGTAAATTTGGTCCAGATGTGTGAGGAAATGTGGGATTCTGGAGGAAATGTGGGGGTGATTCGTAACTAAATACACTACTGAGATAGCAATTTTACACTTTGGTGCTTTAAGGCACACTCAATTACTGTATGTGGTATAAAAGGGGGTACGTTTGATAGTATTATTCGTCGTGAAGGGGTTATTAGTTTTCTAACGGGCACATAAACACTACCTATGTCGATCCCACCGTGAGTAATTACGAAATTCGAGGTTAGTTCTTTATTAGATAAGTAAATACATACTCTGTTATTCGACATTCTTGAGCCAACAGTATGTTTTTAGCGGTAATTAACTTTCCAACAGCGATTACATAATCTCTTACTTTAATTCCATCAATTGCTGGAAATACGACAGCTTGATCCTTCTTCGGAAAAATGCTCGTTTTAATAGCATCTGAAAAGGATTTACTGTGATCGATGTGGCTTGTACTTTTAACAGCCGAGGCGTTATGCGTTCTTTGTACTTCAATGGTTGGCATACTGTTATCGCAATCAGAGCGTCTGCGTGCAGAGGCTTCGATAGGTAAGGAATTATGCTCCATATGAAAGGAAAATTAACAGTATTAGGAAAATAGACATTTGGATATATGATAAAACCGGAGTTTGAATAACAACAGGTGAATGAACTACCGCGCAACTGGTGCGGCCTTGCTATCTTTGTAGCAATTTCTAATACGATGGCGTAGTATTAATAAGAAATTATGCGTTATTTTTCAGTATATAGAGATTAAATAAAAGTTTTTAACTACGAACCACTTACGTTTTACATATTGTCAAGTCCACATAATTAATTAGCACTTATATAACTAACTAAAATATGCTTTAAACTATTGAATTTAAACACTTTATTACAAGAGAGAAAACCACGTCCGTTCACTTCGAATACTCGCGCGCTCGCGCGCGTGTGTGTGTGTGTGTATGTGTGTGTATGTGTGTGTGTGTGCGTGTTGAGAGAGGGGAATGTATTTTAATGAAAAATGATTTTTCTTAGCAGCATATCCTTGTAAATACTTAGAAAATCGCATTCGTAACATTTAAAATAAATCGGTTAATTTATGTAGCTCAAAGTCACAGTGTGTGAATAAATTAATAAATATATTACATAAAGAGCATGAATCATTCGCATTATAATGTTAGAAATAAATTCAGTAGGTCAAAAAAGTTCATCTTAGCGCACTAGAATGCAGACATTTCATAGAATTCATTAACTTGTTTATAATATTGAAAACATTTGTTACTTCAGAGATACAATATGTTCATAATAAACTCGTAAAAATAATTTAATTCAACGAAACCAAGCACGTAAGATGTTTAATCTGTCCTAATTAGCGTGTTATTAAAAAGACCATGCAGCCAACATGGGAGTTAAACAAAATTATCAGCACAAAAGTCCAAACATTCTGCTATTTTGCAAGGCAAATGTGTTCAAATCGGTCATTATCTTATTATTTCAATGAGGTTAATAAAGACGAAAGTAATAACAATTCATATGCGATACAATCGTTAAATGCGTATCAAAATTCCTTATTTTGTTATATTTTTTCTGTCGCTAGTTAGAAATTTTTGAGGATGGCTTTTGTTAAAGATGTGGCAAGGCCAGAAGGCGTTGCAAAGAAAAAATATAGTGCACTCGGTTTAAACTCTGGGTCTATTCCTGCAGAGGCATAAGGTGGTCGGAGTATTTTACTGAGACTAAACATAACACACAAAAGATCTAGGGCGCCACAGCATCTATAAAATCTTACAATAAAAAGGGTAGACGCAGAAAACCCTTAAGAGAATAATATTAAAGTGAATGTTTGTAAAGCTCTTGAAACCTGCAAAAATATATTACCACAGGCACTATTTGTGTCCGAAACAAAATGCATAAAAAATAAGTAAATATATACCTTTAACTTAAATTTAAATGTATAGTAATATAGTATTCTCAAATTGAAGTAATTAACCACTTTTATATTCTTCTTAATTTTATCATCTCAACCAATCTCATAGACTATTTATTTTTATTAGATTTTAAAAATAAAACAATTTGAGTTTTGATTAGCATCTAACTAAAAATTAGTTTCTGTTATTCTTTGTACAAAATTATTAATATATACAGTACATAAATGTAATCGCTGAAGAAATTCATAAGTAGTCAAAAAATTATAGTAATCAACAGACTATACATGTCATAATTAAATACTTAATATTTTATTATCGTAAATCATTCGCTGTAATCATAGATCTTTGATATAGCTTATAAGCACAGAAAAATATGTCTAGCTTAATTTTTAATCTTTCTAAGATTTATTTTATTTTCTTGAAATCAAGAATTTTTTAAATACAATATTCAATCAGCAAACATAAGCGTCATATGTTTAAATGAAATATAGAAAGCTAGTTTTGTATCACTACATATATTGTTTTGAAGAGCTGAACATAACAAGTGGTTAATATAAAAATATGGCGACAAAAAATGTCACACATAAAAATGTAATTTACTTTAATAAAAATTACGTGCAATAGCGTTATTCAAAATGTTGAACTTTATATTTACTACTTAAATACATTTTGGCTGAGTTCAACAAAACGTTTCATCAGGTTTGTATTGGATACTTCCAACAATGAAATTTGTAATATGTTCTTCTTGATCGTTATAAAAGAAATGTTACTCACCAAAGTTCGATAACAAAAACATTTAAGTATTAACAAAAGAAATACTGAACACCTGTCGCTTCAGAGCATTACGATCCAGCAATCTTCTTTACAAAACGATAAACAACTTTTTTCTAAAAGCCAATAATTAAATCTTGCTCAATAAATTTTACTTTCTTGCTAAAAATTCAAAACTTTTTAGAAAAATAAAGACGCCATATTTAATAACAAACCATTTTACAAATATCACTACATTGAATTAGAACTTTGTTCTAACTGAAGACTGGGTGTATAGCACCAACCCTTAGGCTATACGAAACTGCCATGAATGGAATATTCTTCCACCTATTATTACTCAAAATTCACACTTCACAAAAAAAGTGTATGTTGATTACATCATAACGAACAAAATTACATCTTATCCTTTATCAATAAAGGCGCATGACTATTCTGATAGTACAGCTGCGCAGAATATTAAATAAGATTATAATGACCTTCTTGCCTAAATTCTAGCAAAATGTTTAGCGTGAAGTGCATTATATGATTGCCTAAAACTAAATTGTTAGAAAATAAAACTGAATGCGAAGCCTAAAAAATAAACCTGCTTCAATTTGTTGGGAAATTTTAAACAGTACAAATGTGGGGAAACTTCAATGCGAATAATAAATCCACATACATACCACATGATGCAAAATCGTAAATATACCAGACAAAATTTAGGAAGGAGAATTTTGTGTTGTTATTAAATGCAGTAAAAGTCAGCATGCCAGTGTGCGAGAAGTATATAGTGAATTTAATTAAAAATTTAATTAATGAACTTAATGCAATTTTCAAAGTAATGCAGAAAGTTGTTTAAGAAACGTAAGTGGTAAGAATTTATTTAACTGATACTTGTACAAAATTTTAGAAAGCTCTAAATGGCGGTTTTTTAAATGGTGGTCAAAAGTATAGTAATTTTAAATGATGGTCGGAAAAATGGGTAACTTTATATAATGAATAGAAATTAAACTAATTTTAAATAAAAGTCGGAAATTAAAATAATTTTAAAAAATGGAAATAAATCTTGATCAGAAAATACGGAACAAATCCAAGCGGAAATATCACTTGTACTGATTATGGTACGAAGGACAACAAGCGATGACTTCACATTCTATAAACAAGATCAGAAATTTGACTGTAGTTTAATGCTTATGAACATTGATATTTTATGGTGATACTTGAGTAGTCATTTTTATATTATGAATATTAATTATGCTATGTAAAGTGAACTTTAAACATATTTGAAATCAAAACCTTTCAACATTACCTGCATGGAGATTTTTGGGCGCAAACAAATCCAGTCTGTTTTTTATTAACAGATAAATCGCCATCTGTTTTGTTATTTCATGTAATTTAAAACGCCAAAGGGTAAAATAAAGATTATTTTATGTACACTTTATTTAAGCTTCAATAAATACTATTATTGTTGGAATTGAGATTATTCGATGTGAAGTTAAAGTAAATTTGATGTATTACGTAAATAATTATTTATCTACAAATATAATTTATTTCAAATTCTAAAGCTTTTATTATGATGGGTGTTGGCTTTCTCATTTTCATGACTAGATTAATTGCAAGAGAAAATAAGATCCCGCACAGGATTCGAACCTGTATCTTCGATTTTCGCGGTCATTGCACTAACCAATTGTGACACTCGAGCGGGTGATTACAATCGGAAAGATATACATATCTAAACATTTACGCAACCATACACTAATCTAATTTTCAGTTACGTTTGGCATGCTGTCAATCATATTTGAAAGTTTCAAGTTTTTGACCTATATCTGATATAGACAGGAGGCAACGTTCAAATTTACGACTATAAGACAATTATTAATTTCAAATAATAGTAATTGCACAAGGCAAAACTGATTTTCAATGTTAGTTAATAAAATGAAATACTAACTTGAACTTTTATGCAAAGCCTAAACTTCCTTTCAAATCTAGCTAGTAATAACAAAGGAAAATATAAGGTTCCAAACAAGATTCGATTCTTTATCTTCGCCTCTTGTTTATATTTAACATAAGTCAAAAATTGGACACTGTCAAATATGATGGACAAAAATGCTAAGGAAAGTGAGGTTGATGTATGGTTGCGTACATGATTTAGATTTGCATATCTTTCCGCTTGCAATTACCCGCCCGGGTGGCGGAACTGGTTAGCGCACCGGCCGCGAAAACCGAAGATACAGGTTCAAATCATGTCAGGAGCCTTAAATTTTTTTTTAAATTACCAGCTTGATTTGAAATGATAAACGTTATTATTTTATCTTATTAACTAATATAACATTGAAAATCAGCTACTTGTGCAATCACTGACATTAGTAATTAATATTTGCATTATAGTCGTGAATTTGAGCGTTTTTCCCAGTCTATATCTGACATACGTCAAAAACTTGACACTGTCAGAAATGATTAACAAAAATGTCAAACGTAATTGAATGGTGGGTTGATGTATAATTGCGTACATGATTGAATTTTTTACATCTTCCCGATTCTAAGCACCTGCCCGAGTGGTGCAATCGAATCCTGCACGGGACTTTATATATTCCATTCTTCAATTACTAGCCAGATTTCAAATGATAATTTAGGCTTTGCATTAAACTTTAAGCTATTATTTCACCTTACTAACTTATATATAATTATATACATATGGTTCCATCCTAAATCTCCATTTGAAGTTAGAACATCAGTTTTCAAGATGCATCTTTATTTTTAATCAATTAAACTCTGCGAATTCTCTTGCATCAGGATTATCTATGTCGAAGTTGGTTTAATTCTCGTAGTATTTATGAAAAGTTCTATGTAGCTTATTGCATATCATAAAGTGAATTATAAATTGCTCAAACTTGCACATTCAAAGAATTACTCTTTACTCAAAGTTGCATGTGCTTGAAATGAATGGACTCTGAAAATAGAATACTAAATTAATGTCGAATCTTACATGTTATTTGGCTTTAGAAAGAATGAATCCCCGTTCTAATTTATTCCTGTTTATATACAAAGATTCTAACTACGTCATTTTTCTCCAATCCATTCTATTGTATTCTCGAAAATTAGTCACGGTCGATGTAAGAATTCCGTCGATTTTACGGTTTTAATGAGCTAATTAATGTCAAGCTATCGCGGTTTGTTATGATTTATGATTCTCTCGAAGTGTCGTCTAGCGTTTTCTAATGCACAAAGTTAAAGTTTGTGGTGTCCTTCTTTCTTATTGTAATACGCAAGGCTATTAAACTTGTTTATCTAACTTTTACGGGTTCCTTAAATTGGGACGTTTATTTATTGATACTAATAATTAGCTTTCAATTTCTTAGTAAAGTGGCGTTTTCACTAATTAATAACAAAAATTCTAGAATTAAAGTGTTTTATTTGAAACTCATTTTTAGTCTACAGAATTTATGCTTTATAAATGCAACAAGATTTGTTCTAAAATTAACCAGAAATGGACGTCTTTGAAAGTGAGCAGTTTTTCTCTATTACAAAGTAGAAAGTGGTATTTTTAACAAGAACGAATATTTTATTTTTGTTTTAAATGGTATATATCTACACAATGAAGTCAATTACATAATTAATTGGAGCTTGCAAGTACATTCTTAATGATTGTATATGTAATAAAACTTGTTCTAGCGAATATTTTATACACGGTAAATATACTTTGCTTTTATGAAGATGCATTAAAGTTTTATATTTACATTTTAAAATAAAACTTGTTTTTACTAATAATAGAATGATTATAAATACACGGTATCTCTTAAGAGTAACTATTTTGAACACGCGGCTTAAAGTTGGCTTTTTAAGTTTACGATCTTTTTACACTCTGCAATAAATGCAATACACAATGTTTAATTACACAATAAAATAGGCTTATTTTTATAGAGGAAAGAGAAATTAAATATTGGGAATTTTAATTTTTCTAGTTTTTCCTTTTTGGGTCGATTTTTAGAAGAATTTGGGTGTTCAATGACTTCTCGTGACCTCTTTTTGAATATAAGTTCACATTTACCTTTGAATTAGAAAATAAAGCTAGACAAAAATTATTATATTTATTCGTAATTTTCTACTTTATCTATGTTATATAAATAAATGAGTATATAAGTAATTTTCTGACTGGTTAATTCTTTTGAGCATGATTTTAGAACACAACTTATATGGATCTGAAACCATATGAGGAGTGTCATTTCCTTTCTTTAATTTTGTGGTTATCTGTGCATTCGTCTAACGTTCGTCTTTTGATACATGACTGTCTGTTAGTGCGGAAGTCGACTATGTTGATTTATCTATAAATCACCATGAGATTACCTATGGTATGTATTTTCTACCTAAACGCAAGATATTTTACAAAAAATAATTTTATAGATGTCTTACCTCGGATATAAGATGAAGTCTTGCCTATTTAGACCTGTCCTGTAAATCAAGGATGGTAAGATATTAAAAAATAAATTTTTGATTGTTTTATTGAACCATGTTTATTATAATCTGGTACCACAATTGATTTTTCAGGGTCCAAATTTTACGTCCAAACTTATACTCCAAAATGATATTCCAACATTTTAGTCCAACTTTACTTCCAACTTTGCTTTGGATATTATAACCAAAATCTTACTCCAAAATTTTTCTCTAAATATATCTACAGTTTATTTCTATATAAATTTCTACCTACGGTCATGTCTTGATTTTGTCCGTTGCGTTGGATATCGACGATATCTTCATAAATTTTCTCTTAGAGTTTTATGTAAAAACTAGGATAAGCCACCGTTTTACCTAACAATATAAAAATATATGGTTGCTGGAATTTCTTCTTTGATAGAATCTAACTATCTGTAACTACAATTATTCGGCGGATAAAATGTTTAGTCAACTCAGAATGTCAAAACCTCGTTAGCAGTTATTAGCAGGAGGAACGACACCGCGGATGTTTGCAGTCAAGATGCCATGTGAAACTTTAGGAAACTAAAGAAACTATTAATAGTTACTCATTCCAGGTATGAGTTTTACTGTATTTTCTTTTAGTGTAAAGGTAGTACATAAGTGTTATAAATATTATAACCTAACTCCTTACACATACCTAAATTATCTATGTGAGTATTCACAAGTTTTTTTGCCTTTTGGTTATCTTGTAATTAAATAAAACGTGCCCCTAAATATTTTTTCTTAATGCTTATAACCTTTTGTGGACATGGAAATTTCATACATTTTTTATGTTAAAAAGGTTTGCAAGCAAATAAGTAAAATTGACACAGAATTATTTTAATGCCTTTACAAAGAGCTTTCTGTAAATGCTTATAAAAACATTGTATTAAGACTGTGATTTCGTGATTATTACTGACCGCTTTTATGGAGGTAACTGTACATATGTTAACCAAAATTTCAGTATCCAGGTTTAGTATTTTTCTCGCTTCAACTTACGATTGATTTCTAATTTCTTTACCTCCAAATGAGAAAAAAAAATAATCATATAAAGTGCTTTATCTACGAATATCTTCCTTCCCTAATATTAGTCTTTTGCAAACTCCACAGCCCTCAAAAGCCGATGCTAGCTCCGCCAAGGTATATTTACTTTACACTTTGTAGTACACCTACCCTTTATATATCATCAGAAAAGGGGACGGTGCAATATACCTTACGTTTGTAGACAATTTGTAAGGAAAAATAAACCACTGTGGCGCTCTCAACACAGTTGTTAGGTAATACTTTTTTTTAGAAAGAGCTTGGCTATAGAGCATCGATGAAAATTTCCACTTTGTATTTAAATTTATGTCATTATTATGATTTCACAACTTTATTGGGATTTTCTGAAGAGAAAAATAGATTAATCTAAGCAGCTACAAACATTACAGAACCGATTATTTGGTGTTTTCTCTTTACAAATTGCTGACAACACAAGCAATATATCCTTGTTTATATACTTCTCATTTCCCGTATTGTCGAACGAATATCATTTATTAAATAATAAAGGAAATATCTATTTATGTTAAAATGCAAGTTAAGACTCGTCTACGCATGCGATAAAGAAACTATGCTGTAAAAATTGTTATGAAGTTTATTTAGAAAAAAAAATCAACGATATTTTACAATGGTATACGCATTAATATTTATCTAACCCTGTTGTAATTAACTAAAAATATTCTTGATTTCAATTGTTGTTATTATTGAGACTCGGCTCGCAACATTTGTTTAAAAATGAGAATTAGATTTTCCAAAGCTTTATTAGCAATAAAGCTTTTACTAATTTAGATCTAAAAAATAATTTGTTACGATATCTATAATATACTATATTGTGACAATGGTGCCAAACAATCTAGACTTGAATGGGACAAATTTATAAAACAAACAATGGTACAATTAAAACCACAAGGGTGTATTTAAAGAACTGATATAAAGCAAACAAAAAGAGATAAATCTAGAATTATCTCGTAATTCTGATATAATGTTGAAACTTATTGTTAGATGTATAAACCGTACGATCCGACTGCCAGTTCAAGTTGAGTATGAATACGTAAGTATTATGAAATATAGTATTAGCTCGATTGTTAAAATATATACAGTTAGTGTTTATATAAATGTGAATACATCCGTTAGTAAAAAATGTACACGTCGCCATATAATCAAATTCAACAACAAATGATGTGGAAGTGCATTTTCGTACGCGGTTAAATTTGTTATAAATATATGTAATCATCGTGATAAGAAATAAATTACTTCAGTAATTTGTGAAACCGCATTTGAGTGTATTAAAGATTCTTTGTAAATAATTGTGAATAATTAAACTTGTATTAGACTGAATAAAAAATTACAATCGAACTTCGTTACAATAATAATTAAAATAATGGTTTAGAAATTCGTTTCACAAAGAAATAGAAATCAACGCAGGTTAGTGATTTTTAATAGGGGATTAGAAGTATTAAATGATGTACTCTTTTTATGAGAGAAGTTTCCTTGGACTACTCATAATAGCACAACGTGCCTGAAAGCCACGTTTCTCTAAAACAATCCGGCATATCTCAAAATCGATTGAGACAATCGACTTGAAAAATGTTTAACTAGATTTGAAACTGATTAATTTATTTTATTACATTTCAATTTTTTTATTATAATCGGATTGCATAAATACCAATTGTTGATAAACCCAAGCTTAAAATCGGTAATTAACCGCCATTATTAAGTTTGAATGTTTTTGGCAAGAATATTATCAAAAAATAATATTGTGATTGCTATTTTATAAATGAATGACGCAATGCAAATCCGTTTTGAACAAGAATCTGAACATAGTCAGTTATCCATAAGAGATATCATTTTTCTAACCTTACTAAACTAAATCTGTATACGCACTTTCCTAACAGAACTTTACTTACAGAACAAATGAAATTGCACCTCACATGCACATAATCAATTATTGTTTTGTTTTTTTCGTTTTGTTTTGTGTGTGTTGGTGGTAGGATTACGTGATGCCCTGAAAGGATTACGAATGGGATGTTTCTGTTTTGCGGCGTCAGGTAGAGACCATTGGAGATGCATACATGGTGGTGTCTGGAGCTCCTGAAAAGGATGTTAACCACGCTGAGAGAGTTTGTGACATGGCACTGGATATGGTTGACGCTATTACTGATCTTAAGGATCCATCTACAGGTAAGTTTTATTAAAACTTTTATATTAGTACTATAAATAATGACATACTGTCTGCAGAATTATCACAATGTAATTCTCTCCTTAAGATGTATTTTCAAATAGGTGCATTGAAAACCAAACCATTTAAAAAAATTCACGGTATCAAAATGACACTAAAAGTACATGTATGTAGATGGCAAATATTTTGAACAAATATTAAGTCATTTTTAATTATTTTTTTTTATCTAACAAAACCAGATAATGACGTTTGTTTGAAATGTTTATTATCATATTTCATTTTAATAGTTTCTGTATTAGTAAATCCCTCCAATGGGCTTAGGTTATTTCCTTTAAGAAATATAATTTTTAGGTTACATGCATTTTTGATCTAAATTAGAATTATTTTTGTTTCTTATATTGTTCATACTCAAAGGTTGTCAAATTCATTATGACAGCTTTAAAAGATTAAAAACGATACCATAGATACTTTGTATAATATTATTACAATTTCATGATTCATTTGTTTTAATTAATAATGTTCCCTTGTTGCGCCTATGATCTCATCGCCTGAACGCAAAGAAAGGTCACATACAAATATAAAAATATAAAATGTCTTTTTTTCTGGCTTAGTCAACATTTTCGTTAGGTAACTGTACATACACGTTAAATACAGAAGACGACACAAACATAACATCAATCTGCAGTCGTAATTCTTCTGTCCAAAGTTTGCCGAATATGTCTCGAAATATTTTATGAAAAGAAAATCCATTTCTGATGGCGCACTGTATTTACCATCCAAACAATCAACATGTAACTTGAGTGGATTAGCTACCTTGAAGAATAGATTAACGAACAGAGTGCAAGTAGTTAATAATGTTCGGATAATACCTTACCAAGTTGATTGTTTTTAATTCTACAGGCACATTGTCTCCCGGATCGACAACTTTATGTTGGCCATAAGCATGTTGAGAACTAGTTTCGAAGTTACCCGAAAATAATAGGTATCTACAGGTAATAATCACTCATCAGGTATTTATGAAAACCTCTGAAACTGTACCAGAAAAAATTTGTAAATAAATGAACACTTTGAATTTATTGCATGTACTGATAAAACATACCTACAGTACGTATGTGTGATTAGGTTAAGAATTTAGTTAAAAAATTTTTATATATTTGATTTTTAATATTTGCTTAAGGATATCTATTTGTATTTATAATGAACACGTGTGTGTAATATAGTTCAAAGCACAATCGTGTAATAGTGTAAGGACTTGTTTATATTTGTTTTTTTTTCAATTAATGTGAAGATATAGTTACAGTTTTGTTGTAATAAATTATTTTGCAACTACATCGAGGTGTGATTGAAAATTCGGGTCATTTAGCATTTGATTTTAGAAACCTTTCCTTCAGCTAGTAGTTTTAAATAGGTATATTAGTGTTTGTTTTGTGTTTAAGAAATAGTATACTTAACGATTTCCCATGTGAATATCAAGCCAGAATCACTTTCCTAATCTCAGGTTTTGGCGTTCTCTTGTTATTCGTTCTGAAGACTTCTTTCTGGAAACCCTGAAAGATTAGATAGCGTCCAAAATACTTTCCGGTTAAGACATATTTCACACCCAATAGTATTCTCAAACCCTCTTCAAACATATCACCCGCCCCACTGGGTTAGTCGGCAACCATTTTTGTTAGTACAGCCGAGGGTATTTTACCGAAACAAGATTTTTAGCGAAGTACTTCACAGAGTTTTTTCTGTAGATTACCGGCTAGATTTTCTGGGGCCAAAACTGTACGTATCAAGTTTAAGATGCAATGTTCTTGTCTTCTTCCTCGACAATTCTCTTTTTTGTCTGTACATTTATCCACTATGTGAAAGTATGTGTATTTTACTTATACCCTTATTATCCTATTTAATAATACGTGTTCCCAGCTTAGGCCGTGTGGTAGAAGTAACATAAGACGACGTTTAAAATACTTGCGAATGTAGCATAATTTGAACAAAACGTAAATTAATATTTTTCAACGTGCAGGCTCACGCACCCAATTAATACGAAAGGTGTATTGCAATAAGGTCGTGGGTACGAGAAACGTTACTTCTAGAGACAGCAGACCCACACACCCTATCAAGTCAAAAATAACCAGACCCTCTTTGGCTTAATTAGCCGTGTGAGTGTGCTTTTTCAGAAACAGAATATTTCCCACTTACCACTTTGCTGCAATACACTTTTACGCCCAATTGGGTGTACGCATTTGTACCTTCAGACGTAGTGACTCGCATCTAGTTCTGATGATATACCTTTTATAAAAGTGGGAATAAGATCGATTTTATTATTATATTATAAGACATCGTCAAAACAAAAAAAAAACGCACTATTAAGTATTACTCATAACCCCTGCAGGGAAAGCCACCAACTTATCCTATTTGGTACATCTTTGCTTACCTGTAAGTGTGACAATTGATTTCTCAGATTTACATCATTTATTACAGTATTTTAAAGAAATAAAAAATTGTATTTCATTATTGTCGGAAGCTTTCATGGCCGAACCCATGATTAATAATAATGGTACGTGTAGTGGATTTGGAGCGTGCGATATTAGAAATGAATAAGATCAGCATTTCTCTCGATGTCCTAAAGAGCATAATTAGGACAAGACGTTGAACATTACTCCTAAACGCGTAGGATGGCATATTCAATTAAACCGAGAAGTATCTTGCAGCAAAGCAGTATACGCAAAGAAGTTACTGTTTGAATAGCAGGCTTTATTACTTATCTCTTACTTAATTAAATATTAACGTTCAAATACTACAATTTTCTACATACAAATCATAAAATTACAACACGGCGTTCAATCCTGCGATAACGAGCTCATCTCAGAAGTTTTAGTGGGGTCAGGTTTCCTGAAGATTTTTTAGACGTAGTGCTGGCCGATTGCAGTTGTAAAGTCCTCAAGGAAAGGTATAACAACACGTAAAAGAACGAGAAACTTGAGCATTACATCGAGGGCATCCACAAAAACGGCACTCCCAAAAGCACAACCGCGTTACGTCAAATCCCGAACTGAAATAATCAGTTTTGGTTCATGTAAATCATCTCTCTCTTTTCAACAATCTATTCAATCACTATCAGAATTAGTTCACTCAAATTAGCTACTGTCCTCCAACCAATTGAAATAGAGAACCTTGACACTTCGATAGTGCGTGTTCACAGTGCTTTCGCGAAAATAATAAAAAGCTGCCGAGAGTATTTTAACATATTTATATACAATAAATCATTCTATGCCTACAATATAACTAATAATTTATAACATACTCAAGATCGGATCCAGGTAATAGGAGATTACTTTACTTAATACCAAAATTAACAGATTTATTAAATATAAGAAAATGGGAACTTATTATCCGATAATTGAAGAACCATGTTGCGAGTTAATTCATTTAACACGTAACAATTGCGGCCAAACTACAAAAAAGAAGAAGAGCTATAGAAAAAGATTCTCTTGTTGCCCCAAGTCTAGCTACTACTTATAACTTAAATATTCTCTTTTGAGCTGGTCCAATGTAGCCTGTAGTTGCTCCAGCAAATCCTCTAACTTAACATCCGCTAGTTCCTTCCACGTTACACGGAATTCATATTGGATTTCAATACTTCTGGTTTATATTTTCCAGACCCTCTTTTTTCAAGATCTTTTACGCCATGCGCCATTTTGTTTTTGCTTTGTAAATAAAAAGGAATTTTTAGCCTTGGTTCCGTATCTAGCAGACAAAAATTTTTAAAATCTTCTATGTAGATAACCATTAAAGGATCTACATATCTCTTTCTTAACAACGAATTTAGCCTTTGGTTCTAATTCTTCACTGCACTCCACTATGTCGCACATTTTAACAAGCACTATATTATCGCGTAACGGTTCTGTAATTAGATTTGGTAAGTCATTGTACGCTAAAAATTTCTCTTCTTGGTTATAGTTAATGTTACCAATATTGATGATTGTTATTCACACATTTTTTAATAGCTGTCACGATCCAAATCTCTTGTTTGTTGGTTTTATTTTACTACCAAGGAGCTGCAGGATACTAAACACTTTAGAAGAGCTCAAGTTGAGTTTCTAACATCGTAAAATACCAAATACCATAGGAAAGATACCCCTTACATAATAGCTTAAGTTGGAGGGGAAGGGAGAATTTGAATTTTTTCCAATGCTCCACCGGAAGGTACTACATTGACAAGGAAGCTAGTTTTCTTTCACCTGGAAATTTTGAATTTTGCGGAACCTTTGCTATTCCAAGCAAGGTAAAGGATTTTCAAAGTACGTCACTCATAGGAACTACATATTACCTCCCATTCGAACGAGGGCGTATTTTTGTGAAAAATGTCCGTCTAACATTTTTCAAGCGAACCGCGTCAGGAATCAAACCCGGAACCTTAGGTTTAGCAGTCACACGCGAACCACCTAACCCACGGAGCCTGGGTGTCAAGGCAAACGCCACCGTGACAGGTGGTAACGTGGATTGGTGTATTGTTTGGTTGTTACTGTGGATGTGAAGTGCTCGAACGGAGGTGGGAGGATACATGAAGCCAGATGTAATTGATATGGTTCGAAACAAAGAGGTTACAATACAAAGTCGCCACGACAAAAATCCATTTGGCAAACCGCCTTGCTTTTTAAATGTAGGTAAAAATATGTCTTGTTATGTCGGAATAGGTGGATGTATTATTCTTTACATTTTAAGGACGCAACAATGTGCCCAAACAGAGAAATAGAATTACAACATATAACATATAATGATCATTTTCGAAAGCAGAAGGCTTAAGATTTTTTATGAATACTTTGCACAGGAAAAAGTAAAACAAGTAAGTACTAGCCTTATGCAAGAAGTAAGGGGGCGTATAAATAATAAGCGACGTCGAATAGAAAAAAAAATGAATACAGAAACAGAACTTGTTAATGGAATTAAAGCAATAGAGCACTGGAATAAAATGTCTTATATTTTACAATTCAAAAATAATCGAATACTGTACGTCTCCAACTATTGGTTGAAAAATGCATTGAAATATAAAATAGGAAAAATTAGATAATCTAAAAACAACTAATAAAAGTAAGGAAACACTTGTTTTTGTGTGTAAAAATAAATGTATTGTACGTTCTGTAAGTAAAAGTCAAAATTAAATGCTTATTGACTACAACAAATTTGCAAAATTTGAAACATATTTTAATTAATATTCATATACTCGGTGGGCTGTGGTGATGGGCGCCAGTGAAACAAAAGTAGATGCTCCACGTCTGGGGCTCCAGTGAAACAAAACTAAACACAAATACTGCCCAACTACTGTACCTTATGATCTTTTTGCCAATTAATACCCTTTAGATCTTACAACGGCTGCCAATTATATTTTTTAGTTGTAAAAATTAATATAAGGAAACAACATTTTTCTGACCAATAATACAATTCGTGTACAACTATTTTTACTACTAATTTAAGTAATGTACTGCAACCTTTCTATTTTTAGTTCTTATCATGTTAGACTTAGGACACACCTAGTCGAACATTTTTCTAACAAAAGTCGTGCAGAAGATGTTGATTTATCCGTATTAACACAAACTGACTTTTGTAGACTTCCGTACTAACTCTGAACTTTATCCTTAGCGGTTTTTAGAGACTATCAGGTGGGTCGTTACATAAATACGGATGGGTAGGGCGCCACTGTACTTATGCAAAGTATAGAAACAAGGAGAATCGCCAAGAAACATACAGGAACCTCAACGAATATATTGTGTTATTGGAATACAAGATTTTCTATTAATAGATGGTACAAACGTTTATCCTGAAATAAAATAAAGCACATACAATTACATTGAAGACAGCAGTTCGCGTCTTAAAATAATAAAATTAATAAATCAGACGTGTTCTGTGCACTTATAGAATTTTGCTAGTGACCATTGATGCATGGACACTCTACTTATTAAATTTAGACACTCTTGGTTCATATAAAATTTATAGAATCTAAAATATATATTAGGTAGAATAAATACGACTTCTTAAGTGTTTCTTTAAGTGGGATTAACCATTTCTAGATTTATAAAAAATTAGAGTTCTTGGATACTAATTCATATATTAACTAAAAATAATTCTATTTCGCATTGACAGACATTTACAATATATTTTGCGAGTGCTTAATTAATTTTATCAAATTCTATTAATAGTCTTGATTATATGAAAGCCTCTCAAGTAAATAGGCATTATAAATATCATTAACAAAATTATTAGCTTTCTGTCATTTTGTCAGTACTGTTTAAACGACGTACATTTTTATAAAGTTACTTTTGTAATAGGGTCTTTTAATTAATACTTAAACTTCATTAAAAGTTATCAAGTATAAGAAAATGCTCAACTGTATAATAAATAATCATCATAAATAGGCAAATTTTAGTTGTCAAATCGTTTAGGTATTATTCATTATCTAAGTTTATGAACGGTTCATTTAGATAAACAGTTCGATAGAGCAAAAATTTAATTTGCTACAAATTTTGAAAATCTAAATTACTTTTAAGTATTTTCATTAAGATGTTAGTTTTCATGAAGTCAAACTATTAAGGTTACGACATAATCAGAAAGCGTTGTGCTCCACACAGATGGTTTTCATAACAAAAGAAAACGATTTACCGACCTTGAATGTAAAGTTCAAGTTGCTGCAAACTATTAACCACATAAGTTCGAACCATATGAACAAATACAGCAAAACTTGTTATCTACTTTGTTGCGGCGACGCCTCGAATTTCGGAACCATAAAATCAAAAGTGTGGAATCCACGAAGAAAAGGGATAGCACGTCTAATAACAGCTTAAACTACAAATTCCATTACTGTAGATCTTCATGTGTATACATTCTATACGTTACAAATGAGCTGCTTTGTATAACCATTATTAACATATTAGCTCGTTATTAAAGCACAGCTTCTGTGTTGCGCTAAAGGAAAACCAAAAAAATTAGTTTTAATCGTGTAAAACAAAAATTACAAACCATGATGAACTTCTAAGCTCACAGATCGATGTACTGCATATAAAGAATAGCGAGCCTTAAGTCGCCCTTTAATATCAACGTCTCCATGTTATTGCTAGGACGACAAAGGGCAGACTGGCGTAGTCTGGCAACAATCCTGATCTCAACACTTGAGTATTGAAAAACAAACAGTTGCGCATAATCGCACTAAATTGTATTACCTTGAAGATAATTTATGTAACTTCTGAATAACATGAGCGACTTTTAACAGGACTTTAAAATACAAAGTGAAGTATTTATAACGATGAATTTATTTACTATACAAACTGAACGAAAGAACAATAAATAGGGTGTTGCAAAATTACGATAACCTTGTTTTAATTAAGCATAAGTTGGAGATATACGATTTGTATTAATTTATAAAAAGAAAATTAAAATTTTGTAACACAAAACAGAATTTATGAGTGTTTCGTCTAGAAAGGAAAAACAGAACGTTACAGTGCAGTATAACTTTTAGTTGATTCTTGTATTTATATATTTCCTGACAAAGAGAATGGACCATTTTCCGTTTAATTAGAACTAACCATGATAGGTTATCATTAAGTAAATAGTATGGGAAAACACTTAGTTTTATAATATTTGTTATTATAAGCATACTTAACTAGATCTTAATAATATTACTCAGGCCTCAAAAACATAGAATAGATTTGGGTTAATATTTGGGAAATGTATTAACGTTGTAATGATAACAATTAGACGAGTTTATTTTATTTTCGAATTTGTGAGTCTGGAGAAAAATCTATAAATATGGTAAAAGTTCAAGTATTTTTATTGAATCAACGTGATAAAGTATATCTTTATACCAACTTTAATCATTTTCGCTTAAAGGATTGGGCTTCAGTTCATTCTACTAAACCCGTATATAACATCATGTATTCGGTGTTGATTCTTTTAGTAACTATAAAAAGTGAAAACTTAACTGCAACTAATTCCAACATCACTGCTATACAATTTTCTTTCTGCAAGTTAATTTCAATTCATTGGCCTTTGGCGATTTTTGTTTATTATGAGTGATAGGAGAATAGAACGTTAGAAATTCGAAGTAACTTTATAAAGAAATCGATAACTATTTTAATCTGAAGTGTGAAACCCTGGGCGATAAGTTCAGACAAGCCGGTCCCAAACAAACGAACAAAACAACACGTGGAAAGTATCAAGTTACGCAACCCTGAAAATACTTTTATAATCCAGAGACATTCGCTTTTTATCAAATCGGTGTTGACGAATTGCTAGAAAAATCGTTTCCAAATAAAATACGTTGTTCAAGATTCTCCTTGCTAAATACTCATTACAAAAATCTCCTTAAGCAATCGGTATCTATATCTTACTGAGCATGAAAAACAAACAGTACAACAATTGAAAAACATATACAAATGACGTTAAATCCCATCTTAGATAAAAACGTTTCTGCGTTTTAAGGTTTAAGTTATAATGAGTAATTTTTATTTCGTACATATTTTCGTTGTGTGCTGTTTCATAGACTTCCTTTTACGAATTTATATGCATTGAGGGCGATATCTATTTCTAGCCTTATTCAAAAACCTGCTTGAACCACAATCTCGATCTCGCCCTTGATGTTTACATCAATACATTATACGGCGACCTGGCTTTATCGCCATCACACAGATGCTAGAAGCTCGAGGTAATTAGTTTTGGATATTATTATTCTCTTGTTGTTTTCCTGGCTTAACGCCTTGTACTTGTAACGTAAAATCACGGGAAGGCTGCTGTAGCTAGTTTTCTATCAATTAGAAGTCGTCTCTATTTGAACTATTTGCACTACCTTTCAGGAGGGATTTGATGTAACGGACTTATTTCCTTTCATTGTTCAAAGTGTAATGCTTGTCAGATTTGGAATATAAAGAACAACGCTACTAACTTTTCAATCGCGACCCGGAATGTGTGGTAAACATCCGGCCACAGTTTTTTTTTTTACTTCTGTAGCTACTTGCTGATGACCGCTGGCATTGGTTGGAGGTTTCTTCGCTAATCGCTAAACGAAACAGATATATTAAATAGAGTAGATCAATATTGAGCCACATTATCAAGTTTAAATTCATTTCTACCTGCAAATTTGATTTGTAGTGGTGAGTCAATATATTTGTAATTATCGAATCAGATTTTGTGATACCTGAAGACAAAAGTTTAACTTTAGGCGAGTTGATATTTATTCGTAATATTGAATTATTTAAGGATAATTTATTGTTGCAATTTTATGTATTTAGTTTTAGATCTATGATAGGGATATAAATTTGTTATTTTGAAGTTGTACGTTTTTCGAGTTTATTGAGACATCATCTAAGTGCTACGAAAATCGCAGCTATTTGAAGAAGTGATTATTTTCTTTTGTTTCTGCATCTTAATGTTCGTCCGAATGGTATTAATAAGCACTTAAGGAAACCATGTTATGTAAAATACTAAAGAGTGACTCGAGCTTCACTCTCCAAATCGAACTTCTTTTAAGCTAACTGAACTAGTTCACTAGGTATTAGTTTGCAAGTTTTGTATTCAAAATAATTATTGAACTTTCCGTACATATTTGACTTTGATAATTTACTTCATTTTGTCTTATTTGTATTAATATGGTAACGAGTTTTTTTGCGATCTTGTCTATATTTTATAGCATAGTTTGCAGCAGAAGTCAGTCCTTTCTGTGTTCGTACCGATGTGTTCTCTTTTTTTGTGTTATTTTTTTTTTCAGATGATAGGTAAGATCATCATGCTTTGCATTGAATTCGCGGAACCAGCTTGCTTTACTGTAATAATTCCAGAGAACTTTTCAAGTAATTGGTTTTTATTATTTTTTATTTTTATTCTGCTCACACCACTCCACCGCGGGCCGCTTAGCCGGGCAGTTTTTCACACCCACCGCTACCTTCCTGCCTGAATTATTTTGTTTAGGTTTTCTCTTTTTTCTTCTTTTTGTACCCATTCTCATAACCTAAGTCTTAATTTCGGCATAACTTTTTTTGGGACTTCTCAAATTTCTGAATTTTTCTTCCTTTTCTCATTCTCAAAATCAGCGCATTACAGAGTTCCTACTCTTTATTAAATATATAAAATGTTTTTTATCCACATAGATATGTGTTAAAAAATTCCAAAAATTAAAGAGAAATAATTTTAATAAACAAGATTTGAACTGAATCGCATGAATGATTTTCAAACCAATGCTCTTGCTTCTAGTCACTCTCGAAATTCTGTTCACCTACCTGTATTGCTATTCATACAACCTGGGAGATTCTGCTTCATTGGACGTGACTAGTCAACGAACTTCGTTCGTTTCTGAAATCGATTTGTTATTTTAAATGAACTACCATATACTCAATGTCAGTTTTCGATTCCTTGTGTATTTTTTATTAATTTTTCTTAATACTGTCGTATACTTATCTGTCATAGTTTTCGAGATTTTTATTATATCCGTTTTTTATTAGGGAAACGTGACTTCAATTAAATTTTGATAAACCTATGCTTCTAAACTCTATGGAACTCTAGCTTAGGTTAGGATTAGTTAAGGCCCAAAGGTACCACATCCTGTAACCAAATCCTCCAGAGTGATCCAAGTGCAATTGTTCATTACTTAATTTAAAAAATCATTAAATGTTCGGATTTTTAAATGGAACATTCTGTATATTATTTGCAATTCAGAAAGCTACTAAAATTTACTATTTTTCTATGTATACTGTTCCTATACCTAAATCGACTAGTTTGTGATTTATAGCCAATATTATTTAATTAAATCAAATAAATGTAACTAAGTAACCATAAGAATGCATTAATGCTAAACGAAAAAACTATGTACAAGGTAAAAACCATTACCTAATAAATAATTTATTTACAGTAATTGTTCAAAACGATGACCATTTTCCTACAAACATTTTAAAATTCCGTTATACACACTTTCTGTGGTAGCTTTTCTAAGTTCTGCACGTTTTACGTACTGAAAAGCTTCATTCACCCGATTTTCCAACTTTTCTGTAGTATTTACAGGTGTTTTGTACACAATATCTTCCTTCGTACCCCAAAGATAAAAATCCAAGGGAGATAAGTCGGGAGATCTAGTAGGCCAATTCCAGGGCCCCAAGCGTCTGAACTATCGATCTTCAAAAATGTTGTACAGCTTGCAGCTTACTCCAGATGTGCAATGTGCTGGAGCCCCATCAAGCTGATACCAGCTGCTGCGGTAAGAGTATCTGTAAAATCCTCAACTACTGTGGTTATAATTTCTATATATTTTTGAGAAGTTAACTTTTCGTCGTAAATTAAATATCGAATTTCATTGGCCATTATTAAAGAAAATACATTGAAACTGAATCTTTCTTGTAACACAGAATCTCTCGTAAGGTGAGGAATTTCACTAGTACAAAAATGATGTTTCTTTTTCTATCGTAAATGCCTTCACGAGAGAATTTTGACTCGTCAGTCCAAATAATTTTTCTTAAAAAATGTGAATCTTCTTGAATATGCATTAGTAAATATTCACAGAACTCAATTCTTTGTGGAGAATCCCCAGGTTTAAGTGTTTGTACTTTTATAAACTTGTAGCTGTATAGAAGCGTACTTTATATTCAATTTGTGTGATGCCAATCTTATTGAAGATTGTAGAAAGGCATGAAAATATGCTAAAACATTAATTTCATTTTCTTCGTTAGAAGTTACGGGTCTGGGAGCTTGTCTAGAAGCTTTTAAAGATGAACAACAATTTATAAAATTTTCTGTAGTCGTTTAAATTTCTTATTATTCATTACCGATAAATCTGGATACATGTCATTGAATTTTCGACAAGTGCGACTTATAATTTTACCACACTCTCCAGGTAACATAAATAAATTCATAAAAACAGTATTTGAATTTGTTTTCTGCCATTGTATGCGAAGTTTAACTTACTTCATAGCTATGCAACACTAAAAAGTACAAAATAACAACGATAAAAAATAAGCAGTAACAGAACGTCAAAATTCTATAGACTGCTTGATAAAAAAGATCCAATTTGATAAAATTATTTAAATATTTGCTTATAAGTCCAAAATTAGTAGATTTAGTATATATATATATATATATATATATATATATATATATATTACTGTGATGTTATAGGCTCTAACTACTCGAGCCCCTCCGTTGGGAAGCCATAATACTGGGAGGTTACGCTGGAACTCCCAAACAGATCCAATCGTACCCCAGCATTGTGCTGCTAAAATACTATGAGGTTAACCTGAAATCATGCCTCACAAATTGGGTGCCAAAAAAATGCTGTGTAATTACGCTCAAATCTTGCCTCGGCTGCTCCTGAATTGTCCTCTTAATTCGATTCTTCCTATATATTACCTACAACTACCAATTCAGTTCAATTCAAAACAATTTTATTTGCAAACTTAGGATGTGCTGGTTATATAATTTACATGTCACATACATAACAGATAAAGTATATTTATTTTAAAGTGAACACTTCCTTGATATGCTCCTGCGCACGCTTATCATATCTGTATATGGATTTGCTGTTGCTTTTGTAGTCGTCTCTGCTGGTCATACAACGTAAATGTATGTTACCAGTCGATGTTTAATTCTGAATGGAGCATCTTGTCGCGTTCGTGTTATGTTTTTTATGAGTACATTACTATTATTTTGTGTATTGTAAAACTTTTCAGCATTTTTGTTTATATAATCTCTTATGTGCTCCACATCCGCTTTGGCGTGGAGAACTTGTATTCGTGTGTATCGATTGGAGTTGGTTACCAAACGCAGGCATTTGTTCTGGAATCGCCGGAGGGGTTCCATTGCAGTTTTTAAAATATTGCACCAGACTGGACAGGCATAGGTTATGGTTGGTCTTATTAAGGTAGTGTATATAAGACGCTTGTTTTTCTGAGAGAGTTTACTCCGCTTGGACAGTAGTGAGTATCCGAACTTCATTGTTGCATACCCCTTTTGCAAGTTCTTTTTAATATTTAATTTAAAGTTTAGTCTTTGGTCCAAATGGACACCTAGGTATTTGACAGCAGGCACCATGTTAACAGCAGCAGTTTGGTGTCTTTGAATTTTTGGAATATTATCGCTTCAGTTTTATCACTATTTAGTTCTATTTTCCAACGTTTGTAATAACTCTCTAGAATATTTAGATGGAACTAAGTTTGTTGACTGGAAATTTGTGCCATATCCGAGTGGGCAAATATGGGCGTGTCATCTGCAAACAGTGCTGTCGACGTTCGTGGAAATTTTGGTAAGTCGTAAATGAATAATGTGAAGATCTTTGGCCCTAGTATGGACCCTTGGGGAACTCAATTGTCTTCTTTGATGATCGTCCGTTGTTAACTTTTAATATAAATGAGAGTTCAGTTAGGTATGAGTAAATCAGTTGTATCCAGTGTGTCGGAAGTTTCAACTATATAAGTTTAAAGAGTAGTCCTATAATCCACACCCTATCGAATGCTTTTTTAATGTCTAATAGTACCATGGTAGTTACTTTATTTTTGTTAAAGTTTGTTATAGTATCTGGTACAATGCGTGTCGTTTGTTGTGTCGTGTTGTGACCCGTTCTGAAACCAAATTGTGTTTGCTATATAAGAGGTGTAGTTCTTTCAATATCGGAAATTCTTTTTAAAATAACTTTTTCAGCCATTTTCGCTATGGTACACAGAAGACTTCTGCCTGTAACTTGAGAGTTCATTTGAGGGCTTGCCCGGTTTTAGTATTGGTATGACCAATCCTGTTTTCCATGGCTTTGGAAAGTATTGTTGTTCGATCATGCTGTTTATGACGTACACCAGTTGTATTATGGCTTTTTAGACATGTTTTTCAATACATTATGTGGAATGTCGTCGATACCAGGAGCTTTATTGTTTGGGAGGTGCTTTATTATTTCTTTAACTTCTTTTGGATGGGTTATAGTTTTCGATAGTACTTTGGGTGTTAATCTTTTTTTGCTCTCCTGTGTAACGAAACGTTTGACAGTTTCACTAATCTCATCTTGTTCCGGAGTGTTGTGTGTCAGCGTGTGTATTTATTTGAAACAATCTGCAATAATTTCGGCCTTCCTTCCGTCGGTTTGTATGTCATTTTTGCTATTTAATTGTGGAATTTTTTCTTTTGTTCGTTTAAGGGCTTTTGTGAATTTCCACAGTGTGTTATCTTGCGGTTTCAGATCTCTTAGTTTCTCCTTCCATTGCCGGTTTTTAAAATCTTGAATGTTATTTTTTATGCTATTATTGGCATCAACAAGTTGCTGTTTCAGTATTGGATTTCGCGTGTTTTGCAATCTTTTTCTTAATCGGTTTTTGTGTTTAATAGCTTGTAGTATTTGGTCAGGTAATTTATCTCGATCAGTGTTTACTGTTGTTAGTTGAGTGTTGTTCTTTATTGTTTACTCAATTATTTTTGTATAGGTTTCTACTAATCGATCTAGTTCTTCGTTATTTTTAGGATGACGTTTGAGAACTATGTTAGCATCTAACTCTCTTCTGAATTTTTCCAGTCAGTATTCTTGTATGATCTTACTATCACCCTATTGTTATCTCTTTTAATTCCTCTTAACTGTAGGTATACCGGGTTGTGATCAGAATTTAGGGCTGCTATGGATTGTGAAAATATGGGATAAGTTATGTTTTTTGCTATTATTAGATCGATTGTAGTCGGTGTTGAACCATTCCAGGGAATATGGGTTGGACTATTAGTATATATGACTTCTAGCTCATTAATATTTATAAATTCTCCTAGTGTGTTTCCTCTGGCGTTGTTTCGATGGCAGTTCCATGTGAAATGCCTGGCATTTATGTCACCAATTAATAATAACTTATCACCAATATTAAATATTTTCCTTAAATCTGTATCCTTAAAATTAACTCTAAGTGAATTATATATACAAACTAAGTGTAAATTATTTTGTAATTTAATAGCTATTATCTCAGATGTAGTAGTGGGAGTATTTACAGTAGAATGTGGTATATTATTTTTAATAATAAAGGCTATTCCTTCTTAGCCGCTTTCGTTCGGCGCATCTTTTTTGATTACTGAGTAATTTTTAATTCTGACCTTGTCTTTGTTTTTTAATTTTGTTTCATTGATCATCATAATATCTATCTTAAATTCATTAATAAATTGTATCAATTGACCTATTTTATTATTTAGTCCGTTTGAGTTCCAGGGGGCTACATTTATTTTATAACCCATAACTGTCCAGATTAACAATGAAATTATTGAAAGCGGTAAATTTCTTTATAGGATTTTGGCAGGTTTTTAGTATAATGTTTAGATCTTTTACTGCTGTTAACATAGCCCTAATATTAATTAGCGAATTTAATTGTTTTAGCTCTTGCATCAGTTCAGCAGCTACCTGAATTGCAAATAATATACAAGGTGTTTCATTTAAAAATCCCAATATTTAATAATTTTTTTAATTAAGTAAGGAACAATTGCGGCTGGATCACCCTGTATGTTTACTGGAGGATTTGGTTACAGGATGTGGTGCCTTTGGGCCTTAACTAATACCAACTTCAGCTAAAGTGCCATAGAATTTAGAAACATAGGTTTATCAACATTTAAGTCGGAAACTGGTATTAGGTATAAGGTATTTCATTTCAAATAACAAAGTTACTACTACGTTTTATTAGAATTAGCAAACACTGCATAGTTGAAAATATTTTAAACCCAGAGAACATGTTTGCTTACATAAGTGACCAAAAATTCAAAACGCTATGTTGAGTAGTTCTCCGTAAACGGCTAATAGACCATTCACCGTGAATCACCCTGTATAAATTACTTCCATATTTTTGTTTTCTAAAATAGAGCATATTCCTATTTAAAGATTTTAAAATAGTATTAATAAGTAATAAGGTTTTAAAGGCATTATTAATTAGGTTACCGTTACAGACATTCAAATCTGTTAGGTATTAATATGCTCGCTCGCACGTGTGTGTTTGTTTGTGTATTCTAAATATTGTAGTGACAAAAACCCAACGCAAGAATTAAGTCGAATCAGACTTTGAAGAAATCAAAGTCAAATTTTAATCTTACATCACAAGAACTCAGTTATTTGTGTATGTTGTTGTATGACTGTATAATGCAAGTAAGCACCGCTACACTTGTGACCACGTCCCCAATGCTTCACTCAAAAGTAGTTTCCTCGATTGCCGTCGTACGACCTAACCCAATAAAACTTCAAATCCCGAAACCCGAATACCGCGTGCACAATTCTCCAGACGTTTCCTTGAATATCTGTTGGATGAACGTATTTTCCAGATCAGTTAGGGTCGACTTGCTTTTACTAATGATAGAGTATCCATTTGTACCTGAGTGGTTGATTACGTACTCTATAGTTTCTCTTATAGATACCAACTCGCACTGAAGGATTGCACTCCAGTACGCAAGATTAGTTTGGAATCGGAACACTTCCTTCTTCTCCTTATACGCAACAAACGCTGCTCCTAACTGCTCATCATCCGTTCGCGAGCCATCACTATAAATCCGTACCCTCACCGCAGTTTCATCGCCTTCAACAAACTCGATCTCCTTGGCATCGGTCGAATACCCTAATTAAAGAATAACAATTTTCCTCTCAATCTTCCTAGTTTCAAAGTCAAGACTTTTTACGACTTCCCGCTCTTTCCCTGTATTTATAAATCTCCTATCTCTAATCTTTCTTACGACGAATCACCAAGACCGCCTCCGTGGATGTGATCCTGTACGCCCTCGCCGCCTTGACCGCTGTTATTCGCTGAACGCTCGTCAATTATCGGACTTCCCTAACCTTACAACTCTCTGCCCAAACAGACGCCGCATACAATAACGCCGGTTCGATTGCTTCTGCGTAGACCGTGCTTAATGATTTGCCTCTGAATCCCCATTTTATCTTTGCTGCCGCCATCGTTCTGTTCAATATCTTGCTGCCCTAACTTTTGACAAACTGCACATGCGTATTCCAATTCAATTTGTTTTCTAACTGGACGCTGAGGTATGTGATGGGTTTCCTAAGCGGGGTCTTCTCCCTTGCTAGCTCCAGGCTAGGGGACACTGCCTCGGCTTTGTTCCGAAATAAAGCGCATCCGACTTCGACGTGTTGAATTTCAACTTGACCTCCCGTGAGCATTCGTGCAACCTGCTCAACGCCTCATTCGGTTTTGTTCGTATCTCCATTAGCAATCTCGACTGATAATCAAAAATGCACCATCTGTTATCGTATGACAACAAGAAACTGTGGTATCTAAATTGCTATGAATTGCTTAGATGGGTTGTTCTATTTTCGTGAGGAAATCTTGAATATGCAAAAACAGGGAGTGATAGATAAAGAGGGAGCAAGAAATTTAGGTTGGGGGCGAGAGATAAACGATGGGAAGCAGGGAAAAGCTAGAAAAAAAGAAAGATCGATAAATAGAGAGAGAGAGAGAGGGAGTGAAACTATTTCCGAAATAAGAAATAAATTTAAAGGCATGATAAATTTTAACTTAAGGTTGTTGGAGGAATTTAGGGAAAGTTTTGCAATGATAGAGTTTCATATGTTTTGAATAACGATGATGATTGATTAAATATTTGGAACCCTACATAGCAAATATGGACATATTGAGGTGAGAGAGTTATGGCCATAATTTAGGAAAACTTTTATACGAGTAAAAATATTTGTATTATAGAGTAGGTCGTATGTATCTGTTATTATATGCAAGTCAATTAGTGCCTGGCCCGAACAAAAATCAACATATTTCGGTACACTTGTATTTTTCTAAATAATCCGGTCATATTTAACCTGAAATTACCATATAATTTGCATTATTGTAAAATTAGGGGAGAATATTCTAGTCAAATCAAGAGAATAATTTTTTTAAGAATAATTGCTTTGGAAGAATATTTTGGCAAATGCGAACTTATTCCACAATCATACCTCTTACGTGACATAGGTAACACTTGATGTTGGGATTAACTATAAGTGAAGAAAAATCGCACCGTGTTCACGCTGTTCGTCTTTTATAATGTCAGTTGTATTTTCAGTGCACAATTTTAGCGCATCAACATCTTGAGTATGCTCATCACCCGGAAAATATATCAGAGTTTTCATAAAGAGCCACACATAAAAGTTCATATGAGTAATGTTGGGCAAATGTAGGGGGGGGGGCATGCAACAGGTTCACCACGCTCGAATGTATACGGAAACTGTTCGTTCAACAATTCGCACACTTGGGCACGAAAATGACTTGAAGCTCTTGCGTGCATAAACCACATACGCTCTGCATCGCTAAAGGTACACCCCCCAAATAATCATCCATAGTGTAACGTAAAAAATCTAAATACTGTCTTACATCTCTTCTTGGCGGTAATTCATGCACTAGGCGGTTCCATGGATCAGACTGATTCGCGTATGACTGCTGATTCCAGACAGACCGCTTTAAAAGCGTTGGGAAAGCATTTTTTACAAAAATACGCCCTTTTCGGATAAGATGTAAAATGTAGGTTCCGCGCATGAATGTTGTCACGCACGTTAAAGATCCCTACCGTGCTTGAAACAGCAAGGGTTCGACAAACTTCCAAATTTTCCAGGTAAAAAAAGATCGTTTACTGGCCAATGTAGTACCTTCAAGTGAAGCATCGAAAAATCAAATATAAGGGTAATTCATGCACTCCGACAGACTGGTCGTTTGTAACACCGCACTATATATTTACTGCAAATCACCGTTGAAAATTCGATTGCTTTGCTTACTACATAGGGATTGGTAACAGTCCAATAGTGATTATTGTGGTGTTGAAGACACCGTTTCGTGTAAATGTGGTTTCGTCCAAAAATAGGATTTTATTTGTAGTAGCCACTAACAAAAACAAATTCTGTTTTCAGGATCAGTGGGTCTCAAAACCTGCGCTTGACGGTAATGAAACGAATGCTCTGAGTCATCATGAAGTGTTCTCCATACGACCTTGTTCAAAACATTTAGTTGACGGTTGTCAACGCCCATGCTGCCAATTAGTCGCAAGGATTCGTGTTGCTCTGTTTCTAACCCTTTTGTGACTTCGTTGTGCTTGTAGTTTACCACTCTCGCGAGCTTGTTGAGTTAACACAACATACCGCCTGCATTTCGTATGAAACCGATTAGGGAACCTTTTCGCATACACCCTGGACACAAATTAAGAATTTTATTGCGCTTCTCCGTAAATAGGTAACATGTTGACTAATTCACTTTTTTCGTACACGTATGGAGTCATAAGCTCTGGACGCTCAAAACCCAAACTTCCTACAATAATGTCTTAAGTTAAAATAATTAGTCCAAGTTCAACTACATCTAATATTCTTAACATAAGTAAATCCAACCAAGCAACATAACATTATTTCGTATATCACATAACATTCGTAAACAAACTTTTACACAGTAAGAACAATAGATACTTGTAGTTCCCTTTAATACAGCAGGACGTTACAAGAGATCAGAAACTTGACGCTTCGCGGTTGGCGACACTGCGTTGACCCACATCAAGTAAAATTTAAATTTCTGTTAGGAACTTATTCCACTGGTTCTTAAACAATGCGTATATAAATTTTAAATATAATTATTTCGGATTGTAATTCTTCCTTTTCTATATCTTTCAAATTTGTAATTTTTTAATGATGGCGCACCATACATTTAAACTTCTATTGTAAGTTTGTAAATACACTAAGTAGTTGCTTCACGTTATGTATATTTCTTTAAAATTACTGTAAATAGTTAGAGTTCTTGTATTTAAATTACCCCTATTGCCATTATTAAAAATTGAAAACCATTGAAACTATTATACAAACCTGCCTCGTGAGGGTATCAAATTACCAATAAAATAATAGGGCATAACCCCTAAATCTAAAGTACCCAAACGTTTTGGAACATTGCCTCGCAAGCTTGCTACAGTCGGTGAGAGGGTGATGTTCATTAAGCTACAACACACTTAGATATAAATTTAGATTGTTTTATTAACTGTACAACTAATTAAACCTTAACCTAATGACATATGAGTACAAAATATATACAATATTTGCCGTTATATACAATAGGGCGCCACCGTAAGGGAGGGGAAGGCTTACGGACCTTATTAAGATATTGTCACTCGTTGCACTTTGTTCTTGATAATGGGAAAAGATTGTCACAAATACGCACGCAGAAAATTTTAACACTGCACTACTGTGGAGCTTTATAGTCCCCGGCTAGCTAAACACTATATGACTAAACCAAATTAATGTCTAAATTCCTTAGGACTAGTCTACTTTTTAAGGATATAAGAACCATTTTCGGGCTTAAACACCCCAATACAATAATTAATTATATATACAGTATTCTAATAAAGTTACCTACTGTGACCCACGCTCTAAGTTAACAAGGGTGTCTCCTATTAACGAGACAGAAACGACCTTTTCACAGGTCAACTATTACTGTAACGGAACTCGTTCAAGTACACACAAAGATTATCATTACGGGAGTCCTTTACTACTATACCCGACCTGAAAATTGCGTAATCAGGTAGGTTTCGTTGCTACGCTATTGCGTGAGCCCCCAGGCTACCGTTGAAATAACAATGAAGCGGTGTACCCTGCTGAAACCTCGCTGTCTGCCGAAATAAGTACTCAGGGATTAAAATTTCAACGCGTTTACTTAAGCCCAAGCTCAGAGCTTTAATCTGAACGTCGGTATTTTTACAGAACGTCGGCACAATTTAGTTAAACAATTACGAATACATAATTCATAACACAACCCTTGAGTTCATTATTTAAAAAAATACCATAACCTCTGTTTTAGTAACTGGGAAAGTACTTACTCAGAATAAAATAAAACACACATCACTTTACTTTCAGAAGTACAGAAATCAACAACCTGTCTGTCGGAAGTATCGAAATAAAAAAGCCCCTTCCATCCCACGCTGAACTCCTTATATACCTTTAAGTTAATTGAAAAATACCCAGTCCAGTTTAGCTTTCATAATCGAAAAGGTTAAGCCTGTCATAAATCTTAAAAGTTAATTAAAACTAACAATTGCTTTAGGATAGCCAAAATCTCCCTCACAAGAAAACTCCGAAACTATAATTTTAGTTAAGTACCCAAACTAATTGAAAATTATTCAGACAATGCGGGCTGCTTTATACATAACTAGGGTCTTAGCTACTTGATTGACATCTATTAGTAGATACTACTAATCTGACACGTTAAGTGCCTTCCAAGTAAAGCTTCGTACCTTGGGAATGTTAATTAAATCTTTGGATTATATTTTCCAAGAACACTGCTCTGGCTACTTGGGAACGGAGCTTTTGAAGCCGTTTAAAATCGCAGACATATTTATGCTACAAAACCGTTATCTTAATAATTGAAACGCTAAAATTAAACTAGAAAATAAACCAATTTGAGAAATAATAGAGAGTTATTTTTACATAACCGACTGTACTAAAACAGTATGTTACACCATCTATACCAAATTTATAAAATATGAATTTATATTCGCTTTTTTATAATTATTTGTATGTCTTCAGATATAGCAGATGTAGCTAGTAAGAAGTCGCACTGATTTTATCATAGCCGAGCGAGTTTATCATAGTTCGCTGTTATTCCTTAAACACGTGGTAAAATTTGCAAGGCCAGGAATGGTTCAGTTGAGTATCAGAAGTCAATTAAAGTAGATCATGCTTTACTCCCTATTGGAGTCACAAGTCACCATCGTATAGTTCTCTGTCAAACTCTACAAAACCGCTACAGAACGGCAAAACTTGCAGAAAGCTTATATCAGAGTGATGAGTTATTCACCGTACTCATCCGGCCTAGATCTGTGTGACCTCTTTTTGTTTTCAAATATGAAGTCTGCAATAAAAGGAAGTAGTTTTAAGTTGATAGATTGTTACGCGCCAAAAAACACTCCACAGTTTTTGTATAAATATTATTTAAGGTATTGCGCATAGTAAATGTGGTCTATGTGTTCCCCGGCTACGTTTTAGGAAGAACAGCTCTTTCTCATTGTGTGCATTATGTTGAAAATAGTTTCCCAAGGTCGTGAAACGGACATGACGTTTTCCGACCAACCTGGACGGGGTAACGAACAAGCGGAGGTGATTTACAAGTTGTTGGTAAAAGCCGCCATTACTCATTTCTTGACGTGACAGGGCTACCTTTAACTACTGATGTGGGAATGTGCTGGAGTTTTACCTCTTAATTTCCTTACCTATTCTAATTTAATACCGTACCTCTGTCCTGTGATTTAATGTTTTAGAAAGGAACCCTAAACAAGCTTTATCACAGGAATCTGGACTAGATCGGCAAACCGCATCCACAGTAAACCCTGATTTACCTATATATCGTACGTGATACACAACCCGTCAGTATGCAATAAACTAGTAGCGTGGATTCAGTAATTTAATGTTTAATTTGAAACGTAAATTATATATTATTATTTTAACATTTGTAATTTCTGTGCAACCTAGCACGCCCTATGTTTATGCAAGCGAGTAACTAACCGTACCCTTTAAAGAACAACAAAAGCAGTCAAGGAAAAGCGACTGAGGTCATGAAAGGACTGCTATGGACTTGCGGCGCTATTTCAAACAGTGGAAAATAGAGCGTTGTGTGACTCGAGGAGAAGAATATATTGAACGCAACAATATGCCCAATATGCTATTTACCATTTGAATAAAAGATGTTATAAAGTCAACCCGATTATTTTCTAGTAGCCACATTGCGTATTTTATACTTTTGACTGTATATAAAACACTCAAATATATTCTCGTGCGGTATAATGTGAATTTCGTAGAAAAATATTGTCTTTAATCACCATTTTGTGATAACTTAAATGTGTATTATATAAAAACATATCTGAAACATATATCTTTATGCGCTTTTCAATTTCGCCTCTTCAATTTCTTTTCGTCTTTAATCTAGTTTTAAGGAATAAAATTGTTCTAATCAATTACATGAAATTGAAAGAGAGTAATTTTTCCACGCGACTGCTTCACAATTTTTGTGTAGTAGATATAGTCAAAGCTTGCCATATGTTCATGCCAACTGAAGCTTCGAATCTCTTTATTCAGATTATTACGCAAACTGTTTCTACGTGCAATAAATACAAACCACATCCCTACTGTCTACACAAGAACAAGCTTGAAAAGTCAAACAAGCTCCTATGTAGATAAAAGCGTTTTCGTTCTATGTATTTTTCTTATATAAATATAGTTGTGATTACAGAGCTGAAAAAAATATAATGAAACGTAAAATAATCGAAAATTGTTTACAGGTCAACATCTCCGAATAAGGGTAGGCGTACATTCAGGAGCAGTTGTGGCTGGAATCGTAGGGTTGAAAATGCCGAGGTATTGCCTGTTTGGCGATAGCGTTAATACAGCTTCTCGAATGGAATCAACAAGCGAAGCTATGCAAGTACACATATCACATTCGACTAAGCAGCTGCTTCCAGATTCATATCGTGTCAAGGAACGTGGAGAAATACAAATAAAAGGAAAAGGTAGATTTGTAGTTTACATTGTGTTCTTTAAAGGGTAATTACACAGGTATAGGGAATTTACAGAAGGGCATTAATGATTTTTATTGTAAAAAAGTATCTTTGTGCTTTGCACTGACAAGCTTGAATGTTGTATGGAACTTTTCTAAAAAGTTATAGGATATATTTATATATTAAACAAAATCCAATGGAATGATTTCGGTAGTACCTAATAAGGTAAGATTTTTCTAGGCTAATAATGAAAATAAATTTGGAACCATAAATATGCAAAACGCCTAAAAGACTATTTATATTTAAATAATCATCCAAATAGATGCTACTAGTAGCTTGAAAGAATAAAATTTATATAACTTCATTTGCTCACCGATGACTCGTAACTTCCAATTTTATTTATCTTTTCAGCGGCCTTTAACATCAATTTGAACGATCTATTATTATCGGATGAACATACTCCACTCTTCTTCCCTTTTAGAAGATAGAAAACGTTAAAATATAAAATTTTGGGCGAATTTCAACCAGTCGGCAGTCATATTGCAATTTATGAGGGTTGCGAGGTTTCGACCTTATTGGAAATCTAATCACATACTACTACAGCTCGATAAAATATTTCGAACAGAAGTATATATATATATATATATATATATATATATATATATATATATATATATACATTTCTTGGTCCTATGTGTTCAACAAGTAGATATTAAAATAAATATCGTTTGATTAAAGTCCAGTGCATTACTCTCAAGATCCCCTAATATAGATTGTGGAAAGTTTTCTAAATGACAGAAAGCTCCACATTCGATGTGTATAAAATGCAATCCAACTTTGATTTTCTCAGAGTTCCATCTAGACACGTTTGAATATTCTGTGACATACACTAGACTGTGGGTGTCTATATACTTCAATAAATAAATTGTTACACATAAGACGAGCGAGCCAGCAAAAAAAAAGGAATCAGTAACGGAATGCTCGTCCGAATTACGTGCAACAAAGGAAAGGAATGAAAGAAAAAGAATGTCACGCTAGTAGGTGTTTTATGTCGACTTTGGGACACTTTCCACGCCTACTAGTATACTTGGAGTCAATCTCGCGCATTTAGTTACCTATTCAGTGAATCTGACAATCGAACTATCTAACTGCGCTGGAACGTCGGGCCATTTTGTCAGTGTATGTCGCCCATGTTTTTTAAGGCGTACCAATAAGAATATCTGACGTCTCGAGTCTAATTATTTAACTCTTTTTGTAATTACCATTTAAATCAAGTAACGTCATCGCAGTCATGCTACATTGTAATAATCGCACATTACCCCCATCTCAGAGAGAGGTGAGAATGGGACTTCTGACGCACAATTACATCATCCCACAACTTTTTTCTCATAAGGGCCCGTGTAAATAGACTCAGCCTTTCCTCACACGCACTCTGAAGAAATATCTGATTACCTCCTGCCGCCACTTTATCGATAGAGTACGCCCTAATAGATCATGTTTTGGTAACGGTAATGGTAATGATGGAACATCTTGGTGTATTCCGACCACGTTATACCGGAACCCAATTGGAATCACGGAACGTCTCTAGTCTAATTATTCGTCTCTTCTACTAACACTATCTAAAAATTGTCACAATTATAACGGTAGAGAAAAAACGCAGTACTTCCGAGATTTGAACCAAACACTTTCAGAATGGTAACTTTGAGCTTCATCGTTGCGCTACTGAGAACATAAAAATAACATTTCTGTACTGTGCTATCTAAATTATTTATCCAATCATATAAAATTGTATTTAAATTATTTTATCGAATCGTTTAAAATTTTATATCAAATCGTATAAAATTTATTTAGAAAAAAAATTCGAATGGATTACATAATAAATTAATTTATATGTGACACTAGCTTAACATTCTCGACTAGAAAACCTGAAATCTGCGTCTTTTTCGGACAAATATATAAAGCTTCTAGTGCTACAGAAAGGCAAATCCGAGAATTCATGTATTTTTTTAATAATACGATGCTACCCGTATTCCTTCAAAGTAGGGTAGCTAAGCCGGTTTGGCAACAGAGATCCACAGCAAGATATGTATACGCCGGTTCGAGAACAATATGAACAGCTAAGCCGCTTTGGGAAACAAAACGTGCAGCAAGATATGTATACGCCGCTTTGAGAACAAAATTGTCTTTGTGTGTAAATTTGTTGCGTCGGGGGGTCGTTAGGTCTTTGGGGTGTGCGTTCGGCGGGGTCGTTAGATTTTTGTTGTGGGGTGGTGCGCGTGCGCTGGGGTGGAGATATTTTCTTAGGAAATTTTTTAGCAGCGTTCCCGACGTTAAATATTAAATATTAAATTTTAAAAAAATGTTGTGTGTGTAGAAAATGGAGTTCACGTGTTGGTTCGTATTTTTCTGGGGTAGGTTAAGCTAAAAATTAAAACGCCGCTGTGAAGAATTTTTTAATATTAGGCAAACGCGTGCAAGTGGTAAAGAGTGTTTTAGCTCTCCTCATAAGCTGCGTTTTGTACGAAGTAGCAAATAAAATTAAGAAAGTATACGAAATGTTATATGATGGAGGTCAAATTTTAAACGTTTGCAGGTAAAATCTTGTAAAAAAGAAGTCGTTCACATCTCGCAATTTCAATGTCGCGATAAAATACTAAGAATTTGCATGCAGTCGAATATAACAACGTGTTTTTTATCTGGCAATATATATGTAAATCACGTCGACATTCGACTTTTAATATAATGTATTTAATTAACATAAGGTGTGTTGCAAAAACATTTCAAGACAGGTATGTCGTATATTACCTTTTGGTTACATCATCCCAAAATAATTTATACAAGTACACTGAACTTGCAGTCGGATCTAACATATAATCTTTTAATTATACCCGTATGAATTTAAAATATATGCAAATTATACCACCTTTCATCACGATTTATTTGACTCTCAAATTATTTGATTTGATCTTATATCAAGGCTTATGTATTAACTTTTACAACTCAAGGTGTAGCATCAAGGTTTTACGTCACTCTCAAACTATAGAACTTAATAAAAATAGCTTTCCTTAGCACCAATATCATTTAGAAAATATGTGTTTCATCAACATATACTTATTTATTAAATATTTCCTACCAAAATTTATTTAAAAAATTTAAAAGTTCTTTATTTTCATTTTCATATAGGTAAAATCACCACTTTGCTATGCTCTCGGCTACCTAGTTCCGGCTACTTTTCCAAGGTCGTTGTGACGTCATAGCCTTTTATAAATATAGAGCAATGTAATACTATTCTAAAATTCTAAAAAGAGTCTTTCTTACTAACCACAAATACATACAGCTTGTAGAACGCGGATGTATCCAAGTCAGTCCATCGGCACATAAAATAATCTTTTAATCCTTTCCTCTTTCTCTAATAAGATGTTCTTTGTCTAACACATCTTTGTATTGTTCGCGTATTGTCGCAGTGTCTTCTATTTAGTCCAACTTTTGCCTTTTTGCATGCATTTCCTCTAATTCCAGCTGTCTTTTTCTTCCACTTACAGCGTATGGCGTGCATAATTGGGCAATTTCCTGCAGCGTCAACGGAGAGTTTACTGTCAATATTTACGCGTTGTCGTACAACCTCTGGGCGAATGTTAGGCGTACTTATCAACCCCGATACCGAAATGATTATTTCTTTTGGAATTGTAGAATATGGTGTTACAGATTGTGTAAAATATGTTACCTGCTTTAATGTAGCACTTGTGTAAGATTTTTATTTTATCTTGGCTGTCTTCCTACTCTACTATCTCCAAATAATTTACAGGTAAATAGTTAAAACTAAAAGCTGAAAGCACATACTTTTCAATTTTTCCCTTTTCTCTGGTTTTTCTGGCAACTTAATTTGCAAGCCGTCAATTTCTTTGTATTGCCGTTCCCCAATACATGTACTGTAGCAGGTTATTATACACTAAACAGCAGCTATTTTGAAGCTTGTCCGATAACTTACTCCACATTTTAGCGATACCGAGTACATTGGCACCTTTAGGAAGTATAACTTACTATCTTCCAATAAGGTTAAACAGTCTTTTAAGGGATTATACACCCGTTCCGCACTGACATAGCTTCCAATTGTACAGTTTTATATTGTCGCTTCCAATTGCGTAATACCGTGTTCTTTGGTCAAAGTAGACGCGAATGTTGCTCTTAAACGTGCATCTGGACAACGTAAAAATCTAGTATATAATTTCCAAGTTGTTTATTAACACCAGGATTTGTTATCTGACACACAAATTTGTTGTATATCTTAAGTCTTGCATTGGTTGTTAGCCATGTTAAACAATCGAATTTATATTAAAATTAAGTTTAAATGGCTCCATGCTTGGCATTAAATATTTTTAAATTTTGTTATGTATAATGCCAGAATAAAAATTTTAGAATAGTATTACATTGTTCTTTATTTATAAAA